>VYXC01006378.1:96396-269171 GCA_013397175.1 Platysteira castanea
CTGGGATCTGCGCGGGGCTGCGTGAGGGAAGGGGGGGGGGTGTCTCCAGTCCTTAGAAGCCGCGCCGGGTGGCGTTGGCCATGCAGCAGCTCAATGGTTGTTTTTTATCTGCCAGCGGCTCTGGGGGTTTTTCCCGCCACTATCAGGGGCCTGTGCCCCAGGGCTGGGGAAGGGGAGGCCCGGGGCTGCTCCTCGAGATGGCCCGGGGCCTATTTTCCGCTCCCCTTTCCCCCGGAGGCTCGAACACCAGAGGGAAGTTCCTGCCTCTCCCCAGGGCTTAAATATGCAAATTTTGGGAAGCTTTATTGGTCTAAATGATTGTCCATCAACCCAGGTTCAAACCACCACAGGGAGTCCAAAGATTTTGCCATGGCATTGCCCTTCTAACCAAACAGAGACTGGTGACAACCGAGGTCGCAGACCAGCCAGGAACCACAGCATTTTACCTGGCTGTCTGAACCACTCTGAAAATAAAAGCATGAAAGAGAAGCAGAGGCCAGTGCTTTAAATTGATAGTCTCCTGCCCATGCAGCTGAGGTGCTTATTTTAGTTTGTCTTTAGAAATGAAATAGGCTGATATGTTTTCAGTAGATGGGGAATCAAACACACTAGACCAAAAAGTCAAAGTGAGTTGGATAAGTAAACAAAATATATCAAAGGAACTTAACTCCTTGGCAGTGGTAACAGTGGATTCCAGTGGAGCCTGTGTCTGGAAAATTGGACTCCAGGGCCCAAAGGGATTAATTTTTCAAATTTATTTTAGTTTCCTGTTGCAGATTTGGAACTTTGTACTGTTAGGTCTTCCACTCATTTTCTTTCTCCCTCTAAGAACTGGAGAGCAGGTCAGGGAAAAAAATTTGAAAATATGTACTAATTACACAGTAGGTTGAAAGACTTGCTTTCAACTTGGTACTATAAATAGGAAAACAAACAGAGCTATTGACATGAGTCACTATCAGAAAGGAAATTATTTCTCTGATTATTCCACATATAATAATATTTTTCTACAACTTTATGTTAAATTCATAAAGTTACTACAATATATAATGAGGTAACAAAATTGTCACATTACTGTTATGAAATGCTATTTCACAGCATTGTAAGACTACTTACAAACACCCCAAAAAAGAGAATGTGAGAACTTACATACAGTGAGGCCATTTACTAACAAGGACCTGATAATAATGTCCTTCTGGAACACAGTGCATTGTTTTGGGAAACCAGTAATCTTTAATTCAAACTATAAATTACAATGACTCTTGGCATTCCATCAAAGTGAAGTCTTTGCAAGCATAGCTATTTTAGGCTTTTTTCTTGCATCATTAAAAGAAACAAACTCTGGATCCTCTGCACAAAAGCTAATCAGAAGAAACGTGACAACTCTCAGATTAACGATTTTTAGAGAAGTGCTCAAGTTTTCCAGTATGCTTTTTAGTCTTTTATTTGAATGTCTGGGCTTCTTTGAGCCTCAGCAAGTCTCACTTTTAAAGTGGAGTTTTACTGCTAAAAACCCTCTCTAGTAATTTTATAGAATCATAAAATGGTTTGGGTTGGAAGAAATCCTAAAGATCATCTCGTTCACATCCCCTGGCCATGGGCAGGGACACCTTCCATCAGACCAGGTTTTTAGTGGGCAAAACCAGATAAAGTAGCTAGAATACCAAAAGAAATGTTTCTCTCCTATGACTTCATTCAGCTCATCTAAAGCAAAGGGAAAAATCTTCATTTATTTCATTATATTCTGAATGCAGCTCTAAATGAGTGCAAGTTAGCAGATAAAAGTCGAGTACTATTATTGAAGAGCAAAAACAGTTAAACCCAAATCCTACAGCTGACTCATGAATATTTGCATTTTTTAAACTAAAATATGATTTTTAACCCAAGTTCAGTGAAACTGTTCATCTATTTGTAGACAGATCCTTCCTCATTAAGAGGTATTTTAAGGTAACACACATCATTACATTATGCCAATTCTCTGTGGCAGACATAATTCGTTCTGATTTGACTGAAATTTTAATCAGCTGCCAGGAGAGCAAGTCCTTCACTGGTGGCATTCAAAACCAACTCTAATACATGAGCTGCCTTGGGAATTAGAGCTGACATTATTGTTACAGCTCTGAATGCAAATACAATGCATTTTTATCTTGCACAGCTGAAAAAGCCAGTTTTCTATGCCTTGAAAATTAACAGAGAGTAATCTTATTAAACAGCTACAAACTGTATTTACACATAAATGAGTGAAGTGCTACATGTAGATAAGCAACAACTTGATCTTAGCTGAGAGGCATTCAGAACAGCAATTACCTAAAAAATCAGGAATTTAACCTAAACCAAGCAGTTTGAGAAAGTTTTATTTGGAGACAACGTATCCTGTTTGGGGTACAGAGAGGGATGCCTGACACAACACAAAATGAAATTCTTCCATCCTACAGAGCACAAATAAAGACTTCTCCAGAAGGTTGTATCACACTCTGGGCATCTCACTTCATGCGAAATGTGTGGGGAAAATCAGGAATGGAGAAAAGTGCAAGCTTTTCAGGTGTGCAGAATGTTTGAAAGAACTAGATTTATTCTCTAAACGGCAGACGAAGGAAAGGTAGAATGAAGCACTCTAAAACATGCAAAACAAACAGGGGAGGAAGTTGCTCTTCGTATAAAAAATAAGACTCATTTTCAGTCTGCAGCAGAGTTTTTTAGAGGTACGGCCAATGACATTGACGGATTGTGCGGTATGTTCAGAACTCACAGTTTTCCTTCCTTGGAACAGAGACAAACTTCAGTGCTCTAGGTTGCCTAAGCCTTATTTGTCATGAACCTCATAAAATGAGATTGTACTCAATGGTGTGCAAGCCCTAGATAACGTAAACACAGACTCATCTGTAGGTATGGAAAGTATTCTCCTAAACAACTGCAAAGCTACTATATAGCTACTTCTTCAGAAAATGTAAGTTGCAACTCACACCTAAGTAGGGTTTCATTAGTTAAAGACAGAACCAAATGAACTCACACTGCCTCAGCACACTACAATGGTATTGTAGTAATTGCTAATTTACCCCCTGCTTGAAATATAACTCAGCAAGAACAGTGAATTACTCCACTTTTAAGTCTGTATTCCCTTAAGTCTAGGATAATAGCATAATTTGGTTTGGAAAGGACATCCAGAGATCATTTAGTCAAACCCTGTGCTCAGAAGAGGACTAATTAGATCAGGTTGCTCAAGGCCTCATACAGTTGAATCTTGACTATAGCCCAGGAGACAGATCCCGAAACAGCTCTAGACAGAATATTCCAGTATTTAACTATTATTGGGCTTTTTTATTTGGCTTCATTTGCTTTTCTTATTTTGAGAGACGTTACAAAAGAATATGTCTATATTCTTAAACTTGTCTCCAGGGGAGTTAACAATGAACATCAAGATATGTGTCAAAAAACACTGCTAATAAAGTAGTTTTACCAGGCCCATCATTACAGTTTTACAAAAAAACCCTCCAAATGCTTGATGAATTATTCATAAATGGGTGTTTCAGTGGGTAAGCATGACCAGGTTTGTTCTGCAGTAAGAATCATGTTAAGCTTTCCTGGGTTTTGCAAGTCTAATTTTTTTTTTGAAAGTAGCTTTAAATATATGTATTAGTCGTTGCTGCTAAAGCAATCTAGAAGCAATTAGATTCTCTTGCATATTAAATATACACATTTTTCTCAGTATTTGTCAAGCTTATTTGGGTACTGGTTGTTATATCATACAACTACCCCCAAACTGGATTATGGGACCCTTACTGGAAAGATGCACTCGAACTTCCAATCAGAGTCTGGCATGCAAGTGGCAGTCCAGGAATTTTTAAATCTAAGCTTTTATATTGCACAACCAGAGAATTTGTGAAACAAAATCTAGCTTTGTTTCCAAATCTCACATCTGAAACTTCTGCTTGATTGTTGAAGATGATGATGGTAAGTGTCCTGTGCACGCCTCTGTGGCTTATCACCAGAAGTTACAGGCCTGAGTTAGCCTGACACTTACCCCATTTCTTGGCCTGAAGAACACATTTCACACCTGCTGCCCAGGTATATGCCCAGCCTGAATATTCTACAACCAGTGTCCACCTATACTCCTGACTAAAGAGGTATTTTCTGCTTTGTCTCTAAATTCTCATCTTTCCATAACCTCAAAAAGTAGAATCCTGTAAAGGTAAAAATAATAGAATATACACCAACTTCATTGTCTGCCATCTTTAAGGACAAATCTACTCATTAATAAAGGAAAAAAAAAAAAAGAAAAACAACAACAACAAAAAACCCCAACAAACTCAGACTTAAGCCCTGATAAGATTTTGTCACTGAGTTTATTTCATACCAAGCACATTGTAAAGCCATTCTAAAAGGGAAAGTATGGATTCTTCTGTGTTCTCACAGGTGGGAATCATGAGGACATGGGGACATATGTGCAGGAACTAAATAATCTTCATTCCTTCCTAAAATTCTAAAATCTTTAATTGTGTTCTAAAGAGAAAAATGAAGAACAATTAGGTGATATGCTTAGTCTTTCTAAACGTCTAGCTTAGTGTTTGTTGCAGCAAGGTACACCACACTTCTTAGAAATACTTGATACAGCCATGCAGCAAGCTGTGGAAATTGGTTTTTAAGTACCAGATTTCGTTCATACATTTTTCTTTCAGTGATTTATTTAAAGCAGTTGAAAGATACAGCAGTGGTTTTGCAGTAATGAAAATTCCATTTCTTGTAGCACTTGTGTCTTGGCTCCAGAGCTGCTGATTTGCTCCAAAATATATTACATAATAAAATGGAATTTCCAGACAGAAGTCAGTACTTCGCAGCTAGATATATATCAGGGAAAACCTCTTCTACACGTTGGCTGCTAATTATATGCTAGTGGTTCTGACAGAAATACTTTCTGGATTACATTTATTTTTTTGTTCCCATAAAGACATTTAGAGAAGACTCTATAGCATACTTCCATTTTATTTTCCACACAAATCTCTCCATTTTTTACTGGGACAAAGTGAGACTTTATAATGATCAAGTAAATTCAGACTCCGTTTGGAATTTATTTTTTTACATTTTTTCTTAGAGTTGACAATTTGAGGTTTAAAATGCGATTTCTGAGGAAGGCATACATCAGAAACAGCAAAAGCAGCAGAACAATCTGCCAGAATAATCTAATATTTGATTAGATTATAATATTAGATTAGGTGGAGCGAGGAAGAATTACCATTTCTAAGGAAAGATGGCATAGTATTCAAACTTAAATACTGGATCCATGTGAAATTCAAGATTATAAACAAGTGATCTACTAATTCTTTGTGTAACTTAATCAAATTTTGTATATGGAATGCATCTACAGTTCAGGGGAAGAAGTGGAAGGAAATCCCAATTTTATTTAGAAGGAGAAAAGCCATTAAGCTTTAAAAAAACCCATTTGTATTGATCACAGAAAGTACACTATTTTTTAAAATATGTCCCAGTGCATATTCTAATAAGCAACATGAAAAAGCTTGAACAAATTAGAATCAGGTCAACATGAATCATTATGTGATGATCTAATTAACTATATGAAATATGTCGGTAAAATATAGTAGCCTATATTCACTATAGAACATCATCTAGTGAAATCACAGATGTTCCAAACCAAGAGGAAGAATAATCACAAACTTGTGTAATCAGATTCTTTCTGTATGAGATACAAGCTTAGCACCACATCCTACACTTTTCTAAGGGGATGAGAGGCTGGAATGCTGAGAAGGGAATAAAGAACATATAGCCAGTCCACTCCCTTACATTCTTTCTCAGGAAAAGCAGATAAATCAGACTATTTTAATTCAGGCCTTGTCTAACAGCTTATTTAAAATATACTTTCAAAATTAATTTAGAAGACAAATACGTATTGATCAATGTGCATTCATCCATATTCTTGATTAGTCTAAACCTCCAGCTGTTCTAAATATAGAGTGATCGGACCAACTGCTATCTCTTTGACTAAAGTATTTTATCAAGTGATAATAATCTCCCTCCTTTTATTTGTATTTGGTAAAGAAACTCCATCCTGTTCGTCAAAATACCACCACTTGGAAAGCCATATAAATCCTGGGCATAAAATGCAATAGAAACACATTTAAAGTAATAAATATATCTCTTTTTTAGTAGACTTTAGATTAGTATTTTTTTCTGGAGATAAAATGCCAGTATTGCAATGCAAGGAGTAAATGAAAGGGGTCAATCTGGAAAAAATGATAATTCAAGTGACCTTGTACACAAACGATACAGTTCGTCTGTGCTTTATCTTCACCTGTGTTAAGCCAGACCCTCGGTGTTCCTGTCACCAAATGGGGCAGCGTTTGCAGAGCCCTGGGCAGGGCCAGGCTGGTGAGGGCCCAGGAGCAGCCTGTGTGCAGCCCAGGCCCTGGCACAGCTGCCCCCACAGCTGGCACAGCCCCAGGGCAGCCAGCCCAGGCTCAGAGAGGTGCTCAGAGCCACGGCCCAGCACCACAGTTAACACCCCAGGGGACTTGTGCTTTGCCCAGGAAACTTCCACTCTCCATGAAAGGATGAATCTTTTCGAAGAAGAAATTTTATATTTTGGAAAGGTTGTTTGCTGGTGTGCTGGTTGGTGTGGGGGTTTTTTGTTTTGTTTTGGTTGAAGGCTCTAAAGTAAAACTTTCAAATAAATGCCAAAGGAAATAATTTGTCCTTATCAGTCTCCTTCCTTAAGTCTTGCCACTCTCACCCACCTTTCAGTTATCTCTCCAGACACCATCCTCACCACAATCAACTGCTAGCTCTCCTATCCTGCAGTGTGATACTGACTCCTACAATTTAATTAAGAGATCAAGCTACAGCTGGATGTACGTGGCAACTTTGAAATCAATAAGGAGGATATTTTTCTAGCTATCATTTTTCATGCACATATAGCGTTTACTTTTGCAGTACTTTAAGATTTTCCATAGACACAGGCTACCTTGAGGTCTTTTTTTATGAAACTAAAGCCTGATACTAGTGAAAATGGAGCTTTTCACAATAATTATTACCAGCTCTATTTAGTACTCTGATTGGGTTTGGAAAGATTCTTTTTTTAAACCAACCAGAATCCTGGATCTCCTTTCCCCAAAAGTAGAAAGACTATTTTTAACCTATTCCAACTCCAATACCTCTTCACATCTGAAAAAGACATTGAGCAGTCCACATGGTGTTCCCTGAAAAAAAGTGAACTTTAAACATATTTATGGGACCCAAATGTTTCATTCAAAACAGTATTAAAAGGTAAAAAAAACCCCACAAACCCAGAAATTTTCCATACATGTTCCCAAACTTTCACTCTTCTTCTACAGTTAAGCCCCACTGGAAGAGTAGTGGACAGATAATAAAAGTCTGTATACTTCATAATGGGTCATTAATTTAAAAACTGAACTGATAAAGTGGCATGTTATTTTGTGAAATCTCCAAACACTCCAGAAGGAAGAAGAGCCACCACTTCCTCCCTGGCCTTTTTAAATTTTCCTGTCCCCCCGAGTTCACTCTGTAGACCTCCAATCTACAGCTGGCATAATGTTCATTTGTTAGAAGTAGGTAAAGACATTTCACAGATGTAGTGTAAAAATAAAATTTTACTTCCTTGTGAATGAGACAGAGGTGACCTTGCCAGTGGGTGAGGTAGAGCAAGCTGTAAGAACCTTAGTGGGACAGCTACTGAGTTACACACCTTCACACCCTTTACCTGCAGCTGCAGTGAGCATGGCTTTTCAGGAATCTGGAATGGGCACGGGCATTTTGCTGGAGGTAGGGGTCTGCTTAGACCTCATCTGAAGTTAGTCCTCACCTCTGTGTTACCTCTGGCACTTAAATTAGCTGGACAAAACACGGGGAGCCAACAGCCAGTTGCCAATCCCCTGGCAAAAAAATGAATAAACAAAAGGAGCAAAAGAATAGTATTTTCAGAGTATTTTCGAGGCAGTTACAACCTTACCACAAGGCAAAGTCTGGCAAAACACAGACTTGGATCAAAATTCATGATGGTTTTCCAGACCCGCAAAAGCAAGCTGTAAGAATAAATGGGGGAACAAGGGAAATAGATTGCTGTGAAAGGAGGAAAGAAATCCCCTAGATACTGAAGAAGGGGAAAAATAAAAGAACTCCTTGTTTCTTAATTTAAGAAATAGTAAGAGTGGACATGAAAGAAAAGGTAACTGAGTACAACCACACATGGCTCCATAGTTATTCCCCAAAATTACACAAAGCTTCTCTCAGAGCAAGTTCTAGGACCTGTCTTTAAGCTCAGGAGTAATTAATTTTTGATAGGCCTGATTTCTTTTGGATTACCTCCGAAATCAGGGATTAAGAATTATGTGGCCCATACACAACTCATTCAACAACTCTTCCCCTCAGAAAAGTAAGAAATAAAGCTGAGATAACTTCTTGCTATAGCGTTACCTGTTGTTTTTTAAGTAGTGGTTGTTTGGTTTGTTTAAGTAGTGCAACAGATTCCACAGATTTTGTTTAGTCTACAGACCATCTTCTGAGCAACCATTTCAAGCACACATACCAATAATTACATCTACTGTATGCCAGAGGCTGTAAGAGGAAAAAGAATCCATCAGCTGACTGCAACAAATAGAATAATAATATGAAACAAGGAAAAATATACAATAATATTCTCAAATAGATATTTTATGGTTATGAATCTATATTTTTTGCATTCTGAATTCATCATGATCTCCACTAAATATTTCTCAAAATGCCCCAGAGTTCAAAGCCCCTAGGGAATGTAGGTGCCTTAGTCAGGTTTGAAAATGTGACTTTAGTTAGTTGGTTAGCTGAATACTTTTGAAAATTTTATTCTGTCCTCTATATTTAAGGCACATCTCATTGGCAACTCCATTAACATCTTATACTTCAAGTAAAACCACTTTGGGTAAGTAGTCAAATTCCCTCATATTCTGTAGTGTCCAGAAGACATGTCAATTCTTTGTGATTTCATGTGAAAATCATGTATACTGACATCTTTTGGATGCAAGTACATACAAGACAGGTCACTCAAAGGTACCACCAGCAGAACACAGATTCTGTGAAATACAAAGTTACCATGGGTACTCGGAACTCTGGTTTCATATTAGCTCCTATTTAGTGACCTTATCCCAACTTCACAGGTCAGGTTTGGAGTCCTGCACATACTGTAACTTCCAGGAACTTATCTACAAAGCTCTCATTTTGGCTTCACTTAGTACTCATGAATTTCTTTACTCAGAATGAGTCAAGCAGACATGTATATAACCTTATAATTTGATGATTTACCTTCCCATTTCCCTTTTTCCCCTTTTAGCTACCTTCGAGCAAGCCTGTTAGTGCCCCTCTTGTCTTTCCAGAATTGCACCTGTAAGCAACATTAAAATCAGCAATACCCTCACCAGCTTCATCCCTGTGTCACAATGGTTCAGTTCAGTTTTTGGTAGAAGTCCCTTTTCTAACATAACTGCTTTATTTAAGATGTAATTAGAAGCATAAGGCAGCTTTTCCCAGTTAATTCTGAAGCATCTGGCATTGACCACTACTTGCCTTCTGTATGTCAATGTATATGTTTGCAAAATTAAAACCAGACTAAGATAATCCTTCACCAAGAAAATGCCAAATTTGCATTCCAGAATCCATAAGAAATCTACATTTACTTCACTGCACAGGCATCCTCATCCCCTCATGGACTTCTGCCTCTATTATTATGAAAAAATAAATTAAACCAAAGGCAGCAAGTAATAAAACCAGTGGATGGATGACAGAGTAGCCTGTTAGTGACATTCCTTTGCCTCTGCTCCATTCTTTCTTCTGTCACATTAATTTATGCAAGCAGTGACAAGAAGTAGAAGAAAAAGCATATAACCAGCATGCATCCCATCTGACACAAATATTTTAGTTATAGTAGGCACTGAAAGAGGGAATTTACAAACTTGGGGTATATTTTTAAGTTTCATCCCTTTTGCTGTGGAGTATATTCCAAAGAAAACAGTTTGCGCCACTAAATAGCTTATCATGCACACCTGAAGTTAATTCATACCTCCACATGTTCACCATTAATTCTTCAATCAGTTAATGAGTTCCAATTAAGAACTGTCAAAAAATACAAAGAGGGGAGGTGACACTAGTGCAGAGCCCAGACCTAACCGCAGACAGCCACGGCTGCCCAGCGCTGTCCCTCGTGTGCCTGGCAGAGCAGTGGGAAGCTGGCACAGCTGCTCCCACTGTTCCTGAGAGGCTCAGGCAGTCCCCATCAGGGGATTCCTCTGCCTGGCTCCACTCCTGCCCGCCTTGCCAGCCAGCAGTGCCACCTCTCTGTTCCCCCCAGCACCCTCCTGGGTCTGCCAGACACCTTGAGGTCAGTCTCCAGTTTTGCTAATGAGCCAAATCATAAATATGTAAAAGGCAGGAAAAATCCCAGGCTGCTGATTTTGGTTTATATTCAGTTAGGGGCAGGAATTGATGCCCCCTCTGAGGCATCAGAGTCTTGCTGAAGGTCATTCACACGTTATTCTCCCAGACTTGGTGCTGTTCATCCAAATCACACAACAAAGAATCAAATTTTCAATGTCCACCTCATCTATTCCCCTCTGCATAGATACCTGCAAGTTCCATTTAGTTCTCAGAAGGTTTTTATGGGCAGGAATTAAAAATGTTCCTAGGAAAGCTGCAAGCTCACATTTGTACCAGGTGTCTGAGGGGCAGCTCCGTAACACCCCCCAGCTGGGCATTGCTGAGCCCTCAGGGAAGCTGCTGGTGCCTCTCTGAAAGAGTATTTAAGGAGAAAATGCCACAAAGGTGCTGAGCAGTGAGGAAAAAAGTGTGGTAAACAGCCCTGCAACCCCCGAGGTCAGAGGAGGAGGCACTCCAGACACTCACCAGTGCGTCTGAATTTTGATTCTTGACGCTGCTTTTTACCAGTGACTTTGCGAGTATATTATGAAGAAATCCTAAGAGGGTCATTGCCAGCATCCCTGCAAAGTGCGACGGTGGCAATACCAGGGAAACCCCACTAGGGCCCTGACCTTTGTCAGACTGCTCTAGAGCTCTGCTTCCACCTCTCTCCAGGCACAGAAAATTCCTGCACACCAGGCCCTGTCCCCTGCACACATTCCTCTTATAACCTGAGCCTCAATCCCTCTGTCATGGACGGTCCATGCTTACTCATCTCCTCTGTGGGTGGTGGTGTCAGCATTTTGAGATGCCTGGAGAAATAAATTACAAGTTCAGTTCTGCCATTTCAGACTGCTTGCCTTGCAGATCTTGCTGTGTTCACACATCTGTTTGTGCGCTCACACAAGTGCAAGGTGTGGAGTTGGGGGTGACAGACCAGTCAGCAGAGAAACACAAGAAAAAGAACCTAGAGCAAATTTCAGAAAAGGATCACACAAACTTTGTCTCAGTATAAACTGTTAAATTCTCAATAATAATTAAAAAACCCTCAAATGAATCAAAACAGAACCCCCAATAAAGCAACACAGAAAATTCATTCCTTTCTCAGCAGGCTTTATTATCTCAAAGATAGAGATTGGGTTGAATTCAACTACTGAGTTAATAAATCTCTAATTTAAATAATTTATTTTTGAACAGCAGATTAACCTGTGTTATGCATACTATACAACTTCTTATTACATATAAACAATTTTTTTTTTCTTTTTAACTTAATCTTATCCTTTTTATGAGATAAATTGTTAAGATCCTCTTGATAAGCAAGTTCTGTGATATAAAGGTAAATAACTATCCAGTCCAATTAGGGCACATTTCTTAGCTATACCACAGGTAAGCTATAAACTGTGTTTATCTGTCTGGCATTCTGTTTATCCTTGTGGGAGATCCAGTATCTGCCATCTCCGCTTGTCTGTCAGATCCTCTCAGCTGCTCCTGGCATGTGCTTGCCAGAGACGTCTTGTGTGCTGTGCCCTGCTGAGGCTCCCTCCTCCTCCGCCCCAGGCTGGCTTCCAGCTCGAGCCTCTCGATGCCAACTGGAGATCTGCCTAAGCAGCTCTGTTTTGTTACTGGTCAATGTCCATTAATAATGCCACTTCACATCATCTCACTAATCCAAACGCCATCATTACTTAAATAAAACACAATCAAGACCTAATAGCAGGCCACCCTTATGCTGCTAGACAAGTCAAAGCCAAGTCAAGGGGAAAAAAAATCAACTTAAGGAAAAAACCTGCAGCAATAACTACAAATAGAATTTACCAGTGTTTGCATATAAGAAACACAAAAAAAAACTTAGTAGGATAAGAGATATTCCGTCCTAATGAAGTTTCTAATGGCCAAATTTTAGTTTTATTTATGCTGATGTGAGTCTTCAGCAGTTCTACTGTTTTCCCAGATTGCCATTCTGGATTTGCCCTACTGGAGCCAAGATCAGCATGTGGCCTCTGAACTCCATTCTCTTGCTTAAAAGCAGCTGATATGAAGTATTTAGTTATTTTATTTTAGGCTTTCCGACTTTCTATTAAATCTTTTGGGTTTGGGGCAAATTTATTCCTTGGATATCACTTAAGTTACTGCTACTCCTTTCCTTGGTAATTACGATTTATCTCTAGCAAGGGAAATAGAGTGTGCTAAAACAAATCTGAACAATACTGATGATATTTCTTTTAAACGTACAATTTCTATAGGCTCAGGAGTACTAATGTTGCCCTTCCTAGAGTTCACCAGACATTCCTGTTAGCTCCAGCAGACCACCCAGCCCTTTACCTTACACAGAGATATCTACAGAAGCTGACAGACTTAAGAATCTTCTCACAAAAAAAAAAAAGTCCACCCATCTGGGACCACTTCGCTATTTTGAATTTTCCAGCTTTCACTAGAACCAGAAAGACTCAGCTGCAAGAAAGAATTCTCTTTCTCTTGTTGAAACTCAGAAACATATAAGTCAGCACCACTGTGGTTCTAATCTCAGCTTTCAGCTTGAGGAACTGAACTGTGGTCACTTGTTCTCTGTAACTACCAGAGAATTCAGGAAAACTGTTAAGATCAAATTATGCCTTTTCAAGGGCAGGCAACTCACATGGTAATGTGCTGAGCCACCACCAAGGAATGCTCTGGATTCTATTAATACAGGGGCAATTTTGTAGCATTTTCTCTAAATATGTAGCCTTACAAAAAAGCCTTATTTTCGTTTAGCTAACACAGAGGAAAATGCGGTTAGAAACTTGCTAGTTAAGTATAGTAACTTTGGCTTGAATAAGAGGACAATTATTCTGGAGCTTGTAATTTAGGAATTAGCAGTTACATCATAAAATAGGTTACTGGTAAACACTGAGTATTAAGGATTAGAATAATACATATTTTTTTGTTACTGACACCAGGAGACCAATTCACTAACTGTAGTATGCATGTATAAAATGGTTAGTCTTGGATGCAATTTTGAGGCATGTATTCATGAACATTCATTTACATCTTAATTTTTTCTGAAAATTTTCTACCTTCATTTACATCAAAGCATGGTAAATATTTTTTTTAAAGGGCTGAAATACCATATTTTAAGATAGCAACATGTAACAAGCTCTTGAAAACAGCCTTATAAAGTGTGTATCACTTCATTGTAAATGTTTTGACAGAAAGTTTCCTAACTGCTTTCTCAACAGCTTGCTATCATACAAAGCATACAAAAATTCTGTTATATATACTGAAATGTTTTAGATAACCTGGGAAGAGTATTAAATTTCTTAAGTGCATATTACACCAGTACAACTATTCTGGGGCTAATCAAAACTAGAAAGCAGTCATAGTATATCTGCACTCAGTATGAGGTGTTTCAAACTGTTCATCTAGAAAAACACAGCTTTTATTTGCAATCCAAATTCTACAGTGCTCACAAGAACTGTGACTTGTCAGAGCTCCACTGTGTTAAGTAGCAACCCTCCCCTGCTACACACAGAGCTACAGTGTGATTTCACTGCGGGAAGATGGCAGAATACTTCAGCCTTGGTAAAGAGACTTGTGTTTCTCAAACTGTTTATATTACTTTAACTATGCATGTAACATCTTAGAATTACTCTGGATAATTTTCTGAAAATGAGTGTTCAATACTCAGAAGCTAACAAAAAGACAAAAATTAAAACAAAAGAGATAAACAAAATCATTGAACACTGACTAGAACTCTAGCACGCACATCAAAATATTGCTACTAGTGATCACCTTTCACAGAAGGATGCTTCAGTATCACATTGTGCAGATGCAGGGTAACCAGTTCAAGCAGAAGTATGGAATGTTTTCTGAACAAGGATAAATTCAAAAGATCAAGAAACTTCAACTTTGATGAGAGTTGCACTAGATGTAAAAATTAGACATTATAATAGAGAAAATGGTCAGAAATTATTTCTCAGTGTTTTTTATCATTCAAGAAAACTGACAGTCACACAAAGAAGTAATCATTCAAGAGATTTAAAGTTAAAAATAGGAAATATTTTTTCACATATTGCATCTTGAAATAGTAGCATTTATAACTTTGATATTTTGAATGCAAATGTATAGATGCAAAAAGAATTAAGCAAATTAGAATAAAATAGGTTTGTCAGCAGCTTTTGAACATGGCAGTAAAGATGTGCTGAAGAGGAAACATCTTCAATAGCAAATTCTTTTAAGCTGGGACAGTGCACTGGGAGATGTCCTTACACACCCATGAGCTTCCACTCTTGGCCACTCTCGACCACTCTCTGGGACAGAATACAGGGTTAGATGGATCGTGGAGCTGACATTTTACCCATGCTTTCCATTTTATATAACCACGTATGAATGCCATAAAAGCACCCTACTGCTTTCCAAAGATACTAGAAAAGGAATTTGCATGATAGAGTTGTTCCAATGGTCATACAGGATTTAAATTTTAAGTCTTTAACTTAAGTTGTTCTGCCTCTGGCTACTGTACACTTCCTCAATAGACAGGAAATCATCCCTAGCTCCTGAGTAGACACAAGAAAGGTCCTCAGAGCAGATAGAGTTTCAGAATGGAAAAAAATGAGAATTACCAAATCAAACAATCAGTTTCCTGTCTTTCAGGAGCCTCGTGCCTTACTGTATAATACAATATAAACATGAGCTCTGTTTTCTCTTAGCATTTTCATTTCAGTTCATAATAAAATCAATCTTCTTATTCATATAAAAGAAATCAAATTAAAATGAAGCTGACACACTACTTTGGAAGTGAACTTTATATCACTGATAAAAACAGATCCAAACCACGGGCTATTCTATTTTCATTCCATTGCATTATTTGTAAGAACTAGTTAAAACAAGTGATGAGCTATTCATGCTACTAGAGCCAAACATATAAAACTGATAATTACAGAAACTGTCAGAAATTAGTTATTTCTGTGCTGTCAGTCTGTGGCCTGTTATCTCCCACATCCTGCTCCAGGAGTTAACTGGAGCCATCAGAAGAGCTTCAGGGAGCCTCTAAAAAAAAAAAATTCTGCAAGTGATCTGGGGCTTGGGAGTTGCTGAGAGGAGTCCTACCAGTGCAGATAGCCAGGCTGCTGGAGAAAAGCAGAAGAGTTGGCAATAGAGGAACTCTGGCACTGCCGGGGCCATTTTTTCAACTGTATTTTTCAGTTGTTTTTTCTATTGGAGGATGAGGTGGTCATGCTACATCTTTGTGTGTCCATCAGAGGGATTTACTTGATTGCTCCCATCCCTGGGAACAATGACTGGAGGCTTTATAGGCAGCTCTAGAATGCAAAGCCATAATAGGACAGACTGAAATTGCTTCAGGCAGAAGGGAGAGGTGGTTCTTAGCAGCTGGCTGAAGGGAAGGTATTTTCCATATTCTGAAACTTTAAAATTAAATCTGAAATAAAAAAACCCAAGTACTTGGACTTCCAGTAGTCACATCACTCCACCCTGACAAGGTTCTGTCATAGAGGAGTTCAAGCTCCTCCTTCTCTCTCTGCTATCCGAGGAGCAGGAGCCTCTACTCCCTGATTCGTCATTCTCCCCTAACATTGTGGGAGAGATTATCCCTTCCCCACAGGGACAATTCAGCCTAACAACTTGCTCTCTGATTATGAAAGTTTTGTGGCTGTACTAGTGACTTGTGCTCATCACTTCCAGAGTAATGTGAAGTATCTGCTTTCTCCAAAAA
The DNA here is from genome assembly GCA_013397175.1 of Platysteira castanea. Taxonomy (NCBI): domain Eukaryota; kingdom Metazoa; phylum Chordata; class Aves; order Passeriformes; genus Platysteira; species Platysteira castanea. The sequence goes on from VYXC01006378.1 coordinate 112,514, forward strand.
GCAGAGACGACTGAAGATAGGATAAGCCATCTCATGATTTAAAATTTAAAGACTTTTAGGGGATTTGTGGACTTAATATGTTTGCATTCCTTTGCAGATACAGTTCAGTATCATAAATGGATGATAATTAGGAGCAACCTATGCATCAGAGTCTTTCAGTAGGACTTACCCCTGCTAGTAAACATTCCTCTAAGTTTTTACAGCTTACTTAGTATTCATACTTTATATGCATAAGAAATATTATTTTTCTTTCAGTCTCTTTCACTAATTTCTCCACAGTTGCATTGCATTAGGTTTACACTGCAAAACTGCAGAAGCTGTGCTGAGGCAGTCTCTTCATCTCTTTAAAATGAATGCTTTTTTTTTTTAATCAAAAAACTTCAACATACTCAGGCTGTCACTAAAATAGCTAAGCACCCCTAGGACTATAATGCTTGCCCAGACAAATGCACATTCCTGTCTGTAGAGACCTAGCCGGAATGTCTAGCATCAGAATTTCACATTTTGGGCAGTCAATTCTATTTCACATACTAAGCCACAAACCCATTATAGTAGAAAACAGCAGAAGGTCTGTTTTTAATTAGGTGACGCAAATACAGTAGTAACAGAAACTACAGAAAGAGCCCAGATGTATAGAATACACATACAGGCAAGGCAACCAAGGATGAAAGGCAGGTATCACTTCAAATGCTTTCCAAATTCACAGGTTTAGCAAACACTACTAATGAATAAAGCAATATATTTACTGAACAAAAAGGCAATTTAGTGTTTTACATTTCACTTTAAATGAAGCTCCACCGAATATGAAGGCAACAGAAACAGGTAATCCCAGAGTGTGTTCAATGAAGACACGCTTTATTACAGCAAGGGCTCTCTTCCTCTGCACAGCTGCAAGAGACAGTACAACATGAACTACTAAGGAAGGCGAGCCTTGCAAAGGCAGACATCTAGACTCACAAGAGACATGATCATTCACCAGAAAAAAGAAGGAAAAAATATTATGCAGGCAAGAAATTAGACAATATTGCATTTTATACTGTAGCTCCTTAATAGAGCAAGATGACCGCCTGCATCAATCTCATTTTTATACTACCTGAGGTTGTTCTAGCTTTAATGTGGAGACAGAAACAAATAGCTGATCATTTTTTTAACAGAATTGTTCTATTTTTCAAGATTATGACTGATGATATGATGTGATGTGATGTAATAATGGAATCTTTTCTGTTCAAAAAGGGCTACAAAAGCAAGCATCTCCTTCACTCATTGAAAGGTGCACAGGATATTTATTTTGCATCAGTACTGCCACTACAGATGCTACACTTTGCTTTAATGTCTTTTTTGTATCCCACTAAGGTAAAAAGAAAAGAATTGTCCAAAATGGCTCATTTCTTGCTCTGTATCAATCACCTAGATCTTTCCTTTTCTCCCCACATCTATCTCCAGAAATTTATTTTACTTGCATACTTTTTCCCTCCTCTATTTTTCTTTAGGATTTGCTTCTCCTTTATATAATGCACAATCTATATTTAAAAATCAATTCTTCCCATAGAAATTATTCTTGTATATTCTTCAGATCCTTGACTCAGTGTTTTAAATTCATGTGGCACTCTTTAAAGAAAGCCTGTCTTGTGATATTTGACCAAGTTAACGCAGCAAAAGAGGAAATAACAGACGATTCTTAAGATATAAATACTTTGTGATAAATCAAAAATATTTCATCTTCAAATATCTCTGTGGAACGTTCACTCTTTAGTTCATCCTGTCTTGTTATTTATGTTAGGAAAATAAATACTGAAGAATAGTGTGGGAAAAGCTAAAAACTAAAAATAATTAGTCTTTGATGTTGAAAACAATGTTTCAGTAATAAATTTATCTGATTTAGCCTGACACAGTCAACCCATGATTCAAAAAAAATGAAGTCTGTGGCATACAACAGGAGTGACAGAATCATTACGCAGATTTTTACTCTCAGCCTTTTTTTTTACTGTCTTTGCACTTGTTTTTTGTCCCTGTCTCAAACTGTCAGCTGGGGTAGCTTGGGAATACACAGATGAAGGAGTTTCCCTTCTCTAAAGTACCAACCATTCAATGTTCTCTTATTCAGACCTAATATATGTCTAATAAATGTCTTCATACTGCACCTGTAAATAACCACTGCAAATAGAACTGATCTTTATAATTTTTTCTTCACAAAATAAAACAAGTATCCTTAAATCAAGGACTTCACCAAAAAGTCCTAAAGCTTTTTTGAAGATACTTCCTAGTGAAAGTAATTAATGGGATTTAAGCCTAAAGCAAGGTCTTTAGCTCTAGTTCATTATTACATCCAGACATGTGGGTCTTCTGGAAGATTGGGGGGTGTTCTTCACATTTTAATTAATTTCTGCAGTTTAATAAAGCTGGTGGATAAACCCAATGGCATTAGAGTTTTATTATCCATACATTTTTAAAGAATAGTGCTAATTGAGCGTAAATCTTAATAAATAAGGTATATTTTTGGAACCTGTTACATGTCTTTCTTCCTGTCTGAAAGGTCCAGAAGAATAAAGTATGTGGGACCAAGCTGTAGGCTTTGGTATACCTTTTCAATCAATAAAAATCTCTGCTGAGGGCAGGAAAAGTATCCGAGATTTTCATTACACCATAAAATTTGAATAAAGACAAAAAAGAAGAAGAAAAAACCCAAACAGTAAATATTATCAAACAATAAGGCAAAAATATTTCATGTAAAGGCTTTTACCCAAAGACCTAAGCATTTCTTTCAAAAGATGCATCCCAAATGAAATGGATGCAAAAAAGTAACAGAGAAAATGAGAACTTTTTTACAAGAAGTGACTACAAGTACTGCCTGTTTTGCTCTACCAAAGCTGATGCTAATGGAGAGTATGATAATTTACCATCAGCATACCAAGATAAATAACTAGTACTTTTTATGCAACTATATGATAAACTACCCATAGATAAATGTAGCCAGCAAATTACAAGACTCTTTTTAATATCAAAGGATGGACTTCTGGATCAATTTTTCAGTAACAGAAACAACCAAACTCATCTGAGATGAGGCCGGATAAATTTACAATAGACTTAATTTTCTTGCTGTTTTACACATTTCTTAACCTCTCAAGTGTACGAATGCTTTCCTAATGCTTTAACGTTTTTCTTGGTTGATGTATGTTTTTTAGCATCCATTTTATGTTTCATGACAGCATAAAAAAATGCAGGAAACCATATATAATGATATGATTCTGTCACTGTAATTTTGGTCTTGTGCATCTCAATGATCACACGGCTTTGATATGCCACAGTAAGTTTTAAAATGCTGCATTTAATGGTAAACGTGGTAAGCCACAATTGTAGAGCTTGGTAATGCTTGCTTTGGCTTTGCAGAATGGCATATCAAAGAGGTATAAGATCAACTTGCCATATTTGGCACCATAAAGTTTAAGTTAAACTTGTATCCTAGGTGAATGGACAGTCAAATAAAACCATCCTTCTGGAAATAGCAGGGTACTGTACATAAACTAGAAAAATTATTGGTTGTAAAGCAGCCTGGACTGAATATAACAAACTCAGCTGGCTTGAGCTCAGGGAGCTGTTTCTTTTGCTTCATAACAGAGCTTTTGTTTCAGAAGCTGGAGACCCTGAAATGTGTTTAGCCCAGCAACAAACTCTTAAATGAATCAACTCTGTGTAGGTTTGATAGCGTGTTTACCAAGGCTTCCATGTGTGTATTATTTTGTCCTTGTACCCTGGGCAGTATGATGTGGCTGCCTGTGTACCATCCTACATGAAAAAAAATTTAAAAATAAACCAAAGCCTTCCCCTTAAAATATTTTTAAAAAGCAATAGTTCCAGAAAAATACATTTCTAATCATCCAGAAGACACATCTATTATGACTATTACTGGCTCCCACAAAATGGCTGGTCCCCTGTTCTGAGACAACTCATCATGCATCTTCCTTCTTTCTTCATGGTAAATGGATCATACTCTATGACCCATTAATTCTGTTTGTCAGTTACCAACATTTTCCTACTCATTTGAATTTTCTTTCATGGACTAAACTACATTATACAACCCAAGTTTCCCATTTCAGGTCATTACTATTACTTTAAGGTAATTTCCAACTTAAATATACACCCATCCCAGGAATAAATATAACTAGGTGAATGTAGAAGTACAAGCCGGTGTGAGGAAAGGTTATAGAAAGCCTTCTGTACATTCAAATTTCAGCCAGCCTGTTTCACAAAAATAACTTTTGTGAAATCATTACCTTGGAGATGAAATAGCACTGTGCTTGAAGCATATAGTCTTACAGCCTGAAATTTGTGGTTTATAATAATTACTTAAGAATATTACTCAGGAACAGAAGAACGATGGAAAGCAGGAAGCTGTATCTAACTTATTTAAAGTGCTTTTACAGTACTATGACTTCATGTTCTTGATACCATCAGGAAGGGCTGGGAAGCTTTATCCAGAGATATTGACAGCCTAACTGGGGTTAGATGGATGCCTACCTGGAAGCAAGTGAAAAAAACTTTACTTGTATTGACAGACACAGTTGTGACTTGCATTTTAGGCACTCCCACGGGAGATATGTGCTTCACTGTTTAGAGAATCACAGAGCCAGTCTTCAAACCCTGCACAGGTGAATAGGAAGACCAGATAAGGAGCCAAAGGAATGCAGAAAACTGACTCAGTTTATTCAATTTACACAGCACCAGTAGCTGAAATATTTTTCCAACCTGAGATGGAAATACACTTAAGGTTTAGAAAACGAAGTAATTACAACAGGCAAAGAGGGAGGTTTTCCAACAATCCACAATCTTGATTTTATCCATTTATAAATTCAGTTATTTGGCATTTTACTAACATACAAGTTTAGAACCCTCACTATGGCTTTGAATGAAAACCTGGTGAGCTCAACTACCCAGTCGTATTTGCTTTCACCACTACTGAACAGGGCAAGAATCTACTAATTTTTATCATATTATTGCAAACACCCATAGGGATAAACTCATCCTATTCCAGCTTAGGAAATATCCACAACATCAGCCTATGGCTGTATGGTTTGCTATGGTTTCTTCATCTGTATATTTCAAATCTCTGTTTTCCCCACCTCTTTCCTACAAAGATGACAGCAAAATGTCAGAGTCCCAAAATACTGGGAAAGCCCTCTGGATTAGTTATTTTGTGTATTCTGATGTGAAATTCATTGATATTAGCTGAAGAACAGTAGATAAAAGGGAAACTGATCTAGGAAATCTAAATGATGCTCTACACTGAAAACCCTCTGGACTAGAAATAGCATCTTTACCTAAATATTGCTTAGGTAGATTTTTGTTCTTTTCCCTTCCTCTGTCACAAACTATTTTTCAAGTGAGAAACAGGAAGAACAACACATCCAAAAATAAAAAAAAAAGACCCCAGGAACAACTTTCATTACCTCACCAAGTCTTTTCTTTTTTCATAATTTGTGGAAAAATTATGGTAACCTTGATATATCATTGATATGTTTTTTGTGTTTTTTCCTTGTTAAAAAGTAGCTTTAGGATTCTTAAAAATTATTAAGAGTTTGCATAACTTTTGCCACTACCCTGGCCAATGTAAAATAGCAGTGATCTAAAAGAATTAAAAATCCAGCAAGTTTTCAGAAAACACAACAGAAAATCTGGAATATTAACATGCAGAATTAACTTACCTCTTAAGTCTGCTGTTGAGTAATACAATACTGAAACAGTAAGTAAGGATCCATTTTTGCACCTATCAAAAAAACAACAGGCAAAGGATTCCAAGTAACAGATTGATTGGCAAGGGACAGAAAATTTCATAATATGCTTATAGTAACCTATCCTGGCAAGAATATAAGCAAAAACCCCTCTATACTTCTGATACATTGATTTTCTTAGATTTACAATGAGAAAATGAATAGTATAATCTCAGCTCATGAAGGCCAAATCATGTGCTTCTGATATCACTTATTGATAATTTATATGGACCTAAGTCTATTTAAATGACCATGTAAATAAAAGTGGTATCAGGATGAGATTATACTGTGCCCGGCCTGAATTAACAAAGTTCTCTTACAGAGATATTTGTGTTTTAAAACTCAAGCTTGTCATTAACCCTCATCCTTGCTACTGATTTCTGAATACCTATTCTACAGTAGATATCGAGATCCCCAGAGTGGAAGGGAAGCCCACAGGATTTACCACAGCAGGAATTAGCATCAAGTTACAAAAGCTAAGGCACAGTAGTGAGTGATGAAAACTTCATGATGAGTCATACAGCTGGATTTTCTTTTAAAGCAAATATATAATATTTTTAGGCATTTTCCTCAACATGCTTAAATTGAGTTATACTTTACAATTCTTGTGATTGCAAAATAGACTGCCTTAGTCTGATGAGTCTCATTTTACAGACTTGGAAGAAAACAAATATATCCAAGAAATTCTATTTACTGGTTGTTTTTAAAATCAACCAGATCTGTTTTATTTTACATAGGAATGTTAGGCTTTAAATTCTGGAATGTCAGGATTTACTAATTCAGCGAATTTCCCCTTTTAAATTACATCATTCCCCTAGTCCTAGCTCTCACTCCTTGTTTCTTTTGGTCTAATAGAGTATCTCAAAGCAACTAAACATGGGTAAAAAATTGTCCTTTTGGTCTTCATGTTACCAGAACTGTGAGATGATGCTCCATAACTGACACAGAGAATGCAGTAAAGGTATATTTTTATGGCAGTTCATTTAAAGAATGAAAAGAATAAGCTGCCTGAGACTGTTCAGATGTTTGCAGTGTTATAGATATGTTGTTAGAAGCTGGCTGAAAAAGTAAATGCAAATGAATTCATGAAAGATGGGTGAAAAATGGAATTTATTGTGACTCAGTCTCGCCATTGGAATACTAACAGCCGTATGCTACAAGCCAAGAAAAGAGATAGCTCCAGCCTGGCTTCGCAAGGAACAACGTATCTGCTTTAGAGGAGACTACCTCTGCTATAACCCTGGGTGACAAGGCAGGAAGCAAGCCAGGACTTTAAGGCAGAACTATTTGCACCTTCTTTAGGATCAGCAGTCCAAAAGTGGTTAAAGGTTTTCCATTCCTAAGCTAGGTTTTAGCAGAACCCAAACTGGAACAAAGTAGCTTTTCAAATAGATGTAACGCAAATCTGTTGAAAAAGGCAGGTTTAGACAACAATTTGTAAGCAATTTCTTCCCTATCCTTGGTGCCAAATCCTGCTCCCAGATCCAGCAGTTTCCAAGTCTTGGATTACTACACATTCAGCAATCCCTTTTAAAGCCTCGGGAGGCTTTCCTCGTCCCTTTATATGTAGCTGTGTCTGCTCCCTGCCCTATAAGGATTTACCAGGTCCTCTGTAAACTCCCCAGCTGCTTGTACTGAGCTGGGGAAGCTTTGCTATGTGAGCATGGCCACTAACACTCAGAAGCTAGTTCCAGAAAAGCCCCAACATCCCTTCCCTTTGTAAAAGTTCACCTGAACTGAAAAAATCCCTCATCAGACCCAACTCCATCTTTCTATAAAGTGTAGTGCACAATAAGCTGTGATCAAACCAGTGACACAGTACACCTTTCATCACACCATGGATGGAACACAGTGCTCAATTGTTAATTTAAAAATATCTTACTGCTGAATTTAACTTGCTTACTCTAACAGTACAGCAGGATGTTCTGCACCACCCAGCCCTCCCTGGTTGTGCTTCCTGGCAGTACCACAACACTGGAGAATCCTTAGGAGTTCTTATATAAGGAGCTCCAGAAGAGTTTTATTTAATGTGTGCCTGATCAGTAGCTCACTGATCTCTGCTCTTTTCACTTAAAATGAGACTTTTTAATTTCATGCTCAGGTATTTGCTGGATGGAAGGAGCATATTTCTGTTGCAGGCCGATGCACTGGTGAGGGAACAGCAGGGCAGGGTTTGTTTTCTGAGGCAGGTCATCTTTTCCCATGAAATGGCCTTTACTGGTATTAAGACAGTTTGCTGTGTTGTTTTGGTGGTTTTGTAAGCTCCCCAAACATAGGTTTGACATAGACCTATGAAAGGTTGGCATGGGTTTCAATTTTTATTAACTCTTGACATTTAACAACTTTTCTTTAAACAATTATTAAAAACCTTGGATCTGAGTTATCTACCAAATAATGAGCCTCAGAATACACAGTTTAAATTGGATTAAATAAAAGCAGCAATTTTTAAAGAAATTAAGATGACTAAGATGACACATTTTTAAATGTGAGAGGCCTAAAAAGTGAGAGAGGAAGCAAAGCACTGAACATCTATTTTTGAGGTAAATTTTTCAAAACCAAAATAATTCCTGCATTTCATGCTGCTATCTTCTGCATAGAAATAAGACACTGTTTTACAAGCCAGACCATTTTGCCTTTGGGGAGGGGAAGTCAGGAACAGGGAAACTCCCTGTTGAAGGGACAGCAGCAACATTCCCATGCCTGCAGCCCATTCCTGTGGCTCCCACAGCTGGAAATTAAACAGAAAAAGTGGGTAATGCAAACTTGTGGTCAGGTTTCAAAGTTAGTAGATTGTACCAGCTTGACATGTTTGAAATCAAACTGTGCATTCTTTCATTCCATTTTTTTATTGTTTGATCAATGTAGGTGTTTGAAATTTTATGAATATCCACTGTGACAGTGTGCTGCTGCTCTCTCTACCACCACAACTCTTAAAACATTGTTTGTGTTCCTCTTTCTCAATGCAGTATGAGATTAAATTCCACAATATGACCAGCAGGGTAAGGGTAAGTAATATAAAATAAATCAGCAGCTTCATTTTGTAAGATAATTTAATGGGTACTTTTAAATTTTTTTTTCTCAAAAACAGTAAGTCCAGTGAGTTTCAGAAACATATCATAAAGTTATAGTAACACAAGTTACATTTCCAAACAAATAACAGGACGACAAGCTACCATCTCTTACCCATTCCTTTTTATAGTAAAGAAATAGCTCCAGAGTTTTCTTGGGAATTTGAGACATATTCAAAGCAGATAATAACCAGTAAATTCCTTACAGGCTAAGGTAAGCCACCGGGGATACAACCCTTGGAGACAAAGCAGTTCTGATAAATGAAGCCTGACAGAGACAAACAAAGTGACAGACCCACAGGCAACTCTGAAGTCAGCAGCTCTCCTGCTTGTGAAGTTTGCCACGAAGCATAACATGCCCAGGTATTTCCACCTGCCTGTTCATTATTCTCACTCCTGTCAAAATGCATCTTTCTTGCAACACTGTCATTCACAAAACACTCACGTCAGGCTCCAAAGGCAAACAGGACAAATTCAGAGCTCTAGCAGTCTGACATGAGCCCACTGAAGTCAATAGCTATGCTTGCTTATATATTCATGAAGAATTTTGTCTCAGTATCTTAAAATGTGGGAAATTCTGACCTATTCACTTAGGTGCAATTTAGCACGGGTTTGTAGGAATTTAAGAGATTATTTCAAATGGCAAAACTGCAAGATTAGAACTTATCTTAGATAAGCTATTTATCTGGAATTGTTCTTCTGAGTTTTAGCATCAACACTTCATCAGTCTCTTCCCCTTGGTGTTAGCAGCACAGGCATTGCTGAGTGGTGGACACTGAACGCCCATTTTCATTTAGCCATTTTCCTTTCCCAAAGAGCAGAGCACTGCAAATAAGCCTTTCTGATTCACTGCTTCCTAGAGGCCTTTCCAGCTATTTTCAATACCATAATCATCTTGGGTCCAACAGAAGAGTATATACAGTGAATTAATCATCCTTTTTGATTTTTTTCATCCACTTCAACATTTCTCCAACTCAAAATGATGATAACAACAGTCTGGTTTATATTTGTCTTAGCACCATACAAATGCCCAGGAAAAATATATTGAGTCTACTTTTCCTACATAAACCCCCCAGTTACATACATTGATTTTAGAAATTTCTGGCTACCTTATAGTAGTTGGAACTAGTCCTGGGGAGAAAAAAGACACATTTATATATAAACCCCAATGAGGTACACAAATGTATTTACATGCTTAAAAATTAAGCACCTGCCAAAATACTAGAAGGATTGTAATCATAGCTGGCTTGCAGATGTGAGAATAAATAAAGAATAGCAACACTATTTATGGTTAAGACAGGTTGGATGTTTTTATCTAGGGGAAACGAAAAGACAAGATTGCTATATTTCATCTGGAATGAATTTTGAGCCTTTTACATACCTAAAAATAAAAACAGATGTATAAAATCCCATTGGCATAACAAAGCCCAGCTTTGAAAAGGCTATTGTCTGCAAATGTGATGATCCTTAAGGTCTATCTTTCGGAGGACTAAGGGATTCTGAGCAATCTTGGGATGATAGCAGGGTATAATATCTATAATAGCCAATATTTGGAGTGATTTTTTTTCTCTCCACTTCTTAGTCTTGTTCTCATATCTGATTATAATTTGGCAGAGAATTAGAAGACTAAACCATATAATAAATTTTGGAAAATTACTGCAGTCATCTTGAATCAGACCGGATACAATAAGTTAATCCTTAGTATGAAATAAGCATTGCCTCCTATACTTCAGAATCTGAAAATATACACAGTAGAGGCTGTAAATATATCCAAGCCTTGCTTTCTCCAAACACTGAGAATCTGCACCAATACTGCACCTGTCAGACAGGTGATCTCTGGTTTTAATGTCACAGCACTACAAGCAAATAGGCCTATTTCAACCTTCAGTATTTTGCCCACTCTATTTTGGGAATTCTGCAGTTCATTTTATAGCCTTTTCACAGTACTACCTTTTGGAACGTTCAGATTTTTTTTCTGAACAATGTTTTGGTTTAGCAATCTAATCTCAAGGCATTATGTACATTTTCATCAAAATATTTTTCATTATACCTCTGTAACTTTCATTATGTAAATAAGTAAAACATTTACATTCTCAAAATCTATGTAAAGATTACCAGAAAAAAATTAATACTGGAACATATGAATTTGGGACTCACTAGCATTACTGAAGATTGTTATGTAGTACAACATTTACTTATTGCTATGATAGTTTGATAATCAATACCCTTTAATCTTGAGTGTCCGATCACATGAGTTGTAAAATAATGGAGTGGTGGGAAAAGCAATGGAATGGAACTTGGATTTCTTTAACTAAGAATCCAAATGTGAACTTATGTATTCCTATCTTTTTATTGCCTATTTTACAGAATTTCATTAAGATGTAAGTAAATTAAGATATATTTTAATCCAGAGTTTTATATTTTGTACTTTTTCACCTTCCTCAACCATGGCTACAGTAGTAGATGTTACTTTTTGCTTCAGTCCAGACTGGCTACAAATGAATCTAATTATTTTATAGTTTGGGCAATGTGCCTGGCAGACAGCAGGGCTTGGACACCCACTGCTGCTTTGAAGATACATGTTGAAAGAAAAACTTGACGTTTTTCTGATAGAGTTATTACTTTTCACGGTATTGACTAGAAAATAATCACTTCCTGGAAAAAGATCAGAATATGGGCAGCTGAGATTATTACTGACTGCAATAAAATTACTGAAGTGTTGTGAGCACCTGTTAAATATGTTTTTTAAAGTGTTAAGGGGAAATGAACAACACTAAGAGTGAATGAAGTAGAAATCAATGCACTGATCATTTAGTCTAACACACATTATAGAGAAAAAAGGTGTATCCCAGTTTCAAGATAACATCAGAGAGGAAAAGGTGTATGCAAAGACTTCTGCTCATCCTGCATTTATTGATTCTTTTGTGATTCTCACAGAGCTGCTATATTCTCCTGTTTGTCCCATTATCAGATGCAAACATTCACATTTTTTACATTAACCAATGATCAAAATAGTATTTTCTTGACTTGCCTTTCCAACATCCATACAAATTCACAAACAACATGTAAACACATCACCTTTGAGGGAGGAATTTTGTGCTCTGCAGGAATCTATGCTCGTGGACAGGAAGCTTAAGACAATTTGGCAGTTTTAGTGCAATCCTTCTTTCATTATCCCTTGTCTCATGAACTACTCAATGCCTTCTGGGAACGGCTGCTAACACACCCAGCCCTGCGCTCCTGGGACTGGTCCCCAAGACTTCGTGTGCTGAAGGCTGCCTCACATTTCAAAATGGAATGGTCAGCCCTAAACAGGGTTTTCAAATCTTAGACAATTGAAAGGCACCAACTCAAATTAAAAGCTTTTCCATGCCTAAATTTTAAAGCTACTGCACATTACTCAAACAACTTCCCTCAAAGGGGTTTCTTTCTCTTCTGGGATAAAACTGGAATTTGGTCTAGAGAAGATATATTACATGGCATGCTAATGCATGTGATTCAGTTTTCATTAGCTAGAACTACTAAAATGACCATTATTTTATGAACTGAGGTCGATAATGAGAAATATTTGAAGTCTGACACAGTAGTCTCATATTCCAAGGCAGTCGTCAATTGGCAACCTCTGTGACTTTTTTGAAAGGATGTGTCATTTTGGAGAAATATGAGTTAAATAAAATGGGACTTTTATATTTATTAAATGATAAACTACTAATGTAGTTTTTTCTTTTATTATTAGATGGATGTACTTTATGTTTTGGCCCTCATCTTCTCAAAACTAGACAGGTATGAAATGGAGCTTCTTGAGGCACAAGGCCTCCCTGAAATATTACCTTTGGTTTTTTTCTGTGTTCTTTCTTATAGAACAGGATAAACTTTTCTTCTACTTCAAAGTGCTTTAACAAGTGATCAGTTATGAGGTTCCCATGCATAGAAAGAATAAGTACAGGACTATTGTGCTGGACATAAATTCATTTGCTGTTAAAAATTCACATTCTTAACTCTCTCCATGTCTTAATTTCTTCCAGTTAAAAGGAACTGTGAGGGGGGTAGCATTAATGTTGCCAAAAACTAATAAACACGCTACAAGTGTGTGACCCATGCAGACCATTAGTCTGTGCCTGCACTGCCTCCTTGTGTATTACATAGGCCACCAGTGCTCCCCCAACACAAAACAATGCCACAAACCAACGCAGAAGAGGGACTCGAAGAGGCCTTTTAAACTTATAAACACTTGTGTTCGTAATTTGTCCCAGGTCATAACTAAAAATGGACCGTGGTATGTAGATATTGGCCCTCTGCTTCAAGAACAACACTGGTTAAATCAGAACTAAACCGGGACACTCTCTTTGATAATAAGATAAACAGTTGCCAATGTGAGTAACTGAGCCTGTCTACACTGTCCTCTTTTAGCTCTCCTAGCCCACGTATTTGTTTCAATTGGTCTCCTGCAAAAGGAAGTTTCAGATCAAATGTAAAACAAAACAAAAAACCCCAACAAAACGAACAAACACACCCTCCCCTAAAACAAACCAAACCAAACAAACAAAAAACCCGCAAAACTCCCCAAGAAACGCCCCCCAGAAAAATACACACAAAAATCCCAACAAAAAAAACCCAAACAAAAAATATGTAGGAACCAAAAAGATACCAGCAATTGAAGACAAATATTTGAAAGTGGTATGCTGCAAAACCACGACAGACTCAAGCTTTAGTCAGCCATTGGAAAAATTCAGACATGGCAATCAAAATACAGATTTCTGGCAGTTCAGGTGTGTAATACCAGTATGTGAAAACTAAACAGAAACTGAGAAATGGCATCAATTATATATGTCTCATTTTCAGTTGTCTTAAATGAGGAAAATTCTGGTACCCCTCATGTTATATTTTAGAAGATGTATTGTACATACACTGATTGCTCTTTTTGTTTTTTCTCTTGAATGGAGTATAACTATGATTACAACAGGCTATGATCTCAAAAAGAAATTCATGCAAATTAAAAGAATGGTGGGTTGCTGTATCAGTTACACACTGTAGTCCTATGAAATATCAGTAGGTGAACCTTGAAATCGTAGGGAGTTTGCCTGACATAGTCCTCCAAAAACTTGAGCTGAATGACAAAGCTGAGCTGGTAATGCTGCACGACACTCGATACCTCCTGCTGCTTGCTGAACAGGATGGAAATGTGCTGTGTATGTACTTAAAAGCTATTTCAGCAATATTTTTTGGAGGAAGGAGGTGTAGGAAGACCAGACTACTCTACAAAAGTCATGATTAAGATCCAGCTAAGTCAATGACACGAGGAAATACAGTCATTGCTGCTTTTCTCCAATGAACTTCATAAGCAGACAGTGCTAACATTGTGTTTTAACCTGCGGCCAAATACATAGCACATTCCCAGAAAAATTCCAGTCAGAACATCTTCTATTCACAAATGTGAATACGTGGTACCTCCTCAAAGAGATCATCTGTATCAGCATTGAAACACTGCTTACTTTTGTGTATGTTAAAGTTATATAAAAAAGAAAGGAGGAGCTTCATAGATTATTACAAATTTCTCAGACTACATCGCTCAATGAAAAGAACAAACTTAATGAAAAAATGGTGTGCCAATTAAGCAAGATTTTATGTAAATGTAGTTACATTTCCTCCAGTATAAAAATATAGAAGCACACTTGTCAAAAGAAGGGTTGGGGAGTAGAACAAGTTAAGGAAGGTAACTGTGTGACCTGGAGGTGTGCATCAAAGTAGGGATAAGAGGCTCAAGTTAAAAACACCTGCCCTCATCTTGTCTGCACAGACAAGTCAGAAGCAAGCAATACACTAATTTTTTCCAAGCATCTCAATTATGAGATGTAAACAAAACTGACAAGAAGGACAAAACCAAACCTTGAAAATAATGCATTAAGTTCTGATAATACCAGTTTCTTTCCTTGCCCTTTGCTGCATGGAGAATCCACATGTGGAGGGTTCTTCATCCTTTTTTTCCTACATGACAACCATAACCAGACCAATAACCACAGCAAACATGAAAATCAACTGACAGTTTAGGCTCTCCAAGGGAATTCTCAAGCCCACCCTTTAACAGGTACCTATGTGTTAACTCATAACACTTATAACAAAAGATGATGCATTCTCATAGCGCTGGCAAGCCCTGCAGTGTCTGGGAAAACCAGAATAAAATTCTTCAATTTTATTGTCTGAAGCACTGAAAAACTCCAATCCTAAACATCATTTTCACTGCAGCAAGGGGGTGGATCAGTACAAACTTTGGTAAATTGTAACCTCAGGCGTAGTCTGTTTGGCAACACCTACAGCATACCTGAACTAGGAGAACAGCCCAAGAAAACATGAGAGCTGTTCAGAGACCTGTGCAGAATCAATTATCTCCAACACTTATCCAGTATGTTTAAGTTTTCATTTCGAAATGATATGTCCTGACTCCACCCCAACTCCAAATTTTTTATGAATACACATGGGTATCAAAAAGAGTATAAACTCATGACAATTCCATGGAACACTCTATTCCTTCAAGCTTTGAAGAATCTTGCTTTAAACATGGGTCTTGAAAATATTCTTTTTCCATCCTAACTTTCACTGTGCCCATTGCTGAAAACAAGGCATTTGCCACTGATAGCAATAAGCTGCTTTGTATTCCCCAGCACTAACCCAGCATCCTGAAGTCATCTCTTGTCGTGTAACCTTCATGAAGACTGTATACAGACCTGGCAGATAAAAAAGATAGCAAACTGAAAATAAGATACAGGATCTTGATGATTACCAGACCATTTTGTATCTCTAGATCCAATAAACTAGGCTGTCTGTGAATTATAGTTCTCGCCTCAACCTCTCCTACTGTTGACAGCAGCCTTCCTAACACTTCAGATCTGTAAAAATGGATTGTAAACTGGACACTTTCCTAATCTTATCTGAAAGATAGTAAATCATTACTAAAAAGGAAAAAATGATATCAGTTTCTAGCACCACTGGTTTTTTCCCCCTTCTCAAAACCTCTTGAAGACTAGCAGTAAATTGGATTCTAGATAGTAAATCTAATCTCAACTCGGTCCAGAAGACAAGACACCTCAGGGATACAAAACATTCCCTGGACCATTTTATCTACTAGATTCAATGTAAAATTCTTAAACATTAATCCTAAATTCCTAATCCTCCTAATTCTATTTTTTTCATTATTAATAACTACAGGATCAATTACTGCCAACGGCTTCTCCTCATGTGAGCTGAGTCTTATTAATTCTTATTTCTGGGAACACTGTAGATGCCATAGGATATGCTTTTCATACTTAGGCATCCTCTTCCAAAGCCCTACCTTTACCTGTTTCAAATCCTAACACCCTCCTAGGGCAAGTATTCCTACATAGCCTGAGAGAGGAAAACACAACATAAGCCTTGTAGCAGGGTCAGTATTCTCACCTCTGTAGCACATGCAGAGTCCAATGCCAATCTGTACTTTATACACAGCAACCTACTGCTATAATGTAAGACAGTGTCAGTCTCTGCTTTCCACTGGTACTGTTTCTATGCTTCCCTGCAGGAGATGCTGCACAACTGAACCTTACACGGGGATGCAGGCACATCACAGTAAAATACTGTAACCCCTCATGTGGCAAAACTCGTGTGCATTCTGACTGTAAATTCTGACTGTAAAACAAAATATACACTCTTCGTTTATTTCTCCACCTGATGTAAAACACGGTTTCTCTTGTGGAAGAAAATAATGAAAGCTTTGTCTGCCAACTACATAAGTACAAAGACTGCTGACAAGATTTTGCATTTGTGTGAAATGAATTTACCTGTTGATCCTTTATTTTCCCAAGACTTAAGCCCTCTGTTTTATACTAGACTTCTTCCCAGTCTAAAGGAGACTAAGGCATTGGTTTCTGCTATAAAGCACTGGCTTCTATTAGTGCCTACCTCCTTATCTCCTTGTTTCCCATAGATTTAAAATGGAAGTGGAAATGATGACAATTTAGAGGGCAAATATCAGAATTAAAGTAATTTCTAATAGTAGTTCAGAAAGGGCACCAGTTTGTACAGGAAATCACAATACAATACATCAAATTCTATTAATACCTCCCTTCTACTCATCTTTGGCAGTCTTAGTTGCATTACTCAGGGTTTATGACAGCTACGATTCTCAAACTCCAACGCTATTACTTGAATACTAACTAGAACTTGAATTAACTAGCACATAGGGGAGTAAACCCCATAGTTAAAGGCAGCATTAGTCAATGATTTCTACCAACACTCTTAACTTTGGGGGAACTTGTAGAAAGGTATTATGGCTCTTAGCTAAAACCTTTGGCCTAAATCTAATTGTCATACCTACTTCCTAAGCAGCTGTCTTCTTCCTATAGGACTAATACAGCTCAAGGCACAGGTTTCTATCAAAACAATTAATATTTCCAGGGGTCAGCAGGAACAATCTGCTACCTTAAGACTTGAGAATCCTCAACTCCATCCCTGTGCCAAATCTCCCTTTTCTTATTGTTAACAATATCCCGTGTTTCTGTCAACCAAGTTCTGGAACAAGGATTCTACTAACTCATTTCTGAAGTATCATCCTTGAAGTCAGAAGCATCACGGGTTATTGTCTTATTTTGATCTTATTTTCAAAGAACATTGGAGATAAAAGTCTCCAAATTTGTCCTTATCTTCATGATGCTGAGGAACAGGATGCAAGTGTGATGGTTGACATTTTTAACTCTCGGTGTTAATTACTAATTTAAAAAAAGAATAAACCCCTGCAGCAAGAGATGTATAAGTTCCTACCAACTACAGCCCCCTTCCAAACCACTGGACTGATTCAAACAGCAGTCATGTCAATTAATCCCTTAAATCCCCAACTCTAACCTTAATTCTGACTTCATTCCTTACACAGGCCTAGAAGTTTTAACCTCTCACATTGGCGTTTCTGGTAGCAACTCCCATTAGTGCACATTCAATTTAAAACTGTAAGGATTTTTTCCCCAGAAACTGTACAAATTCAACCTTCAATATACAGCTCTGCATCCAATTTCTGGCCACATCATGGACCTGCTTTTGGATCTGTGGAAGGTTGCACAGTGCAGCTGCCACTCCAGATTTGCTTGTCATTCTCAATACATTCTCCATAGGAAAAAAACTAGTAATATTAATATTTCTGTAGTCTTGGGGTACCTGAGATAATGAAAACTGAACTATGCTGTTTTGTATTTAATTTCTTTTACTATCTTCTTTTCTCCCTAATTCTTGGGAATCTGAAAGAATCAATGGGCACTGAGTCATTCCCTAGCCTAAAGAGGTTTGGTGAGGGTCAGAGAAAGCCTTGGCTTCATCCTTCAAAACCTTAAATAATGGAACTGGGGGAGTTCAGTGAAAATGTAAGCTATTATTGATAGTAGCAAAAGGTATATTACTCTTCTTGAAGCTAGAATCATTGTAAGTAACACTGTCATTATTTTGTCTATATGCTTGTGTTTATATGCTTCTTGGGGAGCTGAACTACAAAAAGGAGCTGATTAGCGTCTCATCTAGGACAGATCATTCCACTGATCTACACTGGTGAGACAACTTTCTTTACAAGGGTTCACTACTCTGAAGCACAGTAACTCACTTTTCTTCCTAATATTAGTCTTATAACAGAAAACTCTCAGCAAACATAAATTTGCACCAGAAATGAAACAATGCTAAAATACTCGCCTACCTAAAGCAAAAGAATTAAAGCAACAGAGGAGGCAGAGGGTGATGACTTTAAGGCAGATATTTATTTTGCAATATTCACTTAATTGCTGTGAATAGAATTGGAGAGGGCATCAATATCTGTATGAAACTAGAAAAAAAAGTCAAGTCAACGTCCCTGAGATACAGGGAAACCAACAATAAAAGTATACTCTCCTTTACAGTGCAGTATTTATTCCCAGTGAAATGACCTCTTTATATAGAGAGAGAAGTCTCTCACTCTTGGTGATGTAGAGGAATATGTTACACAAACACAGTGTGATTGCAAGAGAGCCAAAGAACACCATATTTACAGTTAGATTTCATTATGGTGCCTATAGCCTGAAGAATGTGAAAGAGCTGCTGCTGTGAGTTTCTTGTAACCTACAGTGGTCCAAGAAAACATATTCTCTTCTCCATAGTTCCTAACCCCTCCCCCTCTCTGCCCCAAAATACAACAATGACCCATCTGTGCACATACAAGAGAGCAATTCCTAATATTTAAACATGGATTAATCTGCCAACGTTGATGTATCAGGGACAGAACATAATGAATGTCACAGTGCTTAGTTTTTCTTTTCACTAAAACTGTCTTGAAGAGTAATGAGGAACAAAAAAGCCGACAAAGAACAAACCACTGTGGATCGCAGATGATTTAATAACATCATTCACTTCTCTTCTGTTTCTCTCTGAAGATATTTTCACATTTTAACCCTCTTTCAGATTCAAGAAAAAAAGTATTTCTCCCCAAATTACCTCTAAGAGCTGAAAATTTCTAACAAAAAACTTTAAAGAATAATTTTATGGCATTCATAAAGCTTATCTGTGCTCTGAATCGTTATCTCTTCTTTGACATATTTTCATGGCAGCAATTACTTCTCCCTTGAACAGCATCATTACAGCTTAGAAGATTATGAACAATAACTAGGAAAATAAGCTAAGTGTAAATCAATTAAATGTAAATCAATAATCTCTAAATAATGAATTTGACAGGCTGCAAAATGTGGATCTTCACCTAAATGGCATGTAACTTTTATCTTGTAACTGCTGAATCTGATGGCAATTTATTACATGTCTGTGTGGCTTGGCATACTGGCATGCAAAATAACAGAGCTATCTCTAAATTAAAGTGGTCTTGGTACTAGAATAAATGTAGAATTATACAGATTTTTATATTAATATAAGCATGCTACCTCACCCAGATTAATACCTGGCATTTTTTCCTCTTTGTTCTGCTTTGGATTGATGTAGGACCATGAAAATCAGTGGGTATCTTTCCACTGGCAGTGTGGGAGATGAATCACATCCCCTAGAACTTAAATAATGGTAAAGGCACTGTGTAAAATTACTGTTCTCTACACTGTGAGAATACTTGCTCTTTTTCACCACTATCTGAAATGCTTCCATTTCTTCTCCTGGGCAGAGATGGACTTCTTCCTTTTTACTAGGGAAGAGTTTAGCTGTATCCATTCAGGCAAACAGACAGACCCAAAGTCAGAGAAGCAATGTGTGATAACAGAGAGGAAGCAGCAAGACTGCTGGTGACAGAAAGATGTGTAATTCACAAGCATGAGGAAGAAACTTGAAACTTCATAGCATATGAGATTTTCCCACGACAAAGTATTGAGTAAAAATAATAAATTGCCATTGGGACTACCTACTGACATTGTAAAGAAGCAGGCTGAAACAGCAAGTTAATTTGGTCTGTGCTTCGAAGCATCTAGTAAATGACTGAGAACTACACAGACCAGTAGAGCAACAATAATAGCACTGACTTTTGGGGACCTGTATGTAGTTAGGGTGTAAGACAGACAATTGTAAGACAGGTTGAAATATTCCATAAGCAGGTGGGGGTAGTCTCATGATCACTGGGGAGCTGGTTCAGTGGTGCACATGGTGCTGTCGGGTTAAATGCTTGATGATCTTAGAGGTCTTACCCAACTTCAGTGATTCTGTGCGTAAGTTTTGATACAGAAAGGTCGGATACATACGGCATTTTGGTGCTCCACAGCTGTACTGTGATGTGCCAGAACAACCTTGAGTGTCTCTTCAGTGAATTGCACCCAATGCACAGCACTTAAGGGAGCTCAGATGTAACCGTGCTATGCACCTCAGTCCCCTCAGCTGCAAATCTAATGACAACGATACCATTTCAGAAAACCAAGGTCAGAAAGAGCTAGGTATATTAATGGAGCACAGCAAAACATAAGATGTTTTGTAAAGGACAATAAATATCTGATGTATAATTTGACATATAAAGGCAACATATATTTTATTGATAAACCATATATTTATTAATTGCTGTAAGGCATTAAAGATCTCAGTGAAGGCAGATTTTTTTTAAAAAAATATTTATATACATTTCTACTAAAACGTGACCATGGTCTTCTCTCATTTTCCAGGAGCCGGAGCAGAACCTGATCCCAAAGGAGGATTTCCCCTGGATTAGCTGCTGCACAACTAAGCTCTGCCAGCGGTTTCAGCCTACGGGCCGGTCCCCGTCACCGACTGCTGCCCAGATGGGACAGGACGGGAGTGCGAGCGGGAGGTGTCCGCACCTGGCTCCCCGGGCTGCAGGACGTGGTGAGGCGGGGAACGGCAATGTTCGGTGGCGGGCTTGTCCTTCACCACCCCGCTCCCTCCTCTCTTACAGCGGCCTTAGAGCGAAGCCCCCGGAGGTCCCCCAAGGGTGTGTGAGAACAAGCTGCTCCCGGGAGGGGTGTGAGGGGGAACGGGCCGCCGGGGCCGGACCTGGCGCCGCACCAACGCCAGCCGGCGGTTTCGGGGAGCCCGAAGGGCCACCCCGCCGTGGCTTCATCTCAGCGCCCCGGCTCCTCTCACGCGCACTCCTCTCCTCNGGGTGCGCAGGCGCAGTGTGGGCGCAGGCGCGGAGCGGGCGGGGGGCGGCGGTGACCCGGTGAGGGGACACGGCAGCCTTGTCACCCGGCTCGCTCCCGCCGCGCCTTCTGCGCTCCCCGAGCCCTTCGCGAGGGCCGCTCTCCGCCACCGCGGGGGCCCGCGGTGCCCGCGGAGTGGCCGGTGTGCCGCCGCCGAGGCGGAGGGCGGTGCTGTGGGCGGCCGGGGGAGCCCCGCGATTGGCCTCCGCCCGGCGGCTGGCGTGTCAGTCGGGCTCCAGGGGTGGCCCTGGGAGCCGCTCGCCCAGCCCTCTGACGGGATGAAGCCTTTAGGGGGATGCGGAGCTCTTTGCATTTTGATTAAAGCCCCTCATCTCTCTTCAGTCTGAAGGCAGGGCACCGGGGAGGACGGGTCGGAGGGGCCTGTGCAAGGCCGGGCAGAGCGGGGCGAGAGAGAAAACCTCTCTCGGTTTATCACGTATGGCTCTATAGGAGAAGTCATCTCTGGGAATATAGTGGAAAGGACGGAGCTGGTATAAACTGAAGGCGCCCGTGTTTAATTCACACTTGTGGGTGCCCAGCATGGAGATGCAGAGATGGTCCACAAGGTGGAAAACGAGAAGGTGGCCCTGGGACTCGGCTGTAACCATGCTCATCACCTTGGCTTTCCTTCTCCGGACTGCAGAGGTCAGAGGAGGTAAGAAAGCAAAGGGGAGCCGAGGAGTCCAGTCGCCTCTCTCCCCTTCTCGGAGAAAGGACCCAGGGCACGGCTGAGGCCGCGTTTCAGAGGAAACCTGTCAGAGCGACTCCCGGTGCTGGGGAGGCGAGAGCGCTCTTGGGGCCGGCTCCGGGCGCGGAGACCCGCGGGGAGCGCCCGGCAGCGCGGGCAGGGACGTCCCTCCCAGGTGCCGCGGAGGGATGGCTCTCGGTCAGCCTCAGCCTTAAACTTTGGATGTGTTTTTAATGAGGGAAAGGAGATGCACTGGCGGGGTGGGAAAATGAAAGAAATACTCGTTGAACAGAGCGACTTATCCTCTTCCAGCACTGGACTCCTGTTTTGTGGAGTGTGCGTCCAACTTTGGTTTGTTGAACTGCTGAAGTTCACCAGGTTGTGACTGAAATTGACCGACAAGTATCTGCCTTCTCCTCGGAGGGGCGAGGAAAGGGAAAGTTGGGAGGGTGGAGGCTCTCTGCTGTGATTTTCTCCGTTCTTCTCTCTTTTATTTTTCCTTTTGCAACGAGTTTTTGTGGGCAAAAAGTTTTCCAGGGCGCAAGCGGAGGAGAAAATACACTTGCAGGGGCCCTTTGCCAGCCGTTGCGGAGGGCAGCTCCCGGGGCAGCGACACCCCGCAGGTGGTGCGAGCGGTGCCGGGCCCGGAGATGCCCGGGGGGGCTCGGGGGGCTCAGCCCGACGATCGCTGGGCTCCCCGCGGGCGGTGTCAGGGCCGGGACGGCGTCCCCAGCCTCCTCCCCACTCTGCAGCCGCCCCGGGGATCGAGTGGTCCCTTAGGTGTCCGTGGACCTGGTGGGCAGGGTGCGGCCCGCGGGGGACTTGCAGGGGGAACAAGAGCCAGGCAGCAGCGCAGCAGCCTCAGCAGAAAGGAATCGCCGCCCCCTCCCCCGCACCACCCCTCGCGTTCGCCGCTCTTCTCCCGTCCGCACCGCTCTCCCTGGGCTGCCCGCATCGCCGCCAGCCCAGCTGGGCTTTCTGGGCTGAGCTCGCAGTTCGCCGAGCTGCAGTGCAGAGTCTCCGGTGGCGGGAGAGTTCTCTTCTCCTACCGGGGGTGAAACCGCTGCCTCTTCCTCCATCCCTCCCTCCCTCCCTCCCTCCCTCCCACCGGAGCCCGCAGGCGCATCTGGAGGCCAGTCTGGCTGGGACTGAGGTTTTTATTTTTCTGTGGGTCTGACATCAATGAAGGGGCTTAACTCTCCGAAATGAAAGGTTTAATTTTTCATGTATTTATTATTTTAACGAGACATTTCTCCATCTGAATTCCCTGAATCAACAGGCGTCCTAGAGGGAGCAGGGCAAGGTGATCAGTTTCCATTCAAGCCTTTATACCTGGGCACAACCTTGACGGTGTCAGATCAATCAGGGCTCCTGCCCCCTGCTGGCCCCGTTTCTGACAGGGACTGGAGGGGTCAGATTTCATCCTTCTTGCAATTCCACGGGCTCGCTGGAGTCTCACCAGGGTGAATTAACCTCGCACTCGTTACTGTGTGGAAACTAAATTTCTTCAAGAAGAATACCGTCCCCAAAGGCAGGACCGATTTCTTATGCCACTTTCCACAGTAGAACTGACTGAATTAAGTAGAGTTTATGTAGACTATGTTTACATAATGGGTTGGATGCAAATGACAAGTTAGAAGAAAATCTAAACCCAAACAGCACAGGAAGAATCAACAGAACTTACACTGAAATCGACTGAACTGGTACTTACTGGACTGTATTCAGCAACATTAGGCAGACTAATTTGGTTGTGGTAACTTTATTCAAAACTAAGTCTATATTGATAGTCTTCTAGTCTTCTGTATAAAGGACATTTCAGAAATAGAGAACTACAGGCTTCTTATTCTTTGTAGAAGCATTCTGAAAAGAACTTAGTTCTTGACCTTTTCAGAGATACAGTATGCTATTTGCTTAGGAACTACAGGGAGCTGTGTGTTCAGGGCTTGATCTGTTATTGAAGTCAGTAAGAGTTTTTCCATTGACTGCAGAGGGACTAGAATTTGACCTAATTTCTCTAACAGAGTAAAAGGGACTTATTTCTGAATCATCTGTTATGCATTCTAATCTTATTTAAAATAGTTAAAAGGTAACGTAGGGCATGATGATTCCTATTTGGAAATAGGAGGGGGAAAATACCAAGGAATAAAATAAAGTAGCATAAGTGGCAGGTAAACAATATGACTAAATGAAAATGCTGGATAAAATATGAGTGCTGGGCAAAATATGAATTGCTCTTATAACCTCTTTTAAATCCTCTTCAATTTTCTTTTCATAAACTACCTCTATGAAAAGAAAATTACATGGTGTATTCATATAAAGTGTTAATCATACAGCAGTGACTTTTTTAAGACAACAGAAACCATTCCATGTCGACAAACCTCAACAGATTCCTAAAATTCTTGACTTTTTTTTTCAAGTTTCTTTATTTAACCAAAAAAAAAAAAAATAGAGAAATTTGAGGTGTCTTTCATACTTGTAAGAAATGGTGTGCAAAGAAGTGTTTGGGCTTTTGAGTTATTTCTTCTTTAGACAGAACAAGTTACAGAAGTGAGAATCAACTGAATGGGAAAAGCAGTGACTCATACTTGGTCAGCTCAGTGCCCACCAGCTCTTAAGCAGCTCTTTTTAGAAAATGTTTTGCTTTATGACTTGGCTAAAGTAAACAAAATTCAGTATTTTAAAAGACATCCTTTGATTTCCTTTCCCCTTCCTCACCTTTAATACTAAAGCTGTTGGTAATGTGTTTGGGATGAATAAACTCATTTAGTCAAAATGGCATGGCTTCAACTCTATAAATTTTTTGTAAGGGCTTGACATCAATGCACTATTGTGATACAGATTTAAATTTCATGGGCAAGAAATGAAAAATCAGCATTTTTATTATTTATAAGCTTTTTCAAGCAAATGGAAATCTAGCTCATAATCTGAGTGAAAAGAAGATTTAAGAAGCCTTGCTGAAAATGGGGCTATGAACCTATATATAGAAAACACACTTTGGACCTTCTGTGTAAATGACGAGCAGATTTATTTCTAATATAGAGTAGATACTTCTTACTGTCATCTTAGGAAATATAAAGGTTCCTTGTGCTTCCCCCACACAGGCTTGGAAAAGAGTGGGAGTTCTAGGTGCAGAAGGAATGCAGAACTGGGCCAATTAGTGATGGCAAAAGAAGAGGTTTCTTTGTGGATGCACACTTAACACTGCTACTGACTTATATTTGCTTAGTAAGGAAGATATGGATCTGTTTGTTGAATGAAAGCTCTTGAATGTATCCAGCTAGTCTAAACCTGTACAAAGGGGTGTTTTAAACTTGAAAAGTATAAATTTCTTCTCAGAACTATTCGTGATGTAAAGCACTTTTGATTTTAACTGATCAATTAACCTTTAAGGTTGAAAAAGAATATCATATTCTAAGCATTCCTTTATTTTTCAGTTAAATTGTCTTGTGTGATAATTTGTGTGGGTTTCTCAGATTATTATTCACAAAGCTTTCAAAAATGAGTAAATAAAAGGGTTATTTCACTAGCTGCAGCTAGTGGTCCTACCTGAAGTTTTTCTGAGTCTCAAGGATCAGCAGGTGAAATGGTCCAATTTCCCAGAATAGTGCGAGAGACCTGCATGAATTCGTCTGTTTTGCTATGTAATTTTGATTTCTTATTTGTTTCTTGGGTAAAATAATTATTTCAACTTCAGCAGCAGACATCAGACACATAAAAAATGACTGGTATATGTTGTTAATTTTCTAGAGTGTGTATCTTTGCATTTAATTTAGAAGGAAACTTCACATGGATGCAAGAAAGGACTATTCAGGCTGCAGGAAACTATGTCTCTTTCCTAGGTTTGCAGAAAAGAAGTTTCTCAACTTCAGTTTTGTGTGTATCTTAAAAAAGTTAACTATTTATAGGTGCACAAATACTCAGTGGGTTTGACTTGAAATAATCTCTTCCCTAGTACCTATAATTGGAATGACAATAGGAAAAAAAAATCTTTGATTAAAAACCTTCCCTGGTGCTTCTTTTTCTTCTGATTACTAACAAAATCCCATGAAAAACAAACCACCCCTAAAGCTCACATTGTTTGTAAAATTAGTGTCTGCAGCAAATGTAAAATGTAGGAAAAAAGTTGTCATACTTATTTTTACAACTGTTATGCCCAAAGGTACTTGGTCTCCTCCAAGGAGAACCCTTGATTCCAACACAGTTGCAGCATACTAAAGGAGCCATGACATTACTGCTGAGGTTATACCTAAAACACACTGGAGCAATTATGTCTTTCCCGGATTTGTTTTGTGCAGTGGTGAACAGTAGGGTTTCCATCTGCCAGCAAGATTAAGAAGTTGCTTTTCTTTTCTCTGTAGAGCGTTCTGCTTCTTTTCAGAAGAAAACCTCCTAGCATTGGTTAATTTATCATTGTTCTGAGTATTTGTTGATAATAGGGGGGAATAAATTAAGCAGAGCTTGGGAGAAATCTCTAATGTTCTAAGAATGTGAAGTCTCATGCAGTGATAGAGATTTGCCCTCTGGATGGACACAATAGAGAACAGTGGCTTAAAAGGAATTAGGTTAACACGCATGCCTGTTGCAAGGGCTTATAACTGTTCTACTCAGTATTAAATACCAAGTTTACAGACTGTAAATGTAAGGATTAATTGTTGACCCGGTTATTACAATAGTAGTAGAATCTGGCAGAACTTAAATTCTTTTTAGCACATTAGCACACATAAGGGACTGTAAAAACCTTTGTGAATTTCAGGTCTGGGACTTCACTGCAAGTCCAAGTGTTAATGTACACAGTGTGTGAAATAGATGGTATTTGGCAGAGCTTATATAATAGAAGCAGAGCATTTGCTGCAAATTGAAAGATGTGTAATAAAAGATGAATAAAAAAGAACTTGGATCCTGGTCCTTCTATAAATAATGTCACTGGCAGCTAAGCTTTGTCTATGATAGAAATTAACTTAGTTGTAAGTTATGGTCACATTTTTAGAGTATTACTGCAGACGAAGTGCTACCTGTCCCTTAGCTGTGTACCTTACCTTACTCAAATTATCACAGTAATCTGATAGATTATCCAACATTCATAGTTTATAAATAGTTCAAGATGCTGTCTGCTTAAGAGGAATTCCTGCTAATATTGGTAGGATACAGAATTGAATCTGATTTCTTTGCATTGCTCTCCTTTGACATCAGGGAAAGTATGGTGAAAGGTTTTAGTTGTATGAATTTTTTCTCCATCAAATTAAATAGGTTTACTTTAAATGGCACCATTTCTAAATCTTGTCCTTGGCTGTATTCTATGCTTAAAACTGAAAAATATACAAATGTTCCATATTTAAGAATTCCATTTATTAGAAGATATTTTTTAGCTCTTATTTGAATTATTTCTCAATAAATACCTTGATGACAAAACTTTTAAGTAGACTCTGTTTCTTTCATGTTTAATTGCTGAGGGAACACCTTGTCTCTTCCTGTAGCGCGGACCATTTTTAGACTGTGTCTCTTTTTTATATGGTAATAGAAAGAGGATACTCAAGAATGTAATACATGTTTTGCTGATTTTCACAGCTGCAACTACTGTGTCTGCTGTCTGTACAAAAAGAACTTTTTGAATCTTTAGCAGAGGCCTCAATATAGTTAGACACTTGGAATGCAGTCCTAAAAGATTTTGCTGTGGTGCAAAATAAGAATAAGTCCATAGAAATATGGAGAGAGATGTTAAAGTATTGTAAACTAATGGATCAATACAGATCTGCATGGATGATGAACAAGCCCAATCTTCTGGGCACAGCAAAGGGTTATTTTATGGAATCACCATCAGGTCTTCAGTGCTTGATGGCAGTCAGTGTTGCTAAACAATGGGTAAAAGTACAATCTATCCAGCCTCAAAGAAGGTTTTGAGGAATACAAAAGTCACATTTTGTAGTGAAATACATGAAGTATGATAAAAAGCCTCAAAATCTAGGTTATACTTCAGAATTATGCAATGTAACAGAACCTTAAAGTAATTACTCTTTTTTTTTCTTGAATATTTCCAGTAAATAAATAAGCCTACAAGCTAATGTTGCTAAAGATCTGAGTGTGTAGTTGTACATAGACAAGTTTTCCACTGGTTTCAGTACAGGATATAAGTGGTGAGGGGAGAGGGTTCTGGGTTTTTGAGGGGTTTTGGTTTGTACTGTATGAGTGTTAGAGGTTGGTCTTTAAAGTGAGATAGTTAATAATTGGTGAGTATCACAATTGCTTCCTGTACCTGCCTAGACTGTCTGCATAATCTTTGAAATACTATAATGTATTTAGTAGATTTTTCAGCATAGGAAGTCAATGAAAAATTTCCAAATAACTGGTGTAGAAACAGAAGTAGCCAGTTTGGAGCAGTTTCACAGAAGCCTCTGTTGGTGAAATAGTCGGCCCTAGGCTATTTAAAGCATTCCTGTATGCATCTGGATAATCTCTAGTTCTTGTAAGCATTTAATATGGAAGCACTGCAATAACACCTATTTCTAAAAATGTCATTAGTCAAGATCCCAATTACATAATTCATCTAGGAAATTCATGTAGGAAAATTCTTAACAGGTAAAACAACCTTGAAGTATGTCTCCAGAAGCATATGTATGGGCAACATATATTCAGTTAATCTCATCAATTTATATTCAGGTTCCCAGGAAAAAGAAAAAACAACTTAATTTTCAGGAGCACTATGTAATTAGGCAACTCAATGAGTTTCATTTTTGTACCTTGAAGATGCTCTGTAACTCATTTTTGCAGCCCATAAAACAGAGAGTTCGTTTTATCCAGGTCTATAAAGTCCATCTATGCAAAGTTTTGGAACCTTCACAAGGGACACTGCAGAACCAGTGCTTTGATGTTGGTTCCCAGAGCAGTTCTTCTGTTACAGGGCCGGGCTCTCAGCAGAGTTGGGAGGCAGGCAATTCCCAGACTGCCAAGCCCAAAAGCCTGTGAGGAAGGACAGCTCTACCCAGAGCTGGCCAGTAGGAGATGGTAAAGACTGAAGAGTGCCTGACCCTTTTACGGTGCTCTAGACACCTATGGCTGAACTGCCGGGAATCATTGCTTGGGATACAGCCACTAGAGCCTGCAGTGGGAAGGCGATAGAGTCCTTTGTAAGAACTTTGTAAGTTGGGCATAACATGCTTTTGAATTCCTGCTTTTGGATGTTGACTTCTGTATTAGTGCTTAACAGATGAAGGAAACAGTAAAATAATAAGTGTAGATAATATTATATGTATTTCTGTTTTTAAAGGATATCCATCATAACTGCCCATGCTAAGTAAAAGTGTCTAAGAGTAAAAGTAAGAACAGAAATGTTCTTACCACATTAGAAATAGCACAGTTTTCTAGTAATTGATGCGTCTTGTTTTGTATCCTAAAGGTCAACAAACTATCAGTTTATCAAAGCCAGATTCTCATGCTGCTGATAAAAGGAAGGCAAGGACCTCTTACAATCGTTAGGGTTTGACCATTTAATGAGTGTCAGTTAGAAACCTTCATCATAGTAGTTTATCTTTACCCATCTACAGAATACATAGAATGCACTTAGAATGAGCTCTTAGAGTTATAAAGATTCAAAATTTTAAGGAAAATAAATAAACTAAACAACTGTAGGCTATTATAGCTTTAATAGGTAGCATGGTTTCAAAAACCTGTGGTGCAGTCAGTACCTTCTACTTAGGTCCTTAAATATGTACCTAAAAATCTAACCAGAGGCAGCCTCTTCTGAAAATCTTGTCCACATATATAAGGCGTCCCTTCATTAGTACTCACCAAATACACGCATTTTAGCTTACCAGGCCATCACAGCTTATAAGTTTTAAATGATCTGTTACAGTGACATAAAACTGGACTAAACTTTGAGAAAACACTCCATTTAGAACTGAAGATTGATGTTTCAAGGCTCTTTAAGTTTTAGCTTTTGCAGAGGTTCCATTGGAACAGATTACTGGCAGAATGAAGCCTATTTCCATGGAAAAATATGAAGTAAAATAATAATAATTTAGAAACATTAGTCTTCCTAAATTTCTTATATGATTCTTTGTACTGGGGAAAATTAAGCTCTTTTCTACTCCAGGGTTGTATCTCCCTAAGTAGAAGTTATTGATTGTAACTCTTAAAGGTTCTCTGTGGAGTGAACACTGATAAATTTTCACTTTCACATCAATCAAAAAAGGGCATTGCTGAAGAATTATGAGAACTCAAGAAGCTGTCAGTTTATTATATCAGGAAAACATATAATACTGTTTAAAAGCATTCTTTACTATATCAAAAAGAAGGAAAAGGCAAAGGTACTACAGGTATTAACAGTATAGCAAACACTGGGTTACACCCTTGGTTTGCTAAGGTGTATCTGTAAAGTAAAGAATACTTCCTCTTTCTTTTTCCCTTTGAGTTTTGTTATTGTTAGCATTCCAAGTATGTCCCCCAGCAGGCAATCTGCTACGTAAATTACGTAGGTTAACACAGCCTTTAAATAGGGAAGGATCACTGTGCTTGTGCTCTCTCATAAAATTAAGAGAATAACATCCAGGAGTTACCAGACCAAAATCTAAATATAATAGGATTTCAACTTCGTTGCTTTATTAGGCAATTGGTCAGAATGAAACATATTTTAGTCTAAATGAGTCACCCCCTGAACAATTTCTTATGGAAATGAATTTTGTAGCCAGAAACTGCCACCACAGTCACTTTCCTATCAATCTTAGAGAGTTCCACTTTGAAGCCTGATGGTAAAGTCTTTCCCTCTGAAAATGCAGATGATTTTTTCCTGTGTATACCCTATCTTCAATAACAGTCTGTCTTGAAATTTTTGGTCCTTAGGCACCAGCACCTTCATCTGCAGTTACAAAGTGCTTTGCTGTACAGTTTATAGCAGGAGAACAGATGTCAAGTTTGGGATACCCTATCTGAAAAGGTTCAGGGCTCCATTCCCGCTGCAGCTTTGTAAGTGGTTTGCAGCATGTTCCATGTTAAACAGAAGAAAACTTAAGGTGTTGGGCTTAAAGATAGGCCCATTCTGACTTCCATGGTTTTCTTTTAAAGAATAATCAAACTCACTCAAAAATTCTCAATTCAGTGAGTAGTAGATTTTCCATCTGTGTGTATTCCAAGTCTACTGAGGACCACAGACTGCATACGTCTGGGATAGGATCACTCTAAATGTTTGCCCTTTTCAGATCTGAGTAAGACATGAAATACTGCGTGAGATCCTCACTAGTGTGGAATTGCAGCCACTCATGGAATTGGCACATAAACTATTTCTTAATACAGCTTTACCTAGGTTAGAAACCTGGCTGATAGCCAGCTAGCCTAGGTGGGTCAAGAAGAATTTCTGAAAAAGCATGAGTATGTGATAACCTTTCCTTCTGCAAAAAAATTCCCAGTAATAAAGTGTCCCTGTCATTTTATTTGAATGAAAAGAACATGATACCGAATTTGTCAATTTATTTGTGAGTACAGCAGGCTTAAATGACTAGTAAGATACTGGGATTGGAAGCTGATATGTATGCTAAGGAACAGAAGATCAGGTTCATATGCCTGAGTGTCAATTTATTGACACATACACATTAGCTACTTAGGGTGATACAGTACAGCTCTATTTTCAGTGTGTGTTAATGGCTTAACATTTACAAACCTCACATTGACAGTAATACCACTCACTAAATTGACTTGAGTAAAATTTGGTAAAAAAGCATGTTGTAGATCAAAACATATTCAATAATGAAAAGTCATTAAAGTAAAGATAATTAACCTTTAAAAGTTATTGTAGCTAGAAAGATTATATGTATGGATTTTACTCTTTTATTCAAAATTATTGCAGCTGGTATAATTCCAAAGATGATATTGCTGCCAGTAGATGAACTGTTGATCCATCTTTTTTGGGTTCTGCACAGTTTGCCTTTGCAGGGTCAGATGGGCTTTGTCACAGTGCAGAAATTTAATGGTGGCTGCTGAAGCAGAAACAAGGTCTTTTATTGCCTTTTCTTAAGACAGTAAGTTCACCATGATCTCAGTTACAGACAGAATACATATTTTATAAACTAAGAAGATATGATAAAGCATCATAGATTTAATTACCATCTACATTTAAATAAATCCAAATGTAATGAACCATTCATGACCCTTCCAATGCAATTTTTCCTGCATATGTTACAACTTGTCCCTTTCTTGTAATGTCTATTCTTTTAGCTAAGGTTGTGTGATCATCTACAAGAAGCATTCCCATAGGGAGATGGGGAATTGATATGCATTTTTATTGAAAACTGGAGTCATCCTTAAGAGGAGGAGGCTTGATGTCACACATTGAATAAGTCATGAGTATAGACTGTGTGTCCAAAGGACTTCAGTTTCTGCCCTCCTTAACAGTTTCTCAGCCCCTCCTTTCTCTGCTGTCATAACTTGTATTGTTATGGTACCTGGGAGCCTCCTCCGTGGACAGTTTCCACCAAGAGAAAGGCAGAGCCATGTTGTGTAATAGATTGCAGCTCAAATATCAGGGAGTCTAGGTGAAGGAAGCAAGTCCTCTGAGCTTGAATAATCAGTGTTGTTCATATTTGTGACATTAGAGCATATCAGAAATGAATGTGCTGTTTTCACAAGATTCTGCTTAACTCCGGATGAAACCACACTGAGCAATGGTAGTAATGGTTAGGTACAATGCAATATAAAGGCATCAGAATTTTATCCGTATGTGTTGTATCAGTATTATTAATAATGATATATCACAGATTTCATTTCAATTTAGATATTGTGGAGTGAATGAAAGCTATGATATTTTCAAATATGATTATATGTTGATAATGTCTGGATTTCTACAGCCGTTATTTTTCAATCTTTAAGGGCATTATAGTTCTACAATATGGGCCTATGAATTCATAGAATAGAAAGCATTTTCATAGCCTTTAAAACAAATGTATCCTTTTATATAGATGAAATCTAGGCTTGGAAATGCTAACCAAAATTGAAAGTAAATTTTTGCATGCATTTTCCTCCTCTCCAATAAACAGAAAACACATGAAGCTCCCCTCATGTATTTGAGTCTTGATATTCTCTCCTGACCTGGCAATGTAAAGGTGTGATCTAGTATCCAGTTTACAACTACTTATCTTCAGTGAATCCTTTTAATTTCCAGCTGAGATATTCTGATTTTTTTTTCATAAGTTTCCTAATGGAAGAAAGCTCAAGGGAAAGGAAGAGTAAATATGGCTTTGGAATTATATTTAATGTGAAATGCTCTAGATCAAATGTTCTTATCCATACCACTATAAATATGGAAAACTCACTGAGTAAATGGATGTACTTCAGGCATACCACAGAAATGAAGACCAGAATTTGCTCTACAGTTTTAAATATTACAGTTACAAGTTATTTTGGGTCTTGAGATGTGACACCACTATTTTTTGTTGGTATGCTTTACCTTCTTTATATTTGAAAATACAGGAACTTAGGATGGAGTTAAATGATTAATGGTTTGGTATCTTGAAAAATACTGGAACACTCAGGTTCCCATCTCAAGTAATTCTGATTTTTAAAAAGGGATTTTTGAAGAATTCACCTTTGCCATTCCAGAAATCCCAGCATTTTTAAGCATTTCTGCTTTGGCCACTGCTGTAGAGTCTTTTGGTGG
The DNA here is from genome assembly GCA_013397175.1 of Platysteira castanea. Lineage (NCBI taxonomy): Eukaryota > Metazoa > Chordata > Aves > Passeriformes > Platysteira > Platysteira castanea. The sequence continues at coordinate 146,287 of VYXC01006378.1, forward strand.
CAGTGAAAGTTGCATGTCTCTCTGAGCTGTTGACTCAAGGACATGCACCATTGAACTTTGCACTATAGTCGTTAGTGAGAGGAGTAGCCCCCTGCAGTGGGTTCCCTGCATTAGTGAGAAGAGTAATCCCCTGCAGAAGTAGCAGAGTGGAAATTCGCATTTTGATTGCAGACTGCAGGCCTGCCCTGACAAACACAGGCTTCTTTTCACAGGGTTGTCTTGCAGCATTGTCTGGCTTACCTGCAAGAGGTGGCCTTCAAGCAGCAGTGCAACATGGCCATAAACATCTGCATAAGGGACCCACTTTCTGGGTCTGGATCTTGTATTTGTCAAATTTAGACAGAGTTGAGTTTTCAAAGCTGATGTCCAAGCTTCATAAGGAGAATTAACTCCATCCCAAGAGCTGGTGAACAGAGCTCTTTGCATGATTCTTATTTGTTATTTCCTTGCCATCTGAAATCCTGGCACCAAACTGGGAGGATACAGAAGCATTACATTATATATCATTAATCTGCATTTTTCTTTACTTTTTGAAAAAACTATCAGGGAAAGTTAGACTAGAAGGTAAAATTATTTAGGCAAGCTGTTTTTTCCACCATAAGGAAGGTCTCATGAAAGACCCTTGATCTGTCAATATATGGGTTATATTAATGTTGCCCCATATAAATAAAAGCTGAGGTCTTAGTTTGTGGGCCACACAAACAGGCAAATTGCATGTCCTTAGTGCCGGTGCTCTTTCTGGTTATAGCTTACCACTCCCAGAAATCATGTGGGAGCAGCATGCTAGAGAAGAGGCGATTTTCAGAAGAAACAGAAGCTGTCAGTGACACTGAACACTGCAGAACCTATGGAAACTGGCAGAGAGAAGCCACAGGCTGTGCTCTTTCTTGCCTGAGTTTTCTTCCTACTTCTCTCCCTGGTCTTCTAAGCAGGCAGTGTTGGCTGAGTGAGGGCTGCTCATTGTGTTTTACACTTTGAGCAGGTTACCTGTAGCCATTTGTGCCTGAGCTGCACTTTTTCAAGAGCTATTTATTTTCGACTGTGTCCCTACATGTGTGTGTTCTGTGGCAACAGCATCTGCTGCTTTCTGAAAAGGCACTGAGCAGGTTATCTGAGCAGGAACAGTGAGCTCATCGAGAATTTTAAGACTAAGGTAACAGCCTGGTCAAGCCTACTGAACACTTGTTACAGTAAACATACTACTTACAGTAAATATTTTTTAAAAATTCCTGAAATTCCCTGAGACAAAACCTCTATTAGCAAAAAGAAGGGTTTTCTGCAGAAACCTCTCTACATGGTAGCCCCAGCCATGACACAGGAGGAGTCATGCTTCTTATACATTCCTGCCTTGTATTCCTGGTATTTAAATACTTCTAAAGAACTCTACTTGTTTTTACTTGTTGGCTGAAGTGGCTATCTGAACTCTTTAATATAAATTAGGGAAGCAGTTTCTGTTACTTGTCATCAATATGAATTTAATAGGTCAGCCATGTTATCTTTGGGGATAGACTAATTACCTTTTTTGTGTTAATTACTTCATGTGACTTGTCATTTCACCTAACTTGTTCCTTCTATGAAAAATTACATTCCTAGTAATTATTTTAATCTGACTAATGCTGGTATTTTGTGTTTTGTGAATCACAGTTTGTGGAAATAAATAAATAGTCAACTATGGACTATTAGCAGAATGTTTGTTCTTATTATTTGGAATTTGTGGTTTGAAGATTGTCCTATTATTATTCTGTTTCTTGTCTGGAAGTTTTTAAGCAGGAGAACTAGCAGGGAGTAATGAATAATCTTGTTTGTGGGTGAATAGTCTCCCAGTCAGCCAGGCAAAGAAAAACCATTATTCTAAAAAATAAGGAAGAATCTGGTACAAATTATAGAAAAGAGCAAAGGATAAAGGAATGTAGCAGTGGTTGACTACATAGTGAATTGAAATTTTCACTAATATTTCTGGTGACTGGTTCTACATTACTGGTTCAAATTAATATAGGTACAGCAAAAATAGCTGTTGGTTACTAGAAAAAAATGTGTCACAGTTCCTTCAGTATGTTCCTTCAGTATGTGTGGAAATTCCTTCAGAACTGTGTGGAACACCTATAGAAAATACATTATATCCATTAAAATGATTATTTCAGTACTCAACAGAGAAGTTAGACTAATACCGCAGTGTTTGCACACTATTGAAACTTTCCTTTTGAGAATGTTTAAACATAATTTCTTGAATTTGCAGTATATGTGGATTTTAAGTAATTTCAGGTGTGTACTGTAGCATTCCTTCCCAATATTTTAATTTGCAACAAACATTGGCTATTTAGTTTATGTTTAATAACACAATGATGATCCGATGCAAAAAGGAAATGAAGAATTGCAAGATGTGAGGAAAAATTTAAAAAGCTCACAAGCATTTTCTTGTGAGTATATTTTAAGACATGAGCCTGTATCAGGAATAGTCTGGCCAGCAGCAGCAGGGAGGTCATTCTTCCGCTGTACTTGGCACTGGTGAGGGCACATCTCGAGTCCTGTGTTCAGTTCTGGGCCCCTCAGCTCAGGAAGGACGTGGAGATGCTTGAGCGTGTCCAGAGGAGGGCAACGGGGCTGGTGAGGGGCTTGGAACATAGGCCCTGTGAGGAACGATTGAGGGAGCTGGGGTTGTTCAGCCTGGAGGAAAGGAGACTCAGAGGTGACCTCATCACTCTCTGCAACTTCCTGAAGGGAGGTTGTGGTCAGGTGAGGATTGCTCTCTTCCACCAAGCAGCAACTGACAGAACGAGGGGGCACAGTCCAAGGGAGATGTAGGTTGGATATTAGGAAAAAAATTTTCACTGAAAGAATAATAAAGTACTGGAACGGACTGCTTGGGGAGGTGGTGGAGTCACCATCCCTGGATGTATTTTAAAAAGGACTGGACAGGGCACTCAGTGCCATGGTCTAGTTGAGGTATTAGGGCATGGGTTGGACTCGATGATCTTGGAGGTCTTTTACAACCTAGTCTTTCTGTGCGTGATTGTGTGTGTAAAGTTATGTGCATTCTAGGCTGACATTAAAAAACAAAGATTTGTTTAACCAAAAAGTTGAGTTTTTCAGATTTGGCAGTGTCAGGAGATGAATAGGATGAGCTAGTTACACTTTGTTCACATCTGTGCAAGCAGTTGTTTAAATAGTTGAATATTCACAGCCAGTGAATTTTGGACCTTAAGTTGATATTTGTTGATGTGTAAAATGAATGATAATAGACAAAAAATCTAACAAACAGCTATAGTTAATGCCACAGTGTAGTTCAAAGATATGAAGTCAGATTTACCAAGCTCATTTTTCAGCTTTAGCACTGAAAGTAATTTAAAACTGTCTTTCCAAATAAAGTGGGCATGAGTTTGCCAACATAAAAACTGTGGAATAGTCCCAATGAAAAAAAGTCTACTGAAATTTTGTTTCCACTCAAAAAAAAAAAAAATACATTAAAAAAGCCATGATCTGAAGGGAGTATGAGAATGAGCTCCTTAATTTTTCTTAAGAGAAAAGATATGCAGTATGCTGTTTTCTCTCACTGCCTGCCTTGAAGTGCTTGTCCATTCAGTACTTTGTCCTTTTGCCATGGAGAACTTTTATATATTAAGGCTTTTTGTTCACTTTACATATATATATATGCAGGCTTTTTTGTTTGTTTTAATTTGCATCAGTATCAGTGCAATAACAGCTCTGGATTTCAACTTTAGATTGTTAGACACTGAGCACAGATGCAATATTATTGTACTTGGTCTCTAAAGTACAACCCAGTCACTTTGCATTTTTACTTGGAAATAATGAAAGACTGCAATTCTGTCCATTTAGTCCTTGCAGGAAAGCAGGTACATTTTTCATTCTCTAACTTGGATATGAAATTAGTTTAGATGCTTCCTTATCCCTTTGTGTCTGAGAAAGCAGTTATATGTAATCAGAATTTATTTTAGTGTTAGCAAGAGACAATTTTGTGGTAGCAGGTTATTAGCAGCTAAATGCTTCTGAAAGTTTTGTGCAAACTTTGAAAATCAGTACCACTTCTCAGAAGTCACTCATTAAAAGCATGTATTGGAAGTTTCAATCAGCAAGATCCTCAGTGTTAGCAATTGGCGATTTTCAGTGTGTAGTCAAGTAATTTGAAAATCTGATCATAAAAGTTACATTGGATGGGATGAACTCTTACATATTTAAAAATGAATAATCCTGTTAAAATAATGTTATGGTGAAGGAGTAATGTGCAATAAGTCAAAATAAGGTGCAGCTACTGCTCTGATCAGACATATACTTTTGCAAGGGAATTAAAGCCTTTTTGGAGGCTGCATACCATAGAGATGCAAGATGAGTAATTCTTTTTGTTGTTTGTTTTTTTTTTTAACTTTGTCAGCTGAACCAGTTGATGTGCTAAAAGCATTAGAATTTCACAATTCTCCAGAAGGAGTAACAAGAACAGCAGGATTTTGCACAAACAGAAGGAATTCAAAAGGATCGGATGTTGCTTACAGAGTTTCAAAAACTGCACAGCTGAGTGCCCCAACAAAGCAGCTGTACCCAGGTAAGACTGGAAGAAAACTGTTATTTTTGTACATTACCTTGCTGCCTGTGTTTTTACAGTCTCTAAAGCATAGCAGGTGGCCCATCATCAGTAGCATGAAACACTTGTGTTGTCCCTAGAGTTGGGCCTGCATATGAATGGCAGGATGGGCTCTCTATCCACCAAATGAGTCGGTTTGTGTTGGCTTCAGTTAAAAAGCTCTTCGTCAAATTCTGTCACTGCTGGAATTGACTTGTGAGTCATACTACCTGTTCTCTCCTGATGCTATCTGATGGAAACCTTATTTGGTGGCTTTGGCAAGTCTTCTCCTGTTTTGGTAGTGCATTTAAGAGCAGAAGTACTTCCTGGAGTAATGCTGCAGTGGTAGAAATGAGTTGTGGTTGGCCATTGCAAAATCATTCCCAGAAGTACCATCTGTTAAGAATTACTTCAGAATATCTAGGTATTTGGGGGACTAAACAAGGCTAATTGTGGATAGCTGGTAATGTGATTCCGTCTTCTCTCAGATTTCTCTAAAATGGAATAGCCAAATTTTGGGAAGGATTCTTTGGATGTTACAGAGAGATTTTTATTCCATTATTTTGCTATCACTTGTCATTTGACTCAAACTGTTGAGGAAAATGGTAGTAAGAGTATTAAAACCCAGAATCATTGAAGATTTAAATTTTCTGTTTTGACACATTTGTAGAGTTTGACCAGGTCATACAGAATACAAACAGATTAGAAGTAGCAAAGAAAAATACTTTCTTTTTTTGTCCTTCAGAGTAGCAATCGTATAGATTTCACTCAGATCTAGAAAAGGATAAAACGTGCTTTATTTTGTAGTAATAATGTGTTCCCAGAGCAATATAAGAAACAGCTATACACAGTTCAAGTGTAACTTACATGTTCCCTTAAATCATCACTTATTATTGAAGGAAGAAGATCAAAGCAAAATTCACTACAGATGTAATATTTATATTATTTTTTTAACACAGTTCTTTGGGTTTTAATATATCCTCTCAAATGAGTTGAATGGAAAATGTCCTGCTGTCCTTCACATTTGTAAAAATGTCATCAAAACAATTTTTTGTAGGTGATTATGGTAATTACTTCCTTTTCAATCTTGTGGAACAGGCATCCTCTCTCTCCACCAGAAGAAATCTTTGTTTTTCAGATTATTCTTAAAGAAATCTGAGTAATCATGTCCCATTTTCTTAGTACTCTATAGGAGTGGGAAGACTCTAGAGGATATCCAAGATAAGACCAAGCTGTGAGCTATCATTTCAGCTAAACAATACAAGTTGTAACACATCCCATCTTTGCTTTCATCTAACTCCTGTAACTCATCAGGAAGTACAATATATCCAGCAATTTATCCATCTTTAAAAAAATGAATTTAATATTATTTACCAAGTTTTCAGCATGTAATGGACTTTGATTTCACTAACTTGAAGGCATTGTATGATTGTAATATGTAAACTGCTTAGATTTTTATTGTACTGTTGTTGTACATGCTGTTAGTTATCTTTTACAAAAGCATAAAGGAATGACAACCCAGATATATAAAAAGATTTTTCTAGATATTTTCCCTCCAATTCTTACTGTTATTTATAGTTATTGTTCAAATAGAACCATTCCAATTAACAGGAAATTTAGAAGTATTTGAGAAGGCTCTGATATTTATTCCAGATATATGTCCAAGAACTGTATATGCAGATAGTTTTATATGTTAGATGCAATATATACAGTTTTACATGTTTAAATGTAATTTCTTTTTTGACTTTTTCAATCAAAACTGTGTTTGGAGGATTTTTTTTTCTAATTACCCAAAGTAGATTCAAGATAAAACATTTGGAAATATTTTGTCATAGCAGTGATGACTGAACTGAGACATGACTCATTTTCAGTCACCTTTCTTAGACAGCTCACTTTTTTTCCCCCCTCGGATGTTCAGCCCAGACAAGCTGAATTATTATCACCTGCCTTAAGCATTTTCAACATATCTTTCAGATTAACAGTGCAAATAGGGCAAGTGCTCACTGCTTTTCAAATAGTTTCTTTGGCCTTTGTTGACAGTTGTCTCTTCTCTTTTCCATTTTTTTGTCATCTATTTGCTCTGACATTAGAAGGTATAGCATACAGTTTAATCGACTCTGCTTTACCCTGTCGTGAAAAACTTTTACCAACAGCTCACCAGAGTCAATGAAATGTTTCCTACCTGTTGAGCTTTGATCCCTTCAAAATAAGACATCAAAATGACGTATAAACATGGTCTATATTACTACAGTGTTTCAGCAAGCTTCCATAAAAAAGTTAAAAAGGGAAAGAAAGCACATAAAGTATCATTGCAGCAGACAATATAAAAAGTGTAAGACTAAAGGGGTTCTGGTTTAGAAAGGTAGTATGTCATTTAAAGAGCAAGGAAAATTCTATGCATTTTGTTTATGTATTGTAATTCGAGAAGTAAAAACTTGTCTTCATAGAAGAATCTAGAACCTTTGGAGCTTTCCCACAGAACCTGTCTTGGAAGCAATCTTATATTTTGTCTCTTGGAAGAATAAATTCCAAAATCAGAGTGTGATGAATTCTTACATGATTTAATTCATTACAAAACCACAAGATAATATTTTATTAAATCTTGTTCTATTAATATGTTGAAATGTTCAAGAACATTTTATCCACTCTCCTGCACACAAAGCTGCAGTTATATTCATTGCCAATGTTATTATTAGATTCTCATCTATTTCTTGTATGTCAAATTGCAGCTGAAGGCACATGGATCTAGAGCATATTCTGAATTTTAGAATTTCAGTCTTACACTTCGTTTGTTATTAAGCTGTCTTGGGGTGAACCTAATAGAGTTTCACATGAAGTGAAATGCAGATTTACCACAAGATTCAAAAGGAGCAGTACTTCAGTACTTCCTTTATAAGCTGTATCTTCCTTTATAAGCTATACTTTCAATTTTGTTTAGTTTTAGTTGTAAAGGTGGAAATAGTGTTTGATGTATCATCTATACTTCAAAGAGAAGACATCAGGGAATAAATGAAAATTAATATTCTTTGATTTTGCTTAAATCTCCCATTAAATAAAGCTAGTCATGTGTTTTTTCAACATTACGCACGATATAATTCTAGAAAGACTCAAATATATCTTGTGAGAGAGAAACTAAAATAAATTGTTATCAAGGGCTATTGAAGTGCCTGGGAGTCTTATTTACTGTGGTACTGGTGCTTATTATGTTGGGTGAAATTGTAGTGGACACTTTTAAATTAGAAGATTGCTAAACAGAAGATGAATTAAAAAAACAATGAATGTGGAACTACTGTGGTTCTTTCATACCTTGTGTTATTACATGGATTCACAATAGATTTAGAGCACCTCTCCTACAAAGACAGACTGAGAGAGCTGGGCTTGTTCAGCCTGGAGGAGAGAAGGCTCCAAGAAGACCCCATTGTGGGGAGGGTCCTTCAGTAACCTTTAAGTATTCTTGAGCCTTTCAATACTTATAGGGGCTTATAAAAAAGAGGAATAGAGACTCTTTACATGGGCAGATAGTGATAGGACAAGGGGGAATGGCTTTAAAGTAAAAGAGGACAGAGTAGTATTGGATGTTACAAAGAAATTCTTTACTCAGAGAGTGGTGAGGCACTGGAACAGGTTGCCCAGAGAAGTTGTGGGTGCCCCAACCCTGAAAGTGTCGAAGGCCAGCTTGGATGGGGCTCTGAACAACCTAGAGCGTGGCATCCCAGCCATGGCAGGAGGCTGCACGTGATGAATTTAAGGTCCCTTTCAACCCAAACCATTCCATGATTCTATGATTTAGAATGGTTTTTAAGAACCATTAAGGTATACCTTTGAGGAATTAAAGTGAGACCAGAAATAAAAAAAAACAAAACATAGAAAATGTTTTTATTATAATTTTTATGTGCTCATTTTTGAGAATTAGAAAACCCCTGCAGTTTGTATGCTGAATCCTATATGCTTATAGAAAAAAATGTAAAAATCGTTTCATTTTTTTCTGAATTTATAGTTGTATATATCACTTTGTTTACAGGTAGAGGTTTTCCAGAAGATTTTTCAATATTAATGACAGTAAAACCTAAAAAGGGTATTCAGTCTTTCCTTTTGTCAATCTACAATGAACAAGGAATTCAACAAGTAGGTGTTGAAGTTGGTAGATCCCCTGTCTTCCTGTTTGAAGATCAAAATGGAAAACCTGCCCCAGAAGACTATCCTCTTTTCAGAACAGTCAACATTGCTGATGGCAAGTAAGTGTAAAATTTTAAAATGGAAAACACATTGCAGACCACTGTATAGGAGATTATGGTATTTATAAACAGTTTTCTTCAATATTTAAATAAGTCAATAACATGGTTTATAGCTAGTTGGACTGGTGTAGTAGAAAATCAGAGAAGCTTTGCAGCAGAATACAGTTCCAGCTCCAAATGGTATATACAGCTACAAATGAAACAAACCACCTTTCTTATCTGTCATTTTTATAAATCAAGAGTGAGGAAATAATCAGAGAAGTTAAACCCACGCAAACTAAACCTATGAAGATTCTTCCTGTGCAATATAGAGTCTTACTAAAAGAATTGTCTGGTCTGTTTGAAGGTGATAGGCAGAGTGAAGACAAGTTGACAAAAGAGCATAGAATTTCTTCTATCCCAAGCCAAAACAGCAGATAAGTAAAATGGTTTGAGGTACCTATGTATAAGGAAATCCTATATATAAGGAAATCAGGAAAAAATAAGCTGTACAATTAATCCCAAGTGCTGCAAGGATGTATACTGCACCCCCAGTAAAGGAATTAATCTCAAACACCTGTTGCACCAGTAATGCAGTTGTTAATTTTTTGTAGCTTTGTAGACAAGCAATCATTCTCTGGGAATGTCGTTCTAATGCTTGTAAAAGGACATTCATTCTTTCAAAGGCTTTTTATTTGCTGTGCTGCAGCCCAAGAGGAGCAGCCACAGTCTTGATAGATACACAGAAAAAAATTTTACTAAAGCAAAAGAAAACAACTCAGTGAGGAAGGGCAAAAACTAAACTATTATGAAATATGTCTATAAAGCAATAAAGAAAAGAAAAAGAAAAAAAGTAATTGTCCCCGTGGCCTAGTATTACTGGACAATGGAATTATATGATGAAACCTAGACTTGATTCATTTCCCCAGCAGAAGGAGTGATTAAAAAAGCAGCATTTTATTAAATGGACTTTTGCTAAATAACTAAGCTGTGACAAAGAATTTCACCGAAAATGTTGATAAACTGGCAAAAATTAAGAAATAGAAATGAACTTGGTTTGGTGCAATTTCCTACAGTGAGACTATACAACTTCTAAATCAACTGGAGTAAATCCTATCTACAGTGAGCTTTGATTTCGTGCTTTCAGCTTCTACACACTTTCAAAAGATAAGCCAACAATTTTTTTCTGACTCGGCTATTTTATGAGGGATCTAGGACAACAATCTTCATCTCAAACTGAGAAATATTTAAAAAGTGTGAACAGTGTAATGTGCCTGAGGATGCATGGCCAGTTTGCTTTTATAATGATAATGTTTAACAGCATTCCAGAGAAAACATGGAATTATAGTTCTGGCTCAGTGATACTGTTTAGCAGTCAGATTCCATTAGCTTCAAGGTGTTCCTTTTGATACACAGAAGCTCTTTGTAACAGTGATCTAAGCTTTCTCTCTGATTTAGGCAACCCTAATGCCACAAATGCCAACTAAAATAGTTTGATTTCAGCCTTCCTCTTACCAGTCACTAGTATGACATACTTTACACCTTTTGCCCTGGTCTATCAAAGAGTCTTTAACATTTTGCTCCATGCTGGATTACAGAGTGGCCTGCTGTTGTTCTTAAATACTTGTCATAGCAGAGAGGCTCACTAAATTAATCTGGTCTGCCATGATTCTTGATAAAGTCTCATAAAGAACGTAGTAGAGTAGGGCAAAACATACAAAATTTTATTCTCAAATGTCTCTAAAATAAAGTCACTTGTCAGTACTCTAAATCATTTCATTCACTTTTTTGGTGAATATTATGTAGGCAAGGCTATTTTTGCAGGAATAGTGCGAAGTATCTGTAAATATGTGTATCTGGGAAAGCGTCTATGTTGGAACTGTTGCATGTATTTGAAAAATCTCTGTATCTATGGGATACCTTCAAATAAGCAAAATAACGTGATAAAATTTTGGTAGTTGAGGACACAGAAAAAATAGTAAATTGTAAACAACCTGCTGGGTAATCTGGAAAATCAAACACATTCTTAAAAGGATCTGCTGTCAGATCGTTCAATCTATTAAAATGTAAACAATGCACCGGCTTCTAATTCGAATTTGGTAATGTTCTCTGGTTAAAGCTGCAGAGAAGGTCAGCTTGAGCTTCACCTTACAGAGGGTGCTCACATTGAACTGTGGATCAGATTCCTTTGTGCTGAGGGACAGAATGTATACAACAAATAGTCAAAACACTGCGTACATTTGGGTATGTAGAAAAGAAGGAAATAAAAGGAGACATTTAAAATTTTATCTGTGAATTAATAGGTGCACCATCTGCTATATGCTGATTTCATAAGAACACAATGACCTAGTTTTAAAAACAAAAACTACAGAAAAATTGTATTGGGTTTTTTTAATAGGTGGCATCGAGTAGCTATCAGTGTGGAGAAAAAGAGTGTTACAATGATTGTTGACTGTAACAAAAAAACTACAAAACCACTTGACAGAAGTGACAAATCAGTTGTGGACACCAATGGCATCACTGTCTTTGGAACCAGGATTCTGGATGAAGAAGTTTTTGAGGTACAAATCAATAATGAACAAATGGAATTGAGTTATTTTGTATTGAGTGAGGTGATTAATGCAAACCAGAATAATCTTTTAGGTCAACTGCTGGTAATGTAGAAACTTTGGTTTATAGAACCTGTTATGATAGGCTGAAATAAATGAGACATAAAACAGGGAAGTGTATTGTTGGAAGATTTTATGCCTTTTTCTGTCCTTTTTGTTGTATCTGGAAGGGAGTTGCTTTTTTTGTCTTTCTGCCTAATATTGAGATACCTGAGATATTTGGGAGAATTAATCATGGAAAGTTGTGTAGTATGATACTGAATCATTTTATTTCTGTCTCTCTTAAACTTTTGCAGATATTTGTGTATGCTGACAGTGTTTGAGAGCAGGGGAGAAGGACCTGGAAAGTTTTCTGTGTAATATGAATCCGTTATAGTGTTTATCCCACTTATTACTCTTTCCAGTAAATGGAACATACTTTGGCAATAAGGGCATATATGTTTCCATCATTTACTGGCCAAGAAGTACATATAGGAAGAGTAAAATGCCTTTAAGGAAGTATGTAACTGCCAATCAGGAGGCCTTTCTGGGTAGAATCCTAATGTCAGCAATTATTTTTACAGACTAATTATGAAGCTTCTTAGATCTACACTATTGAGTTTCTTTTATAACATGGTTATACAGTGGTTAAAATTGAAAAATTTAAATTAAAAATGAAAAATTACAGATTGTTAGTTATTTCATCTACAGAACATCTGTGCTCTATAACTGTCTGCGGTTTTAATCCTAGCTTTAAACATAACAGATGCTGGAGAAGCTGCATAGATATCAAGAGGAGAAATATGAATTTTGAGTGTAACATTGTGGCGTTGTTATCTTTGTTTTACATGGACATGATGAACTGTGGGCCTTTTGAATATGGAAATTTCTGGGGTAATTTACTGGATCAATCAGTGTGATATGTTTAGTATTTGCAGCCTAATTGACCTGTAGTCCCCAATACTGTTTGCACATCTGAGGAACATTATTTTCCATTTGAAGATGAATTCCGCAGATGCCTCTGTCTGGGATGTGACAAGGGTTTTTGGTCTCCTCATGGGATAATTACTTTAAATTTTCATTTATATTTTTTTTCTTAAGTGACAAACGAGGTTCCCCAATTTATGTGTTTGAAAATAAACTATCAGAAATGTGTGCAATATGAATATGCATAAGCAAAAAAGAATTCAGAGAAAAACAAAATTAGGTAAATTGGTTTTTGTTAGTGTTTTCCATGTGATTTTAGATTATAATAGAAGCTAAGGCAACAGGGCCTGGCTTGTTCTTGCAAAGTTTGGAGCCATTTAAAAAGTTGTCAAGGAGGAAAATGCACAATAAGTAAACATTGATGTTTGGTTTGTTTAACTGAGTGCAATCACTAAATAAAAATATCTGTCTGAAGTTTCAGAGGTGTTGAGATGATCGTACATTCGTTTGGAAATAATTATTTTATGGTATGTGCATAAAGGGAGATTTATTTTATCATTTACATTAAAAGATGGGAAGGGACGTGGTAGAATGCAATCATTTTTTGGTGAGCAACTGTTGGAAGAGCCAGTAAGGTTGGATGAAGATGTAATTTAGCAAATTGAAATCAGCACTTAAATCAGAATTACCAGATTAATTGAAGAAACTCAAAAAAACCCCTGCATTTTTCTTGAAGTCAGACTTGTGTGAAGTCAACATGGACACAAAGATATAACTTTAACAGAATTTGCTAGAATGAGTTAAAATTACTTTTCTCCAAGGGTGTTGTCAGTTGGGGAAGGATTGAAAAGGAAGGTAGTGGTACCTGGTTCTCTGCCAAATTTTTCTTCTGAAATCTCATGCACTGACATGGCAAGTCAGTGCTTCAATTCCAGCTGAGACACTAAGAAAGAGGCTTTGGACTCACAAAAGAAATTGTGCAGCTGTCTGTAAGATCAGTTTAGAGGCTGAATATTAACATTCAGTACTGAGAACAGCAACATATCTACCTTTTCTAGCCTCACTGTACATTTCTGAATTTCTTCAGTGATTAGGTTTTCTAAAAGCACACCTCTTTTCTCTTTTTTTTTTGTTAATCAGTTACTATTTTGTAAGGCTGTTCTTGAAATTGATGGGGGTTTAGATTAAGTCTTACTTAAATTAGATGCTTGCAATCCTTGCTTTTGGGGTATGTTTATGCTTTCTCTTACTGTACGGTCACCATGGATTCATTTATATCTATGTTCAATCATCTGAATCTCTAGGTAAAAATGTGCATGTTGAAATTAGAATGTACCTCAAAAGTTTAAACAGTATACTGGGCCATATACATTTTTAATGGATTGTAGAATCAGACTATCCTGAGTTGGAAGGGACCCGCAAAGGATCATCGAGTCCAACTCCTGGCCCTGCACAGGACTCCTCAGGAATCACACCATGTGCCTGAGAGCATTGTCCAAACACTTCTTGAACTCTGTCAGGCTCGGTGCTGTGAGAACTTCCCTGGGGAGCCTGTTCCGGTGCCCACCCACCCTCTGGGTGAGCAACCTTTTCCTGATATCCAGCCTAAACCTGCCCTGACACAGCTCCTTGCCATTCCCTCGGGTCCTGTCACTGTCACCCCAGAGAAGAGATCAGTGCCCGCCCCTCCTCTTCCCCTCCCGAGGAAGTTGCACACTGCGATGAGGTCTCACCTCTGTCTCCTCTTCTCTAGGGTGAGCAGACCAAGTGACCTCTGTCCTAAGTCTGGCCAAACAAAACATAATCTAGTTAATTTTGAGTTTGTCTACTGTTTTTCTACTCTAAACAGCATTCTTTTTGTTTTATTAACAAAATTTAATTAAGAATTAATTAAGAATTTATCCATCCCTTAAGTTACTGCTTCTACAATTTCTGAAGTTTGGTGCTGTTTCCTGAAATCTATCCCTGCTTAGGAGGGTCGTGACTGTGTGTTAAATGTTCTGTTTTTCTCATTCATGGCAGCTCAGAGTGACATTTGGTGATTTCATGGGTCTTCTTGTGAGTATTTGTGTGTTTTGAACCCTGCTGTTTCTTGAGACCACAAGTCACTGAAGATACACATAATACAACGTGTCTTATTCTGTGTGCAGGAAATTCCAGAAGTTATCTAGTCATGACATTAGATTTAACCATTTAAAGCTTAAGACTGTATACTACAGACTTTTCATATGATATTTATAGCCTTTGTTAGCTTAAATGTAGGAAACCCCTAAAAACAAATACCTATTGGAATCCACAGCTCAGAGTGTCAGAAGGATTATTATTGTATCCATGCATCACAGAGACTGTTGTATCTTGGGTAATAATGATATTTTTACTCATAGTAAGCCAATGATTTGGTCACAGGAATAGTGAAGCAGTCTTCAGTTTCCTTGAACTGAATGGAAATTTAAAATGTGGAAATAATAACCTGTAGATAAATATAATTAGCTCCTAGGCTTCAGTGACCTACTAATTGAAGATGATAGTGTTTCTTTTTGGTCTTGAACCAATGTATGCAGCATAATACAACTGCACCACACCCAGCTGCATCTCTAAGGTAACTCACTGCCATTGAAAGCAGAGTTCAGCCCTGTCAGCATCAGTGCTGTGAACAATTAGACACATCCTATGTTCCTGTTCCCTTAGAGAGTACATCTGCGCCTCTCTGAATTCTGGTGTACACAAATGAGTCCAAAACAAGTATTATTACATTACATTTTTCTGACCTCCTCGCAACTTGATTGTATCTTTTGAAAAAGGAATTACTCTTTCAGCCATATTGATCTAACATGGATCATTCATTTAGAATCTGCAGAATATTGTTCCTGTGAGGAATGTTTCACACTTACTTTAAAACAGTGTTACATCCCAGTGGCTCAAATATTCTTCTTTTTTTCTGATTGTGTTATTTTAAGTTTGCAATACAGGATTTAACTAATTAAATTCTTGACCATTTCCTTTTCTTTGTTTTCTTGTTCTTAATATTAACCTCCATTTTCTAGGTAGTTGTCCTATCTTTGTTCTGATTCTGGAAGTCTGACTATTACTAACACAAGAATATATTATAGCACACTGGGAAATTTTAAGTGCATATGTTTTAATCGGTGTTACATGGCCTCATGACATAACTTCCCTATGACAATCAATATTTTCTGAATCAGTAAGCATACTGGGTGTCCAGAGATCGGGTAGATCACTGAAAAAAGGAGAGGGCTGTTTAGTGTTCTAAGAACACAATAAATGACTGCCAAATTCACTGGTTCTGTATATCCAAAACACACAGTATTCTTTGGTAAATTTACCCACTGGTCCTAAGCTAAGAGGCATTTTTTTTAGGGGTGCTGTTAGAAAGATTCTGGTTTAGCTTTAAAAGCAAGAAAAATTTTATCTGAAGTGTTTTCTAAGTCTAGTGGGGAGTTGTGTGTTTTATACAAGAAAATTCCAATTTGGAGTTGCCTGCTGCTCATTCCTGAATATAAGTGCTAATCTGAGATTTTATGACATTGTCATTTGTTAATATGGACATCAATATCATGTTAAAAACAAGATAGTGAATTCAAGCAAGCAGTAAGCATCAGGTGCATACAAATGATGAGAAGCAAATTATTAACCGTGAATGCGTCTTAAAATAATAAAATTATGCTGTCTAGAAACTGTATTATTAGTAGCTGCTGAATTATGAGACCTTCATTTTACACTGCTAAGCCCTTGCTCAGTGAAGTGAATCTTTTGATATCACTGGGACTAATTTGTAAATGCTTGTTTTTGAAAGGCTGTCACAACATTCCTCAAACTTTTACATGTGTCTTTTGAAATTAATGTCTTCTGTGTTTTCAAATACATATTGCAAGAGCAGCTGGTTTGTAAGTGCTTGCTGCAAAGAAAAGAATTCCCAAAATGCAAACAAAAAAAAAAAAAAAAAAAAAAAACCCCAAAAAAAAAAAAAAAAAGAAAAAAAAAGAGTGAGATGCTGGTACGTGGCACCTAGTAAAAGAATTTTGAATTATATTCATTGAAATATGTTTGTAGCTTAAATGTTTTATAAATAATAGAGATCTTTTTATTCTTTGCCAGCTTTAAGGATTTGTCACTCCTCATTTAGTACTGTTGATGTGAACAATACAAGTTGTTTATAAGTATTTTATAATAAGCTAATAACTAACAGAGTCTTTATGCAGATATTTCCCTTTAGACACCTTTTTTCTTTCAAAACTTCGCATCAGACCAATACCACAATTTTTTAAGCACTTTGCTATAAATGAGAATAACAAGACAAAATCTGATGTATAAGACTCTCATTTAAAGCCAATGAAAGCTTTAACAGCACAGAGTTTGTGGTTTAAATCCTTGCAGTAATACTTGTTAATAAAGGGTTTAGATTTTGATACTACCCATTAATCTTTTCTCATGAAAAAAGCACTAATACACTTGTGTACAGCACGGGATTCCTTTAAATAGCCTGGGTGAGCAGCTGTAGATGGGCTGAGAATGCCCTGGCAGCACCGTGGTTTGGCTGCAGGTGAGGACCCACCCCTCTCATGTCTGTAAGCATGGGGAGCCCCAGAGTGCAAGTGCAGACAGGAGCAGAATGGGTATTTGAGCAAATCTGAGCTTTCCTGAGTGCTTGGCTTTGCTCTACAGCTGAAGTAGAGCAGAGAAGCCAGCCTGAGGCAAAGTGTCCCCAGCACGGAGTGTGAACAGGGTGTCCTCAGTATCCTCTGCTCCACACTGCCCTGTGGAGCTGCACCACCAGCTCATGGACACACTGCCAAAAATATTCCCATTACAGTAATTCAGTAATTGCTACTGACCCACTGACTGTCTGTCAGACTAAGGAGAAATATTTAACATTCCAGGCAAAAATACTTAGAATCAGCCTTTTAGATATCAACACCAGAGTAACTGGCCAATGTAAGCAGTGAGAAGTAAAAAAGAAAACCATGCAAAAAAGAAGTAAAGCAAAGCAGACAATTTTTCCATTTCAGAGGCACCTAATAAAAAACCATCATTTCTTACAAAAGCTTTCTATTTGGCTTGTTTTGTTTTACTTTAATTTTTTTAATCTTAAAGAATGGTGATTGGGTGTCTATTAATTTTGTTTTGGTGTGTCTAAACAAATTTTTGTTCAATGAAGAAAAGTAAATCTAGTTTCCCTTCCTTATTTTTGGAAGCAGGAGGGAGAGAGAAGAAGAAAGCAAAGTTCTGGTAATTCAGTGGAATTCATTTTCAGGGAATGTCCCCAAGAAACAAAAGAATGGTCATTTAAACTAAACTGTCTGTAATTACATTTAAAATTAATAACCTGGGATCAAAAAATGCTGCATGCTGCATCAGCTTCAAAAAATTTAACAGATAGGATTTATTATCACCTCATTTATTATTGTGTCTAATACATTTCAATTTTAAACAACAGATGTAAATAAAGTTTCAAAGTACGTGAAAATGTAAGAGATTTGCAGATCTTTTATCTAGAAAATAGGATGTCCTTGGGCACACGTGCGTGCCTGTGTCTATGTACACTTGCTGTTACATAGGCATTGT
The DNA here is from genome assembly GCA_013397175.1 of Platysteira castanea. Classification (NCBI taxonomy): domain Eukaryota; kingdom Metazoa; phylum Chordata; class Aves; order Passeriformes; genus Platysteira; species Platysteira castanea. The sequence continues at coordinate 164,172 of VYXC01006378.1, forward strand.
AGTAAAATCTAATCTCTCAGCCAAGAATTGCAGTTGACTTTGTGAACAGCTATGTTATGAAGGTTAAAAATTATAATTGGTATATCAATCTATTTCTAAACCAAGCTGAATTTATCCTTCTATAAGCATGGTGTTTCAAAGCATCAAGAAGACATTGATTGCTGTGGAAACTTTGACCTGTACAGTATTCTGCTTTCACAATTTATTGCTTTTACAGTGCTTCAGTCTGGCAGGCTCTAAATATCTTTCTCTAGCTATATTATGCAATGGGCCTGGGTTATGGAATATTATATTAAACGCTCCTGGAATTCCTCAATCCCTCAAATCTTTGCAGGAAGATTAAATGAATTCTGCAGCAGGTTTTTCTAAATTCTATAGTAATAATATCCATGGTGTCTAGACTTTTGTTCTTTGGAGTCTATAGCTGCACTGTCACATAACTAATTAGAGAAAGCTGGCACAAATACCCAGGTTAGGGTATTTGGGCTGATATCTGTGGCTCTACTGAAAAATTCACTTTATACTTTTTAGGCTTTAGCCATAATATGAAAATGAAAGATATTGATTTTGTTCTTCTGAGTTGATTTAGTGCCTAGCACTGGATTTGTTTTGCTTTTATCAGCATTTATGTAAACATCTTTGCAATATAATTATCCTGTAAAATATATGTCCTATACATAAGAGGTACTAATTTTATCCAGTGTCAATCAGGAAGATAGTATTTTGCTAATTCTAACCCTCACACTCTAGTTGTAGAAAGTATTTTTGAACCTTTAATATATAAATTAGACATTTAAGTGATTGCTGAGGGTTTTTTTGGTTTGTTGTTTTGGTGTGATTTTTTTACCTTCAGAGCTTCTGAAGTAATTCTTACCTGCTATTTTTTGGACAAAATCACTTTCACCTGACAGGGTTATTTTTTTATTAAGATCCTTATAAGAGAGATATCACAAAATCTGCCTCTGAACTGTGGAGTTTCTTGTAGAACTAGGGAGCTAGACCATTAAAATTTTAAAGACTGGAAGAAAACATTAATTTCTGCACTGATTTCTTCATGCAGTGCCCTTAGAGCCTTATAAAAATTCATCCTTTTGCCTTTTTAACAATGTGGCAGTTGATAGTGGAGGTGTCTTTTCGCAGTGGTAGAAACTTCTAGGTAATAAATAGACTATAAATTGACTACTTTATGGTTGTAATTCTCTAATGCACCATATTTAGAAAGCATTAGTAAGATTACCTAGTTAGAAGGAAAAGAGAATGTTTCAAGAAGACATATAATATCTACAACTTTTTATGAAGTCAAATAAGATAATTAGCAGCCATTAGCATGTATTGATATAAATAATTGATTCCTTACTAGTCAGGCCCTTGATGATTTACGTCATTGAGAAAATCTGACACCATATCTAACTGGAAATTTTCTTTGTTCCTATTTCTGCTGCGGAATCTAAGGAAGACTCCAAAAATTTGAAATTACCTGTAGCAATTATGTTTAGTTACCATGAAGCTAACTAAAGCAGTAATTACATGAAGACATAGCCAAAACTGGAAAGAGAACTTGTTAGTTTACAAGTTACAAGCTAGTTTACTGCTTTTCTGCACATTTGGTCTCCATTTCCTTTTTTTGTTATTCAACACTGCATTTTTCTAGTGTTGTACTCTTTTTATATCAAAGCTATTTTTCCAGTGCAGATACCCCACCTTGTGCATTACCACTTTGTGTTTTTCAATAAGTCCTGAAAGTGTGCATACACATATATTTTCTTATTCCAGGATGTCACTCTGGGATGTCTGTGAGATTCACAGAGGAATTTTCAATGAGTGAATTCATCACACACTTCTCATTTTAGCTGGGCTGTTTCTTATAGTAGAACAGTTGATGTGAGTAAATGTCTGTGTAGTTGTTCCAGCAGGCAGGAATTCTATAATTCTATTAATTTGAGCATATTGTCCTTGGAGCTCTCTAGCCTGGTTCTCCACATTTGCTCTGGCATGCAACAAAGTGAATATTTCCTCAATCAAAATAACTCCTTTTAGTAGTCTTGGAGGATTCTGCAAAGAATAACTTATTTGGTGGAATACCTTTTAGAAGGAATCCTTCTGTACCATTTTTTCATGCTAGGCGTAATTGGTGGACAAGATATTTCATGATTCTCAGGCAGCTTTTATCATACAACCATGAGGCTGATTGAAAAGTCTCTTATTTTAATTATGAGCATATCCCCGAAACAGAGAGAAATGAAAAAGTTCATAGACTTTAACTATTTTTATTTCATATTTCAATAAATTATTGAACTGTGCATTGCCTTTGTGAGTTATATCTTGGCTTTGACAACAACTTAGTGCCTTTTTCAGTAGAGAATTTAGGATCCAAACTAAATATTAAGATTTAAAACTGATCCACTTTACTTCTGAGTGATACTAGCATGCTTAATGGTAGATAGAATACCTTGCTGGATGTTCTCCACCACGTCTGGGCAACTGAGACATAGCTCTCATCTTTCCTATCCCTAACAAGCAAGTTACATTAAATATCTGACAAACCACTGTTTAAAATACATTGTTTTAAGTGTTATCCAGGATAAAAAAAAATTTTTACAAGGCAGTAGGTTATTCTTCTATTAGTATTCTCAAAGGTGAAATAGGCTTTTAGAGCTTTTGGGGGCAGTTATGCACTTTGTTACAAGTATGAATATGAAAAAGTGGCTGTGTATGTCTGCCTGACACCTCTCCACACATTCTCTGCGTCTTCCTTCTGCCATCATCCCACTTATCTCTGACACCAAGGCATGGTGGAAGACTGACTCAGCAGAGAAATGAAAGGCTTTACTTCTATAACATGTTAGATATCAACTTCCAACTTTGTGAAATTGCCTGAGCAGTCTTTGCCAACAGATGTGGTCATGCAAGTTTCATAGAAAAGGAAGAACTAGTCTGTATAAACAGTTGCCTTTTGTACCTTTTTTTTTCTCTATGCACTTCTCAGAGTGCTAAAGGATGCTCAAGTGTATTTGTACATTTTGATCTATTTTTCTTTCTCCTGCTCCATCTTTGCTCTCTCTCTTTCTTTCATCCTTCTACCCTGTTATCCTTTTTTCCTGAAATTTTCATATAAGACAAATGGTATGACATATGTATATATGTTTGGATACCTCAGTATTGTTTTACAGATCAGCTGTTGGAATTCCTAATAACCCATAACTCATAGATCTCAGGACTTGTGCAGGTAGATCTTTAAGTGCCTCATTTATGACTCCAGGTCATGAAATATGACCAGATTACTTGTAGATTATTTGCAAGGAACTTTATAAAATTCTGTTTTAGTCTCACAAAGTCAAGCAGTTGAAATCAAAGAATGTGTTTTTAAAGACTGAAGTTATTCTGTGAAAAATTTTCAAAGAGAAAGAGTGAAGATTTGTCCAACAAATACCTCAGAATGGTGACTAAATCACAATAATGAAATCTGCAGTCATGTGTGTGGGACATCATGGGCTGAGATGATTGACGTGATCTGAAAGGAAAGCTCTTTGACTACTGTTACAGCATGGCCAATACTTCACAGAACAAAATACTCAGAGAAACAATTTAGTTAGCAAGGACAGAAAATAAAAACAGAAAATACAAAAGGAAAATGAATAATTTACTGGAAATATTTTTATAGCACATCTTAATGGAAAAAGAGGGAAACTAACACTTTGGATTCCAAATGTAAGATCAATCAGTTCCTCAGTAAACTTCTCACACATGAATAGCCAGTAGCAATTTATGTATTCCGTAAAAATGTGTGTATTCTGTGCAGGATTTCTGAGGGCCTCCCTCTATGTGGACTCATGACAGGCAGACAGGCGGGGCTGGGAAGTACAGTCAATGGATCAGGAACAGCTTTAACCAATTTAGGAACATTCAAGCCAAGTGGTAACAGCATACCAAGTGCTTCTTGCAAACACACAATCCAACAAACCTCAGTGCCAAAATTCCATGGCATTCAAGATCAGCACAACGCTCCAGAGTACTGGCTGTATTCCTGGAGCTGGGTTCTCTTAGGCTCTCCAAGTAAACAGTAGTTTCAGGAGCCGTTTGGGCATGGCTCCTGCTGGCTGGCACACTGTGGACACGGAGATGTGTCCAGGCACCTCAGACAGCCAGGAATGCTCAGGACCAAAGAGCAAGACCATGACTTGAACTCAGCAGGGTGAGGACAGAGGTTCTACACATCCACCTCTAGGTTGCTTAGAAGGGTTACTCACCTCTTTTGTCTCACAGTTGCTTATTCTCTTCCATTTTTTCCTCTGCCTCACTTAGTTTTAATGTGGTTGGTGAAAGAGAAAGGGCAGAGCACTTTGGAAACACTTTGCTGGAAATGGGTGATGTGTAGTCCAGGCTGACAGTGACTGTACAAAACCGCTCAAAGCACTCCAGCTCTTGAGAGGATCGTGGAAGAAATCAAAGGGGGAATTTTTCTGTATGTATAGGAGGTTTTCTAAGATGTCCAAATTGGGAAGCATTAGTGAATTAAGGAAAATAAAGGGGAAAGTTCAGAACTGCTGACAGAGAAATAAAGTGCTGCACTTGTACTATTTCTGGAAGCTTTTTTTCAGTTTGAAGAAATTTTGCTTGTGTCTCTGTTTTTTTCATTTTGAAAGGAAGGAATGTTACAATTATTATTTACTATTTTAAAATGATCTTCAGTTTTCTTAATTTGTTAAAGGTTACTGTTATGATAGATGTAAAGTGATTCTGGAAATACTGAGAGAATTTTGGATTTTCCCAGCTGTAGATTTTCATCAATTATGATATCTTCTCTTTAAAGACAAAACAGGCACAGGTATACTAACAAAGGTATTCATTTGTCCCTCTTTTGGGTAAAATCAAAATAAAATTACGTTAGAAGTATATAAAAGCTTAAAAATCACCCCCTTGTGGGGAAATAGTGAGAGATTGAAAATAATGGGTTTTGACCAAGAACATGTGCCAATTTCCAACAAACTTATTTTTATGTGAGCATAAGAAGCTCCTGGATGAGAAAATTTATAGTGGAAATGTTGGCAGGAATTTACCTAATGCTGCTTAAATAGTAGCACTATGTTAAGAAGTACACTGGATACCAGACAGCTTTCTGTGGAAAATGATAAACATACAAGGTCTCTGTAGGGGATCTCAGCAGAGCCATTTTTATTACCCAGAATAGTGAGTCTTTTTCTGTGGTGTTGTTTTTATGCATGATAAATGGGAATAGAGACAAAACCAACATTTTTTAACAATTAATTTTTTTTCAACACATTCTATAGTGTGTATTTACGTAGTGCTTACTTAATTATATTTTATTCAAATAACTGTCTCTGGTACAGACTATTTCAGTTTATTTTATTTCATTGTCTCCTTTGAGAATGCATATTTGATGCAAACTCAGAATTATACTGTTGATCACTTGCATGCTGAGCTGCATGCTGGTAATAGGAAGTGCCCTGAATTAAATCTTAGGAATTCAGACTGATTCCCAGTGAAGAAGTAAACAAACAGCATGAAAATTACAGATCAGAAGTTACACCTTCCCGCTCTCTCCTTTCAAAACCAGACATGATTTTAACCCAGAATTTTGCACCTACTCGATTTGGTATTAATTTGCATTGTTTTTGCCATGTGAACAATAGTTGTTTTCCATAATAGCAACAGAATTTAAGTGGATGTGTTATTTATAACCACACATGGAAATATCTAAGTATTATGTGCCTGGTTTTGTTTCTGAATGCAAACTCTGTACTTCTGATGAACTGTAGACTACCTTTGGTTTTGTTATTTAATCTGCCTGTGCTTTCCTGCAGGGTGAGATCCAGCAGCTGTTGATTATAGCTGATCCCAGAGCTGCATTTGACTATTGTGAGCATTATAGCCCAGACTGTGACTCCCCAGTGCCCAATGCTGCTCAGGCTCAAGATCCTCGAGTTGATGAGGTGAGTAATCAGTCATGTAGCACTCGATTTATTGCACATTAGTGGTTGTGCTAGAGAAAAGTTACCCAAGGAACACTTCCAACTAAATGGCATGCATTGTTCTAGAGGTGAAGGAAGCAGGTTGCAGGAGTGTATTCATTTTTGCTGTCTACTCATTTTTGTTAAGCATTTGAAGGAACCTATCACCCTGGTGGTATTTGAAAAACCAGCATTCTCAATGAAGTTAAACTGTAATTCTTTTTAAAAATTATAGCAATATGAGTTTGTCTACTTGTGTGTATTTGTTCTTCCTGTATATTTATAATTTCACTGATGCTGGCTATCAACAAATGCCACATTTGAAAGATGTGGGAGCTTTTAGTCTTCCACAGTTGTGGAAAAAACCCATGTGTTTTAATGAGCTGTGTGCACAAATGCATGTGCACACAAAAGTATTTCAGCCAGTTCTACTCACGGGAGGTAAACCAACAAGGACAAAACAGAGTAGGAATTTTTCCCAGGAACATGAAAGATATTTAGAGAAATCATTAGTCACTGTAGACAGTTCTCACAGCCGTAAACTGATTAATTCACCCACGTCAAGATAGTGCCTCAGATTAGACCTCTGAGCACTTGTATGTATTGCTGTACACATTCTAAGTGCTTGCATTGAACAGTGTAAAGTGAAACAGTGAACAGGGTAAAGCTTTTCCAAAATGTAACAAGTCATAACTGAACTTGGCTCTGGACAGCTAATATGCACACCATGTGTGATCTGACTGCTTATTACTACTGACTGCTCAAGAGATCAGCATTAAAACTTGCTGAATAGTTCTTAGATGTGTGCTTTAAGCCAGTTTTGGGACTGAACTTTTCCTAAACACATGGTAGTTTTGTTTGTTGTTACTATTTATTCTATCTGACTGAAAATTATGTCAGCAGGAGACAAAGGCCCATAGAGTGCAGAACTTCTTTCAGAGGGACTCCCTCCCACATCCATTCCATCTGAGGTGTAGTTCAAGATGTGTTAAGTCACTTACACACAGGCGGAGGCCTTTACACAGCATTAGAGTGTGTGGAGTTCGTTCTTTTCAGGAGGACCCCATAGGACATTCTGTCTTGTGTGCCTGGATACTTGGATCTCCATATTCCAAACCAGAACAGATTGAAAGAATATTGCTGGCAATTTATGCAAAGACAAAAAGATCTAAATTTCTTTTTTCATTATTAAGTTTCAAAGAAAATTTAAATTTTGCTTTGGAAATTTCCTGGGCTTTGCTGCTATTTGGTTGTTCTTGGGTTTAGTGGTTTTTAATGTGTTTTTCAAAGGCCTATTTTTCCGCCTTGGTAACACACGGGGTTTGTTTATTGCTGAGAGTGGTGATTGGATTATTTTGCTTAGCTTTCTGACCTAAGACAATTTCCCTGTTGTTCTCCGTGAGTTATGTGTCACTTTGCATAAATATTCCCAGTGAAGTCAATTGCTCTCTTTAATGTGTAATAGTAATCTAAAATACTCGCATCAGCAATGCTACCAATGTGATAAATATGCAATAGAATAAATGACTGGTTGAATTTATAGAATTATAGAATTGTCTGCTGAATAGTGAAAAAACCAGCTTGTTAAGGCAGGTTACTTTGTTATCTTGTGAGATGCAGTCTGTCAAATCACATAGATGATTTATTTTAGGGAAACGGATGACAAGTTTTATTTAGGTACTGAAAGGAGTTATAGAAGATAGCAATGCTGATTTTTGTAAACTGTAATTGCATAATTAAATAAGATGTTAAAAGATAAAAATATATTTGCAGCTAGTCTGTAATGAAAGTGATTAATTTTAAATGCTTGATTACATGTATTAATGAGATTACAACTTTGATTAGTGATATCTGATAAAATTTATAGACTTAGACCTTTGCAAAGCTTCTGACTTGTCAATATATGTTATTTTATTTTTTTAAAAAAAAGTATTGTGTGGTTAAAAACCTGACAAAGAGATTCAAATCTGGGTGCCTTATTTCAGAAATTACTATAAACAATGAGCTGTCACTGAATTAAAGTCTCAGTAGATTTTCTTAGTAATTGTTCTAGAAATATAGAAATGTGTGTAAAACGAGTGGCATTAAAATTTGTCAGAGTCATGATACTGCAGAGCAGTAAACAGTGATGGTAACAAAACTGAAGACAATGTTACACACATACAAGCCAAAAAATAACTGCAGGGCAAACATAATGAACTCAGAAGTACAGTGCAGTAACAGTCTGCTTGCATGTGGTAACAGAAGAACCTTTCATCTGCAGCAGATTGTCCCCATCTGGGGGCTTTGTTGGCTGCTGTATCAGTGAAAGCAATTTGAGGGGTACATGGTTTACCAGACTGGGATACTAATCATGCTGAAAGCCAACATGGAAAGATATTGTTTAGCTCGATTGGTTTCATGGTTTGATCTTCAGTGTTTTCACACAAACTCTTGTGGTAGGAAGAGGGAAGAGAAAAAACTGGGTGAAAGGCTAGGCAGGGCTGTGTCTTCAGAGTCTGGATTAAGCCAGCAGAAGCTGGAAATATTTGTTGGGCACTAGCCTTAAAATATTCTGGTTATTAAAGAAGGGAAAGAGTTTTTCCCAAGATAATACTGTGCATGTCTTGGTTTGTAAATAAAGGAGTAAGAATACAGATGCAATATTATCTCCGCATGCTGTCACTTGAAACATAGACTGCATCGTCTTATATGTTACTCACTTACCATGTCAGAGATCCAGAACAAAAAGAAAGCACTGGCTGCAGACAAATAGGGTAGGGGGAGAAGATAGATAATTTCAGTTAAGAAAATATCTACTGAAACCTTTAGGAAAGAAAGAACAAATTACCAAAATGGTGAATCTCTAGATATCTTCAAGCCAAGGGCAGATACCTTTCTGGAAGTTTGGGGAAATGTTATTCATACTTTAGTTAACTCAGTTACAGAGTAGCTATAGGAAGTTTTGAAGTCTGCAAGTACATACGAGTTAGCCAATAGTCCCTTCTGGCCTTACATTTCTGAGCCTTTGAATTATTGCAGACCAGAATAAGAAACTGATACTTGGCTTAAAGGTAAATTATGTGATTTCTGAGCCTATTAATGTGTGTTTCCAGCACTGATTACAAAACTCGAAGGAAGTGGTTGACTTTTCATCAGTAAAATAGAAAACTAAGTATGTGAAGTTGCATTTAGGAAGATGAATAGGATTTCTCTTGAAATTGCACACGTTTGTAGTATCCTGGCAAGTTCACAGCCTCTTAAGGCATTCACTCTGAAAAGCTGAATTATTTTTAGACTGCTGAAGAAGCATCTAGAGAGAAGGATTTAGGTAAAAAGATATTGGTTTAAGGGCATAAGTACTTCGTTTAACTGAATGTAATCCTCATTGCACTAGGCAACGCTTCTTTCTCCAGAGGAGCGAATAATCAAATATCCAGCATTTTAGGTTTGGGCACATTTCTTTCAATAACAGTGCTGATTTAAATGAGTCATTTTCTGAATTTATTTCCACCCTATGCCCTCTTTCCAGTTCAGCTGGTGGAATTGTTTATGTGTTTGTTGTGGGAAGGGTCTAAGACTTCATCTAGACTAAAAATAATTACCAATCATAAAATGGGAAAAATTATGTAATATATCATGGTGAGTTTCCATTAAATGAGCCTGGGAATGCGTGTCACATCACTGCAACATCAGGAATGAAATATTTGCTTTTTGAAATGTGTAAGTTTTTCTCAAGGCCTTAAGACCTTCACTGTGCTCTCATATGTAAATTTACTGGAAACTGATTTATAATCAAATTGTCTTTATTAATGATACTTTAAGTGCTGCATTGAGATTTCCTTTTTCTTGTTGCATTTTCTTTTTGCCATAGTGTCTCATTCAAACTGCAGTTTGGGTGATCCAACAGAGAAGATTTCGATACCTTCTTTTTACTTACAGGATCTCTTCATCCCCGAATTAAATGCCAAGTTTACCCTAAACAAAGTTTAGGAAGAACCAAGTGTTTCACAATGGGATTCACAAAAATAGCAAGCTGTGAATAAAGACAAAGACCTAGTCAGCCTAGAAAGGGAGGACATATATTAAATTGTAGCCTTGTCTGCAGGCTTACCCAGCTGTGCTGTCCTGATCCCTCAAGTCATTCTTCTCCCTCAGCAAGGTCAACTCCTGCATCCTCACTTCTCCCTTCCTATAAGGGGTTAGGTACAAGTGACCTGAGCATTTCAAGATACAAGCTTTGGACCTGATTGGTCTTTAAACTTCCATTTTAATCCAGTCAGTCCCTTTCTGGATCCAAGTGACTGCGTTATATGTCTAAGCAAGGTTTATTTAACTGGGCAGCCTCTAACTACCTTTTGTGTTCAGGCTCTGCAGAACCTGTTGCGCTTGGCTGCTGGCCAGGACTGTGGGCTCTGTGTGAGCACTTCAGGCTGAGCTGTTGGATAGATGCATGTCAGAACCCTCCCTTTAGGGAATGCTTCCCTTCCTCTGGGATTTGTTCATCAGACCTAAGTGTCATTCAGTCTGAAAACGGGAAAGCAGTAGATTAATAGTAATATCCACACACTTTGTCATTTATTACCATTTATTTCCATCTTCAAGACATGTTTTAATTGAAGTGTGAATCAGTCTTCCTTGTTCTTGCTTGTGAATAGCCAGGTATGAATCTCTGCAGCTTGTCAAGGTCAGAGTGATGACCTCAGCAGTTGGCAGTACACAAAAAGGTGTTGCCTAGAAGTTCAGGAATCTTTGGGTTTTTCATACTGAATGTATGACTAGGTTTTAAGGATCCTGTATGGGTTTGAAATTATATTTTAAAACTATCAGTGTTGCTTTTCTTAAAGAAAATATACACCTAGGCTTTTCTTATAAATACCTTGTGAACAGTCTGGCCTCTGTCTTATTTTCAAACCCCTTTTTACTATAAATGGAAATGTATTAAATTCCTTTCCAGTTCAATCACATATGCTTGGCCAGCTCACAGAAATTAGAGCAGTGACAGACCTAGCCAGTCTTCATCATCCTTGATATTGGGCAGTATTTTTTCCAGAGTATCATCAGGTCTAGTTTGCACAGGAACCAGCTATCAGGCTTTCAAATCTTCTCTTGGAAGATTATTCTGTAACCAGTGAATCACATGGTCTGACTTCCGAAGACATGGCTTCCCAAAGGAACTCGGCTTCATTTATTTTGGATCTATCCCAAACTAATGGATTATTTGAAGACATGAAATGTTTTTCTTTAATGAAATTAATTTAATAAATTAAAAGTGCAAATGGTCCCCAAATATGTTGGCTTGGCGGCTTGAAGCATCCTTTCAGAACATGTTAATTTAGTGTCCTTTTGAGTGTTTGACTGATCAGAAAGACTAGTTTTCTGAAAAATGCAGAAAGATGATTATTTTTATGTTTAATTTTATGTTTATTGTTATCTTCAGAACTGCAGTTAGCTAATTTAGCAGATATTAAAAATAGTGGTCTTCCTAGCTCTCTATTTCTTTGCATAGATATAAAGACTTTTTATATAAGAGAGTAACATAATACAGAACCTTAAGGGTCTTATTCTCCTTTTGAAACAAGATGTCTTTGGAAACCGAAGGTAATGTTCTTATCTCCTTTTATCTCCTTGCTTGTATCACTTTCATGAGCAATGTAAGGACTATATGGTAGAAAAGGCCATCCTTTAAAAATTTTAACTTTCCTTCTGTCCTAAGACTGACGTTTTCTATCATTTATTTATTTATTTCTTTATTTCTATTACTGCAGCTGACTTTTAAAATTCTCATTTTGCTTGGCATCCTTGATTTTATTGCATTTTATAAAGTGTTAGTGAGCCTAGAATATTTCAAAGTCATCTTTGCCTCTTTAGCTTGTACATGACTTAGCATAATCTTTAGGAAATGGAAAAATTGATCTTATGACTGTTCTTTGGTTTAGGATTTAGATTATTAATCATTTTAATTTAAACATGTAAAGCAAAAAGTGACTAAAATCTACATTTTGGATTGGGAGGTTATGTTTTTAGAGTATGAATAGCAGAAGAATAGGTTTCCAAAGGTTTCCTTCAGAATATTTAAGTTATTTCCCAGTTCAAATAGGTCTTGCATGCTGCTGATCCTCTGCTTCTAAAATTCATCTGATGAAGAAAACAGTTCATCTCTTTAATTGGAATTGCATGATGATCTGGTAGTGTAATGTAATCACTCTGGTAAAGAAAGCATGAGGTCATAATGGAAATATTTTGTCCCATCAAAAAGCAGCAGGTTTTATTCTTCCTTTCATTTGCAAGAAAATAGTCATATGCAATATTCATTACAAGAATAGCTGTTTAGTAACTACTGGTGGTCTTATAAGAGAAGAAAGAAAAGCAAGAGGAAGAGAATTGCATCATATCTGAAGTATGTGTTACCTGATGTCTCTTGGCTGAAATTCCTCACTGAGTTTAACCTATTATTTATTTTGAAATTCTAGATTCTTTCTCCTATATATTCAAGAATCTACTTATTATCTTTCCTTTGATTAGTAGTACAACTATGATAGACATCTGCGAACTCCCCAACTTCTGTGAACTAATATCAGGGCCTGAGTTTTGCGTATCCAAAATGTAAAGGAACTTTTCTAAATGTTTGTTGAGGTCAAACTGTGTGGATCATACTCCTGTCTCCAGTCATCTGATAAAGACTTTGTAGCTCCAGAAAAAGAAGGGATATGTGCCACATACCCAGTCTTAGCTGTTAATGGCAGGGTAAGGGTGAGTTGCCAGCTTCACAGCAGGTGACTAAAGCCATTAAATCTGTCCCTGGTGTTTGTAAATTTAGTCTTCATTTACCTGACTAGTCTGTCACTAGTCCTGTTGTTCCCTATTAAAAACAGGGAACAGCCTTCATCAGGTTGAATGATCATTCTGTGAGTAAATCATATTTCTAAAGTGCATCTTTACATCAGTTAGGGATGTAGAGGTGCATTCCTCCATCTAGACAGACTGTGCCTCAGGAAATACACCTGGAAGATTTTGCTTCTATATTTAACTCTTTGCAGCAGGACCCATGGAGTTCAGTACAAAACATATTCTCTGTTTACTGGCTGGTGTGAAAGATGAGGGTTGCTGGTCTTTCAGAAGGAAATGCTGGGAAAGGAAAGATTGCTAAGAATAAGGTTTATCTTGTAGGAAGTTTAGGGGTACTACATATTTTCACTTGTTCTCCTTGTATCAGTGGGACTACAACGTACTGCGATTTCAAAACTACTTGAGTATGGTTTTGGCACAGAGGCCACATGTCCTAGCTTGTAAATTCAAGAATTTTCATAATACCCCTCTGATACCACGCTCTTAAAGTAGACGATCTTCACCTGCTTGGCAGTAATCTGATTCCAGCATGGACACTGCCATTCCCCACTTCTCATCCATCCCTGTTCTTTCTGTGTGCCTGCAACCAAAATATACTGTTGTATTTGTGATCACGTTTTGCATATAAAGAAAGTTTCACTTTCTTTAACAGAAATGAGTGAGGCGCAATATCCAAAAGTATTTTCTGTGTGATTATGCATGATGCAATAGATCTGTCCACATACTTGTTCTTTTTTGTATGTTTTCTAGTTCTCATTTATAAATGTCTGACTTTTCAAACTAGGCCTCTCAGCATAAGTATCAGCTTATTTACTACTTTCTTTTTTAAGAAACATAACATAATTGGCGCAGATATTTTTCCTTCCTTTTTTCCCCCTGTCTACATTTCTGTTTGGTTTATGGCCTCTGAAAAACTACTTGTAACCCACTGTTGCAATTTTATTAGTCATGTGCTTGGCACAATTCAGCACTGCCATTCAGCTTACCTTATTAGAGAGAAGCCATGTCATTTAGATTTGCAAAACAGTTATAATACTGAGCAACACGATTATATTTTAATTGTCAATTGGTCAAAGTGACTGCTGAAATGAATGCTTCCAGTTTCAGAATAGGTTTACAGTGCTTACTAAAAAGGAATCTATGTGTCTGTAAGTTACTAAAACAAACTCATAACAGCATATTTAAACTTAAATCTGGCTAATGACATGGTAATTCTCTCAAAAATGTTGCTCCACTTACCTCTTAAGATATTGGATATTATTTAACATAGGTGGTGTCTTTTGCTTGGGTTCCAATAAAAATTGCATAGCAGAGTGTTTGATTGCTGTTGTTTGGCTGAGGAAGCATTTGAAAGTTTGTAATTGGTTACTGCTTTTAGGGTGGAGTGACTGAATTTAGAGAGGTATATTCCACTGAATACTTTTTTTTTCTTGTAGATAAACCTAGTTTGTGTGGACTTCTTGAGAGAAGATAAGCAAATCACTTGCAGAAATTTTTTATAATTTCCAAAGATATACTGCAATTTCAATGCTATTCTGTAACTATTTCAAAAAGTCTGGTTTTATCCATGTGGTTCTTCCTTTATTTCCTTTTGGTGGCTGCTTGTGGTCTCCTAGAAGCTTGTCATTGGGTTTTCTTCTTTGGTGGCAGTGGCACACTTCTTTAGGACAAGCTGTATTGAGTTGCATTTCCAGAACTGCACAAGACAGAAAACATGCTTTTATACATTAACAGACCTCTGAATGTGTCATTGCTGCACGTGAGGCCCTTGAACAATAGCAGTTATAGGTCGAACGTTTCATTGACTTTACTGGGGTTAGGACTGAATCTTAATTTGCTGAACAGGGAGAGAATAATCACATATTACTTACTATGGTTAAGTCTAAAATGCTGCTGGTTTTGAAAGGTATAGATAATATCAACTCTTTTTGGTAATGCAAAAGACACCACTGATGAAATTAAAGAATTGCCTACATTATATGAGGCAGATATAAAGTGCCCATATACTTCACAAAGAGGATATTCTCCACCTAAAATGTTATCTTGTTATTAAATGTAGTTTGAAGTGCTCTTATTCATGTGCAATATAGTTTTAAATGAGTACCAAAAGTATGTTACATCCTTTTTATATGTTTATCAAATCTCATGACTAACCAGTTTATATGTGCATGGGTGGAAATAATCAAAAGGACATTTGAGCAAAAAGGATCTGCCTTCTGAAAGAAAATCTATGTCTTCTTTTTAAGAAGAGCTGTTGATCATAGTAAGACTCTGAGGAGTCATAGGAGTAAAGTAATAGAAACCCATGTAAAAGGATTTTTAAGTGATTAAGGACCTTTAAGCGTTAGTCTTATACTTGCTGAGGAAATCAACTTCTATGCATTAAAATCATAAGTAAAAAATTTTATCAAAAAGCATTGCCAAAGGAAACAGTTAAACCAGTGTTTTGGTCAGACGGTAGAATATAATTTGGAATATGGAGATCTATTTTAATCTCATCTGTAATTTCTTCTAAAATGTCCATCTCTTTCTGATAATGATGACTTCTATGAATCCTCAGGCTCCTTTGGAAGTGTAATGTACTAATTCTCTCATCAATATAATGAAACAAACAGTATTGTCTTCGTTTTACAGACAATGATGCTGACTTGTAACAGGAGAGGGGAGATTTCAGAAAGGACAAGTTCACATGAGGCACATTAGAATATTTCTTCCTAGAGGGAAAGCAAACACTTTTCCAGACTCTGACCACAATTCTGCCTTCTTTTGGCTCCCTGGGCACATAAAGAGAACTGGTAGCAATCAGGAGACTGCTTTAATTTACCAGACCAACCAGTTCTTGTCGCTTCAAGCATGGTAGGAGTGGAAAGATAGTTTAAAGCTGCCCTTTCTTCTCAGCTGTGATAAGTTGTACTTGGTGCACATAATATGGAGACCAGTGTCTTCTTGGCACAGCCAAGACTACAGCTCAGGAGTTCCTGGCTCCCTAGATTGTGCTCAGAACACTACACAAGCCAATTCTAAAGCTACTTTCTTTTGTAAAACTTTTGTGTGCCAAATCTTCATTTGATAAAAATTATTGAAACAGAGCTATGGAGAAATTTACAGAAGCTGAATCTGAAATGAAATTACAGCGGTGAGGCATTTGCTCAGGAAATTTATGCCATGGAGCTGCCCTGGTTTTCAAGCTCAACATCAAACAAGAGGAAGATAGCCATGTTGACTTGTGAGCTGTGGCCTCTTCCCTGTATCTGAACTTATTTATTCATGTCAGATATCTCTGCTCTTCTGGTCACCTGAAAAATATACAGGTAAAAGAGGCATTATTTGAAATTTAAAGGTTAAATAAATATATGGTTTCACAAAGATCTGCTGGTGCTCCCAGTAATCAAAATTATACTGGGTTCTTCTTTGCAGTCCAATAAAAGAGAGCCTTTTTCCTGGCATTATTACTTACTTTTTTACTACTTTTGTACTGTGCTTTGAAAGAAATAAGAAATTGTGAGGGTTTTTCCCCAAATGAATAATTACATTGAATTGTTCATACTGCCTTAATTTTGTTAAACTTTATTCCTAAGTAAAGGTTAAGATACTTTCCAGTATTGCTAATCTAGTTTGCTACCACTAACATGGGAATGCCTGATATTTTTCCATTTGCAATGTAGTACACACCAGAAGATTTTATCGAATATGACTATGAGTATGGGGATGCAGATTATAAAGAAACTGATTCTGTAACAGAGGGACTCCCACTGTTCGAAGAGACAGTAGCACAAACAGAGGTAACAGAATCTGATCTGTTTGTTGTGTGGTGTCCAGCTGTCCCCTACCACATGGTTTGTCGATTTGTGTCTTCTGTATATAAGCTTAATGCTTTCCTCTCACTCATTTCTTTGCTGTGTAGCTGTAACCCTTGCTTTCAGTTAGAGATGGAAGGTCTCACGGCTGACAGCAGTCATCTCACATTTGGTTACCATTCTTTCATTCACCCTTTCTCATATTTCTTTTCATTTTATTTATGTTTTCCCATTCCATCTTTCATAACATTTGCAGAAAAAGAAAGCCATGGTCAAAAAGAAGAAGAGGACAGTGGCCGCTAGCTCAAAGGACAAACCTCAAAAGGCCACAACAAAAAAATCTGAAAAATATTCATCCAAGAAGAAGAAAAGCTATCAAGCAGCAGCAAAAGGCAAACTAGGGGTAAAGGTAGCCAAGAAATAATCAAGATCTTTCCCAGACCAAGAACGGAAGATCTTTGATAATAAGAAAAAAATTTACCTAACCCCACTAGATGAATACATCTGGCTAATACTGTAACCTGAATAACAGCAAAACAGCTTGAATTTTTCATATGGGATTTTTTTTAATAATATGCTTTTTTTTTCATATTAGGCCAACGTTATTGATGGATTTCAGGATTATAGCATAGCTGAAAATTACTATGGACCCCAGACAGAAGCTCCCTCCAGAACTACTGAAGCAAATGAGGTAATAAGGACTCTCCAGAAAATACTTGTCCCACCAGGTGTCAGTCATTAAAGAAGTACAAATGAATTTTAAAAGGATGGATTTCTATGTCAAAGATACAAGCTCTACCAGCACTTAATGTGATTTTATGCTTTCTCAGACAATATCAGAAACTAATATTTTCTTGGGCAGAACTCCCATTAATTCTGTAGAGATTTGCTAAATCTTCACTCTGCAGAGTGCGTGATTCTGGAAATAATTCAGTGATATAAGGTGTGGGAATGTAGTTTTGCTGCTTTCAGTGTGGGTGTGAATGGAGCTATGTCTAGCACAAACTAGGTTAGATATTAGACATAGTCCTCCCGATCTAATACGAAGTGGAGTCTCTAATTTTTCCTGTAATTTTTAAGGTGCACCATACAAAGAGCCTAACACAAGACAAGGAATGGCTGCCACCATAGCAGCATATGGAAGTTGAGCCAGAAACCACCATTTCCTTTTCATAGTTCTTCAGCTACCAAAACCAAATTATTTGATTTTTACTTGTCCTATTCAAAAGAAACATTCTATTTTGAACTGTCAAAAAAGATAAAATTATTATTTTGACTTCTGTTAGAAAACACATTTCTAGAAAGCCACAATAGCAGCTCTAAACATTATTTTGTTAAAACTACTGCACCTGAGCCAGTGTTGCATTAGTATGTTTGCATATTAATTAATGCTAGTGTTAGAAAAATGATGGCAGATTTTAAGAAATATTGTTCTCATTTTTCTTTTACCTTTTCCTTTCAAAATTAAGATTGTTGCTTAAAAGATGTACAAAACTCCCCCTGTCCCCTTCCCCTGAATATTTGAAAAGAGAAAAAGAGTCCCTATTTGTTCTATGGTTTTCCTCCTATGTATCTTGGAAAATGAAGGTGAATTAAGGTGTGTTTTACTCATTTTGCTGTAAAGCATTCTTGTGTTCAGTCTCATGTTTGCTTCTCACAAGTTGATCAACAGATGTATCTAAATCATTCCGTTTCCTGGGCAATTCCAAGCTGATTGTA
Source organism: Platysteira castanea (assembly GCA_013397175.1). NCBI lineage: Eukaryota > Metazoa > Chordata > Aves > Passeriformes > Platysteira > Platysteira castanea. Next base: position 182,485 of record VYXC01006378.1, read on the forward strand.
CAACACTAGAGTTTTAATGAGGTAGATTCAAAGTGCTAAATGCTCTCCTTGGTGAGAGCACTTCTTCATAAAGGTAAAATTTGGCTTGGAATTGGTTCAGATCTGTGTTTATTCCAGCTGTAAGGTAAAGGTCATACTCCTGTAACTAATGGAATTAAGCAGGTGTTAAATCAGAATCTGGCCTTCTATTTTAACTGCAATATATTTCAATGTCATTATTAGATCAAGATATTTTAATTACACTGGATGTTGATTAGCTTATGAATATTTTCAAGATCATACTACTTCATATTGTCTGATCATTTAGAATATCATTTTATATTAGCAATAGCTGAACTTCAATTTCTTTCAAAATTATCCTGTCAAAAGACCTCTTTAATAGAATAAAGCAATCCTCCTTTATTTCACAAATGGTTTTGTACATCTCAAATATAGCATTCTTTTAAACTGCTTTAGTGCTTTTAAGTTGTTTGCTTGGTTTGACAGCTTACATACTGTAAGATGAAAGCTTAGATTTCAGAAATATTAAAATTAATCTGAATGTACTGGTGGAAATTTGAATCAGACAAAAAAAATGTAAATTACCATGACACACACGATTCATGACTTTTACTGATAAATAAACTTGAAAATCATTAACAAGAGAAAAGAAGTTTAGCTCAGCATTGGTGTTTGTAGACAGAAAATAGTGAAAAAGGCTGTGCTTAACTAAAGCGATGCTTGCACCTCCTCCACATTGCAATTGTAAAAAGATCTGAACTTATTCACTGCTCATGTTCATTCATGAATGCTTGTAAGAGTGAAACCAAGCAGCGAAATTCAGCTATATTTGGCACTAAAGTAACATTACGCGAGCAGTACACATAATGCTGAATATATTGAATTCACTGGTTTTGGAAATAAAAAACCAAAGCGTATGAAAACATTACTTCTTTGTACTACTTATACAAAGATCTTTTAATTACTCTGAAAGGCTGAACTTCCATTCCTTCAGACTCTAATTAAAAGACAATATGCTGTAGTTCTTCTGTTCTTTCTTCTTTTGACAAGTCATCATGGTGGATCAGCATATGCTTACATTGCTTTACTAACAATAACCCACATATTCCTCCTATTCCCAAATCTTTGCTACTGATACGAATAGCAAAATCCTGTTGAAGAAGTATTTGCTGAAGAATACATAACTGGAGAGGATTATGATAAAAAAACTGAGGCAACTGAATATGGAAGCAGAGGAGTAGACCTCAGTGAATCTGATCTGCTGGTAGATGGAGATTTAGGAGAATATGATTTTTATGAATATAAAGAATATGAAGAGAAACCAACTGATTCCACTAATGAGGAGTTTGGTCCAGGTGTTCCTGCAGAGACCGATATCACAGAAACGAGCGTAAGTTGACTGGAGGCATAATGCAGATTAATTTAATTTAGAAATTCTTTTATAATCACAGTCTCAGAACTGCATAGACCCTGATCCAGAGTTCCTTGTACATATTAGATGTATTCTCATTTCCTATGGTCTTTGGATGAAGGCGGTCCTCTTGTTTTAGTAATCTTGAACTTTTTTTTAAATGTAAGATTTTTGTCTCATTTGCTGAAGGGAGTAAGGGAGGGCTGAAGATGGGAGGGAAAGCAAAGAGGAGGTGGAATTGAAAAAATAAATGATAAAATGAACGGTTTTTAAAATCTTTCTAAACTAGAGCTAAAGCTGGAAAGAATATAAGTTCTAATGCAGGTACAAGTGCTGTAATTAATATTTTTATATGATTACTTTAGGAAGTTGAAATGTGTGTAAGTGTCTAGAATCCTATGGCTTTTGCTGCTTTCCAAGAAGAAAATTCCTGAGTGGGAAGGTTAAGGCCTGAACCCTTTCATGAAAATGAGCTTAGTCAATGGTGACAGGTTTATGGTCTTGCAGAAGTGATTTAACAGCTCAGTTTATATAAAGATAGGATGACATGGTGGGTCCTGTGAATCATGCTCTTCATTCTGAGTTTTATAGCTCTCTTTCCCTCTAACTTAATCACAGGCTAAACACCAAGGCTTTAACTTTCCTTTAGTTGTGCCAAGCTCCTTGTTTACCAGTTTATCAGCTGTGGAAGCTACAAAGAAAACTAATATGGCTAAGACTGGAAGGAAAAAAATCCCATTTGGATTTTTTAATTAGGAAGACCCTGAAAGTAGTAGAAAAAAGAGAATTTTGTTTGCACTATTTGCTCAGTCCTATCTTTATTTTCTCCTCACAAAGTCAAAACTTCAGTTTACAAAGGATCCAAGAAATAACAGCAAATGCTGTGAGGTTGCTTTTCTCTGCCAACCTTGAAACCCATCCTCCTGTATTTCATTTACCGCTCCTTTCTAAACCCTGTTGGGGTCATTGTATTTTTTAATGATCCTTATCTGTGCCATGTGATACAAGTGTACTCTTTTCCTTCCAGCCCAGATGGGGACACTGTGGCAGAATGACACAGAATGGGTCAGATTGTCTGTGAAGCAAAGAGCCCATAAGGCACCACTTGTGCCTGCATTAAGCAAATGACTGTGTAGACTCTATCCTCTGGTGTAAATTTCAACTTAAAACACTTTGATACAAAGCTGAAGGAGTCAGGAATCTTGAATTAGAACACAGGCTCTGGTCTGTGCAAGCTTTATTGTACAGCTCTCATCTGCTGAACCAGAGAGATGTCATTTTCCTTTGACATATGGATGTATTTAGAATAACTGAAGTTCTACCTGTGATAAAAAAAGCAAGATGAAAAGTACTCAGTTATCTGGAAACTATCAAAAAAGGAAATATTTCCAAAGATGGAGACCCTGATGTCATTTTTTTAGAAGTAATTTACATTACTCTAATAAAACGTGATTGTCTATACCTCTTGCTACTTGATTTTTATGAGCTACCAATGGGTTTATGAACATCATTACTAGTGAGATCTTTGCCTTTATAAATCAATGCAAAATGCACAGTCCGTGAATCTAAGTCTCTGTTTTTCCATTCTGAAATATTTCATATTGAAATACTGTAACATTATTATTATTACTATTCTTACTAATCCCCAGCTATTTAAGGGTAAATGTTGAATCACTCTACTGAAATAATAAAGAAAAGCATTTCAAAATTTTGTGGATGTGTTAGCAATCAAGAGAGTTACTTCTGAAGAAAAATACATTATCTCATGGTTTGAAAAAAAAATCAGTTTCTTTTTCTTTGTTTGAAACTTGAATCTGTTTCTTCCATTAGTATGTGTTATTGACATATTGTTTTAGGTACTTCTGTTACCTTAATCCTGAACCCAAAACTTCCTGTAGAGCTGGTCCTCAAAGAATTTGGCAGTTGATGCTAATTCATGTAGTGAGGAGGCATAATTGGTTATCCATGAAATTTTCTGTAGTGTTCACAGTGCCACTTAGCTCCCTTCTCATTTATGCCATGAAATCACAGACCCTTCTCAGATTACTTTACATGTTGGGGATGTCTAGTGAATGAAATTATAAGCTTGTAAGATACTGTCCATATTGGACCAAGGGATCTTTCTTTCCATCTTACTTTAGGCTGCTAAATTCATAAAACCATAAAGAATAGTTGTTAATTGCCAAGCCAATCAAATAAGAAAAGAAACAATGTTGTGACTTGCACACAGAAATTTTAGATTCTAATTCCAAAGTCATAATGTAAAGCATGGGATGCACGCTCACAGGATGCGCATCTCATTCAAAAAGTGCAAATTGACAATATCCAATAATTGATAAAGAATGCATACAGTTTTTGCACTTTCTGTTTCTCATGTATTAAGTATTTTTGATTTTTATGGTTTGTACCTGTGATGTATTTTTTATAGCACAGGCCAGTTCCAGCTTTAGCTTTCAGTTACACGTTGCTGCAATTCTTTACTGTACCAGGTCCTTAGGCCTTATACTTATTTCCATTTTTGGGGTTGTTTTTACTGGCCAGGTGACAGGACATGGGGCTTATGGAGAAAAAGGCCAGAAGGGAGAACCGGCTGTGATTGAACCTGTAAGTACAGATGTCAGGGAGTTGTTCTGTAGCACTGTATAACATATATACGCTGTTAATGCATCATTATCAAACATTGTTGTTCATGATAGGATGACAGCATCCTCATTATCCATGATCTCTGAAACGGTCCCTGTAATGTGGATGGTATAAAGTGATTACCGACAGTGGCCTGTTCCAGCTGCTCCTTCGGTTACACGAAGGACAAACCACATGTTCCTTAAAAAAAGGAGAATCTTCTTGTGCAGAGGAAAACAGAGCACTGATCTGATTTTCAGGCCATCTAGTAACTACACCTTGGACAGATCTACCCAGATAACTTTCCGCTTAGGCACAGGTAACACTGTAACTACAGATTTCAGCAAGGGCAAGGAAGTCTTCCTCACTTTTAATGCCACTCAACAATTCAGATTCTCATTCTAGTAACTGTAGAGAGAAGCTTCCTGGAAAAGTTTATCAAAACACCAAGAAATGTTAACTTCAGTAGTTCAGCTAAAAAGATTTTTTATGTTTTTCTACAAAATAATAAATTTAATGTTGTATTTCATCCACCCCTAGGGTATGCTCATTGAAGGACCACCGGGACCAAGAGGACCTGCTGTAAGCAGATTAATCACAATTTCCTTTATTGCATTTGAGTTATCCACTGTGCTTTTCTATTCATGAGTTAACACAATATTGGTCTTACTATAGTTCCCACATGTATATCAGACTCAGCACTTTTAGAAGGGAACAGAAAAGGGTCCTCTCTAGCCTTTTCAGTGACAGCATGCTATAAGCTGAGGGCACATCAGGAGGAAAATCTAAGTTTTGAATGTTGACTATAAGTCTTTGTAAGAAAAAACAATATGCTGCCTTATAAATTATTTTATCCAAATATGTGTTCATCATAACTTTCCAGAGAAAAAATAGTTCAAAAGTCTGCAAGGATTCAGCATAATTCTGTTATTCATTTTCTATAGGGTCTTACAGGTCCCCCAGGTCTACAAGGTCCTGTTGGTCCACCAGGTGACCCTGGTGAAAGGGTAAGTCAACAAACAGATTATCCCATGCATTCATGGGTTATCTTGCACTCAGTGCTAGAAGGGTGAGTTAGATCCTGATCTGAAATAGATCCACATGGGTTAGAAATGTCAGTGGGACTGAGGCTGATTAATTCAGCTAAGCAAATCGACTGAGAATCTGGACAAACATTTTCTAAGCACTAGAAATATGTGCTGTAAATACAGGAAGATGTCTAAGTTCTGATTTGTTTGTATTTTTCTGTTTTGATGTGTTTTGAAGTATACTAAAGTAATAGATACGAACATCTCATATGGATTTGAATGATTTTTTTTAAAAATCAATATGGCCTCAGCTATAATATGTACAAATATAGAGAAAAACAAGCTTTGCAGAATCAAAACACATGGGAATATTGAAAGTGATGGACAATATTTAGATTATTTTGGAAGAATTTACTGGCCATATTAAACAATATATTAAACAAGGCTTGAGAAACCTATCCAGTCATGAAACTAGTTAAAATTTAAGCCATTGTTTAAATCTTCACAGTCTTGTAAGCCTTTTCTTACTGCCACCACCAACACAATATTAAAAAAAGCCTAAACATATTTATTTGAGGAAAATATGCTACTAAAAGACCTTCCTGTGTTTTGTGAGAAATAATTTACTGATGAATCCAGCATTTTCATGCTGAATTTATATATACATGTTGTTGAGAAGATGCTATCACTTCACTGTATAGTGAGATAATATTAAAATCCCAACAATGCTTTGTTTTTCTAGTAAATCAGCATCCACACTTCTTCCATATTTCTGTCCCATAGATTAACTAAATATTCCAGAATTTGAACCTATAAAATGGGAATTTTAACACACAGTAATGGAATAACTATTGATAATCCTTAGTGTTGTAACATGCTGCTTACTGATTCATCATAAAGAAATTCTTGACTGAGCACATCATGTGCCTGTCATGGACCAGACACGACACAAAAATATAATTGCAGCAATTAGGCTGGGAGGAGAATGGATTGAGAGAGCCCTGCAGAGAAGGACTCGGGGGTGTTGGTGGACAAGAAGCTTGACATGACCCAGTAACATACACTTGCAGCCAACCGTATCCTGGCTGCATGAAAGAAGCGTGACCAGCAAGTCAAGGGAGATGGTTCTGCCCCTCTGCCACTCTTGTGTGCCTCTTCTATGAAGATAGGCTGAGCTGGGGGGGAAGGCTGCAAGAGAGGTGGAGAGAGACTTTTTACAAGGGCCCATAGTAATAGGACAAGGGGGTAGGTTTTTAAATGGAAAGAGAGCAGGTTTAGATTAGATATTGGGAAGAAATTCCTTATGCTGACAGTGATGAGGCCCTGTAATAGGCTGCCCAGATGACTGCACCATCCCTGGAAGTGTTCAGGGCAGGGTTGGAGGAGGCTTTGAGCTACCTGGTCTAGTGAAAGGTGTCCCTGCCCATGACAGGGAAGTTGAAACTTGATCTTTAAGGTCTTTTCCGAGCCATTCTATGAGTGTAAATTTATGTAAGTGACTCAAAAGGTTTACCTTAAATAACTATCTTTTTTGTTCTCATCTTTTTTCTCTCATGTGTTTGTTCTATTAGGGTCCACCTGGTCGCCCTGGTCTTCCTGGTGCTGATGGCTTAGCGGGTCCTCCAGGCACCATGTTAATGTTGCCGGTAAGTTATGATTACAGGGTAAGCAGCCTACAAAAAGTGGAAGTGTCTTTCAAGAAATATAGGGGTATTTTCTTTTTTCCTCTAATTTTATCTGTGGAATGAGAGAATGATACAGAATTTCTTTTATGGTGTAAGCATTTAAAATTCATGTATATGGTGCCTTCTTTTTTCCTCAAAAAAACCCATATGCTTTAGCTCCTGCATGGCTGCCAGATTGGAACCTACATGGATGAATTACAGACGCTGAAAACCACCTTATATTTTTAGCAGTAACTATATTTTGCTACCATATGTCCTAAACAAAGAGTTTGCTGTTGTACAGAGGGCCTGTACTCGCAACAGGCGTGTGTGCTGTCAAGTCTCATTGACATGAAGATTTTTAAGTATTCCATGCTTAAAATTGGACTTCAGTGTCCTCTTTGAAGAGTCACTGTGTCCTTTGAATAGAAATATATGTACATAGCCAGCTCTGCTCCCACTGGAGTCAAAGCAAAACACAATCTGTTTCAGCAGGTGGAGGAACAAGCCCAAAGCTGTTAAAGTATCTTGTAGCACTGGGGTACGAAAAGAACTGTGTGCTTGGAATTAATTATTCCTAAGTTTGTGTATGGATGCAAAAGATCCGTGTCAACTCTGGGCATAGGCAAACTGGACAAACTGTTGTGGGCAGTGCAAGATTTGTGGCCCTGACACCCAGTGTGTCTGTGCCATACCTTTGGAAAGCTGTACCTCCTGTTGCAGCTTAGCATTTCTGCAACATTGCAAAGCTTCTGCCAACAGTTTCATAAGCAATAACAGCCCAGGAACACAGGAATGAGCACTTAAATTTTTATTCTGTAATTTATTTTGAAATGGTCAGAAATTACAGAAAATTATTTTATTTTAGATACTAAACATCTTTCAAATTTGCATCTGCCTTAAATTAAATTGCTTTTTTAATGTGGGTAGCTACCAATGTATAGAGAATCAATTAATTTTGGTACATATTTTTATTGAAATTTTGCAGGCAATAAAGTCTATTTTTGGGCTTTTTAAAATAAACAAGCAAACAAACAAATGGAAATCAAAATTCTATGAAATCAGGAAAATATTTGCTCATAAGGGATTAAATTTAGACTTTGGTTCTAAACTATCACCAATGACTTAACACTCGTGTTGAATCTAGTGGCCTCCATGCAGCCATCTTCTGAAGTTAGTGGAATAACTAAAGACTGTGACCTTGTGTCTTTGAAGTGGTTGCACTGTTGCAGCAAGTAACAGGTGTGATTTAGAGTTGATAAATTCTAAACTCTTTTCTTGTTTTGATACTTGCAGTTCCGCTTTGGTGGAGATGGTGAGAAGGGCCCAACAATCTCAGCTCAGGAAGCTCAAGCACAAGCTATTCTTCAGCAAGCTAGGGTGAGCACAAGGAGCCAAAACCTGATTTGTTTTGTATTCTGCAGGATGTGAAGTCAAAGATGGGGGGTATTTGCTAACACATTCCAAAACTATGTTAGTATAGGATATGTATTCTGGCTGGCAGCTTTTTCTTGACACCTGTTGTTCTGTTTGTTTGTTTCCTCAGATTGCTATGAGAGGTCCACCTGGTCCTATGGGACTCACTGGAAGACCAGGTCCTGTGGTATGTAGACAAAACAGGGGCACAGGTTTAAGAACATATTAATGTAGCCCATGGATCTCATTCTGGCCCTGCCTATACATTTATATTTCTATTTATTTTGTATTATTTGAAATTAATATTATATAATTAAAGCTATAGTTCGGATTCTTATTCAAGGTCTGCAATGCAACCTAAATACTAAATGCGTTTTTATTTTAGATTTTGTAGTGTTCGGATAGAGCACACTGGTGGACTTAGAAAACTGGTGAATAGTTTTACATAAATAATTAAATATGCCTCTACAGTTAATCGTGTCTGTAATACTACTAATACAATTTCTTGTAGTAAATACAAAACTAAAGAAAAGAATTCTAAAGCAAGGAGGTGCAGAATCACCTTCACTCTATTTAAGCTGAATCTGAAAAGTTTTTAAGAGGCATTCCTATAAGCAATTAAGAGCCACAGATTTCTAAAAGAATTATACTTTTTTATTTCAGTGCTGAATTTGACTCATCTGCTAACACCAAATGATCTGGAAATGGCCCTGTGGATGTTAAAATATTTTAGTATTTATATGGAGTGTGTACACTTGTATTTTTAAGCAGATCTGTACAAGAGCAGTTCTTTTCTAGAGTAATTCTTCCAAAGTAAATAGTTGCTACCAAGCAGAGAATCTGGCTCACAGACTCCTGATTCATCACAATTAGGTATGCAATACTTACAAAGAGTCAGATGTATTTGGTCTATTTAACAAACTCCCACACTATTTCCAGCAGTATATTTAATTCAGGTGATCTGCAGGATAACATTCAGTCTGTACAGACAAAACTGTGGAACTGCTGTACGCAAGGAGTACTTTGTAAAGGCTGGTGTGATATTGACAGTGGGTTGTATACCTTTAGCAGAGGTATAACCTGGCTTCGTACTCCTGCTTTTGTGTTTTAAAAGCCTTCACGAATTCCTGTATGCAAAGTTCAACAAATTAATAATATTAATAGTTGTTTTGCTTCTAAACCACCAGGAGGCTCTAGAAATCCAACTCTTTGATCCTTTACACTTTTGGCATACAGTTCCAAAAGCAAGTTTCTTGGTCTGTAAATTGTTTTTCTACACAGCTTCTTTAATGAATGAAAAAGTTGGAGCTTTTACTCTTTATATGAATTTTATTTTGTTAAATTAATTAGTAGCCAATAAGATACATTAGTAACATATTAGTTACTAAAAATCTTAAACACAGCAGTGTCAAAGCCCCAGTCTAGCCTTAGGTGAGTCTGGTGTACACATACTTAGTTAACATAGCATAAAAATAAATGTCTGCCTACAGATATTAAAGGTAATCAATTATATTAATTAAAGCAGAGCTTACGTCAGAAAAACCCCAAGAGAGAGTCACCACCTACCAAAACCAATCTTCTCTCCACTGCCAGTACCAGTTTGGGGTCTGATTTTCAGTTTGCTTAGGATTTGAATCAGTACCTGCAAGGTCAGTGGGGATCTTTCCACTCCAAGATGTGAGACTCAGCACTAAGCCAAGCCATAAGATTACTTCCTTCTTCCAATGTTAACATAGAAGGATTATCAGTTTTCAAAGGTCTGCAATATATGTTTCATGCAAAATACATACATTGGGTCACAACCTGTTTCAAAGGTTAAAAATGCAAGTGCATTTATCTTTTATCTGTGCAAATATTTTTTGCACATAGTAACAAACTCCTGTATCTTTCCCTGGGACTTCATTTTATGTGTGCATGCCAAGATTTTTTTGGTTTATTTTGTCTGTTTTTGTGAGACCACTAGCTACTTTCACTAGTTCTGCCCCTGATTCCATGTACAGTATGGATGAATATCTGGTTTAGGTCTGTTTATGACTAATTTACTCTTAAAATCTGTATCTTCATTTCATAATAATAAAGAGGTGTAGTCATATAGATCCTCCACTTCTTCAGGGCCAGATGCACAAAGGACTTAATTAAAACATCACTGAAGTTCATTACAAGATTAGGCCGGGTATTTTTCATTGACTACAGTGATCTTTGGATTGAACTCTGAGACTGTTATTTTCTGTACAACACAGAAATAAAGGTAAAAAGAGGTGGCCTTCATCCCTGTCTCATTCCCTACAGTGGATTCACTTCTGATTGCACTACTTATGTTCTTGCTGTGCTCATACTTAGCTCTCAAATACTAATATAGAACAAAGAGTTCCATTTTGCATTCAAACCCATGGGAGTTTTCTTTGGTAAGAGAAGTATTTCTGCCTAGTGTTTAGACAATGATATATCAAGGTGTATTTGTAGATACAAATGGTGATTTTGCACCTCCCGGTGAATACTGGATTATTTGTTATTTCCCCCTGTAATTCATGTATGGAAATAGACAGTAACTTATTAGTTTAAAGAGGCTTTTGTATATTAAATAATATATGTTGCTTTTTTTTTCGTCAAGGGTGGACCTGGAGCAGCAGGTGCTAAGGGTGAAAGTGGTGAACCAGGTCCTCAGGTACAATAATATTCCCTGTTATGTCTGAGCATGTTTTATCTTTAAGAAAGTGTATTCATATCAATTAGAAGAAATCAATCAATTATATGCTTCCTGCATGCAATTGAAGAAAAATATCCTTCATGACACTATCGTATAAATTCAATTTCTTGACCAATATTAAAATTGTAGTTAAAATCAATAGCTTGATTGTTCATTCTGAAATATGAAAGTAACAATCCTTGTATAACAAAGAGCGGTTATCACATGTAAAGTGTCATCACTTGAAACCTGTTTTAATATTGTCACTTCAGGCTCTTTTCTCTGTGCAATAATCATATGTTAGTCTGCAACTGGATGACCTTGGGCTCTGAACTTATCAGGCCTCATAAGGTGAGGGAGGTTGAATTTAGTTGGTATTTAAACAGGCTATTTTCAAGAAAGATGTGACATAGCAGGAATAAGTCTTTAGGAATCAGTGCATGTTTTGCTTCTCAGCTTACCATTATATAAACTTCTCTGCAGTGATGTCAAAGAGCACTGAAACACATGGAAATCTTTCACCTTAAATCTAAAAGCAGTAAGGAGATTGTGAAAGAAATCATGACAGAAATATCGAGAACAATGACTTTGCCAGATCTCAAGTAGTTTCATGGATTTGATACATGACTAAGTGCTGGTCTTAAAACTGCATATGGATATTTGCAGTAGAAAAATAAAACAATAAAAAAAGAAAAGAAAATAGCATTCTGAACAGCTGGTCAGTCTTTCAGTTTGCTTACTTACATTTTCAATGTTTTTTCTTTTCCTACACAATATTTTTGCATGGCTTGTCCTTACCGTTGCTTTTTTTTACCTGAAAATGCATTTGGATGGGGGATGAGAAAATTTCCACTGTCACGCCCCTGCAGTCATCTGTGAAAGTTACACATGTTTGGAAACTGGCATGTTTTTTCAGTCTGGGGTAATTTGGTGTCTCTCTAGTTAAACCTGTGCTGTATAAAGCTAAGGCAGCATGTGAGCTCTTTACTAGCACTCTTTACTCATGTTTGTGTATAAGTTAGGGATCTGAAATAAGCACTCTTTAGTTTTCATTAAATAATTAGAATGGAACTAAATTAAATTTGGCAAGAGAGGAAGAAGGTTTTTTAAACTACTGGACTGAGATCTTTAAAGCCATGAGAAGAATGTAGAAAATTATGTGTTAAAAGGATGACTCACGCCATGCATAGTGCCATCTCATAAAGGATGACTTATGCCATGTCAGCGCTATCTCATAAAAACTGGTGTTAAAACTGGTAGTGCTAAGGCCAGTTTGGATGCCCATGTACTTTTAAAACTAATGGGAATCTGGGAACCAGAATCCATCTCCTAGGGAAAAGCAGCTTTGTGTAGAAAAAAATCTTATCTTGTTCTTGAGTTGAGGTTTCAACTAGCTTTTTGCTGACAATAATGTGATTCTAAGAATTACTCTCTTTAAATTCAGGGCCCTCGTGGTGTCCAAGGTGCCCCCGGTCCAAGTGGAAAAGCTGGCAAAAGGGTAGGTAGCGTATAGATCAGTTCTGCTCTGGGTAAATAGTTTTTATTTAAATCTATTTAAGTATTAACTGATTCCATGGAATTTTGAAATGTTTGCCCCTTTGGGTTTTTGCAGGGACGTCCTGGAGCTGATGGTGCCAGAGGAATGCCAGGAGAACCTGGTGCAAAGGTAGATCATTATGAGACCTGAGGCTTTATTTCAGTCTTGGAACGGGCTAGACAGATTTTATGCAGGTACCACAGTTTTGTCCAGGCCAACCCAAAATTCTTCTCCCAAGTGAAAATACTGAGGTTTCAGATAGCTGGGTCAGATGCAAGAGCTGAGAATGAATCATCCATTTGAAATATGGTAATTAATGGTAATTCCTAGTAGTCTGACCTTGAAGAAACTTGATTCTTGGGGCATGATTTCCCTCTGAGTCAGCTTCTAGTTACACAGTATCAGTAAAAGTAAAGTCAGTTCTGCAACTGCAAAGTGCACCTAGAATCAAGCTTTTAATTTCAATGTGAAAATTCTTTTTATAAATACCATAACTACAGCACAGTGTAAAAGCTGTGGCATCTTCTCTTGCTACAGTTTGTAGAAGCAAATTTTGGGAGTTTGATCTATATGCTCACCCCCATGTTGTTTCATTCAGTAACGAAAGTATACATATAACCAAGGGTAGAAATTAACTTTTAGGGGGAAGTCACTATTTATTCAGGCAATGTAACACTCATTTATGAAAGCTCTGATTTCTTTCCTAGGGTGACAGAGGATTTGATGGTCTTCCTGGCCTCCCTGGTGACAAAGGTAACAGGGTAAGAAGAAAAATATGTACATTTATACAACACCAAACTAATACTCTCCCAGAAATAATACATTATTAATTAGGAACAGTACTAAGGACTGAGGGGAAAGTTAAAACAGAATGTCAGCTTTTCACACTACAAATAATACCTGTACTATCAGGCAATATATTCCTTGTAAAAATTTTTGAGTAATATCTATCAATAGACAAGAAATATACATATTTATAATTTAAATATATTTGCAGAATTTCAATCACGTCTTCAGCTAGGTTTTGCTCTAATTTTTCTTAGTTCAGGAATTTGCCTGTTGGACTTTAAGTCATTGGTCTAAAGGAAAGAGTAATAGGGAAAGGAAATTAGCATGAAGTTTCTGTATCAGGAGCATGCCAAATTTTAACTTCCTTACGAGCTTGCTAAAAAGATGGATATGAGTAGTTCAACTGCAAACTGAATTGTTTAGTGAGGCTTATTACAACTGTAGCTTAAAGAAAGCTCACAGTCAAGTCAGATAAGTTAGGAAAATTTTTAGTAATATTTAAAATGACTAAAGTACTTCTTCCTTTTGTCATCCAAATCTATGAAATGAGACTTCACCTTTTCCTACAAAGTGCAGAAATCACAGCCAGGGATTTCTGCTTCAGGCTAAACCTCTAACGTAGGTGGTAGCAACCTGCTGAATGTCCCTCCTTTACAGCTGTCCTGGTAAGTGCAGTGCACCATAAAAGAAACAGTGAATGGGAACGTCAGCAAAACCATTTCCATATGAGCTAAGGCTCAGTGACCAAGGACCTCACCCTTCAGTGGGTAAGCACAGTTGTACTTCCTAGAAAAGCTCAACTGTGTTGGCTACTGGACCCTAATTTAGTTCTTTTAAACAGCATCTAAGGATACTCTTTTGTGGTCTGTTTGCAACAGGGAAAGAACTTCTGCTGTCAGAAAGAATTTTGTTACTCCTCTTTCATCATCCCCTTTTAGGTAAAGAGTGTAAAGCAGTCGGTGCATCCCATAATGGATGCATCCCATAGTGGAAGCCCAGCGTGCTCAGCCGGCCGACAGCAGAGGGGGCTCGGCATTAAGCACTTGCCACCTGCACTCAGAGGGCTGAACAGAGCTTTGGCCTGAGTCAGGCAGTATGTGTCTGCTCTCCAGCCTGCAATACTAGACTTGTCTGTGGCATCTTCCAAGTCATAAACAAATAAATCTTTTTTTTTTTCCAAATATTCAATTTCTTCCATGTTTCCCCCCCTACTCCAAAAAAACCCAAAAAATTAACACACACCTCCTCTCTCTACCCAAAAAACCAGAAAAATAAGTTTTGGGTTAAATTTGCAGAATAGTAATTGAAAATAATGACTTATTTTCATAATTTCTTTCATCCCACTATTTAAAAATCACTACATTCTTGTGTTTCTATGGAGGTCTTCTGTAAAAAGTATGCACTATGATCCTTGTGGAAGCATTTCAGTTCAAAGCCAGATAAGATAGCTCTAGCTCTTGAAGTCTTATACAGTGACAACATATAATGCAAATGTTCAGTTCTCTTTGGTTGCAATAATAAACACCGCAAGACAAGTGAAATACTTCTGCCGGAGTTATATTTCAGCTGTAAAAGAATCAGTGTTGAAAACCCATAACTTTAGAGTAGAAGTCTCAGGACTAATTTTAGAATTAGTCATATTGGACATATGGGTTGCAAACTGAATGTCTCTCTTAGGTTATGTCTCTGTCAAACACAAGTGTGAGACCATGTGTCTCACGTGTCATCTTTCAGAAGTGTCATTTAGCACGTAGAAAAACACATTCTCTACCTGCAGATAATGTTGAATAGTTGCAGAACCTAGCAAAATACAGAAACTGCCGTATTAATTAATCTTGAAGGTATTAGAGAGCAGTTCATAAAATATAAGTTTCTCCTTCATGGTGGGGGTGGACAGAAAGGCAGTAGAATAAAATCCTAACATCCCTAGTATTGGGGGATGTGGTCTGGGTATATAAGGGTTACCTAAAATTCCCTAGGAAGGTTTGGAAGTGTAAAGAACAGAGTGACTGAACAGTGACTCCATATATCTCTACCAGAATCCACAGCAGTGGTCAGGCTCCTTGGAGGCACTGATAAAATTAAGGCAAACAGCATGAATGCTTGGGTGTTGTCCAATGCCAGAAGGAAGTCACAGTCTCAAAGCCCAGTGCCCAGAAGGAGGTCAGTCAGTGGTGTTTGAGCCCTGTAGCACACTAGTTCTCTTTAGGAACTGGGAAAGAAAAATAAATCCTAAAAGTATGGTCCAGAATCTTCTGAGGCTCTGCATATATAGACTTGAAAAGCCCCAGCCTCTGAGGGGAAGTGTGGAAGTCTGGCTGCCTTCCAAAGCCTCAGACAAACCAGTCCCAAGGCTCTCAGTAGCTGGTGCCAGGATTCATGGTTCTGAAAGGTGGTTAGTAAATCTCTGTATATTCCTGGGCCCTGCAAGTGGTTTCTTAACTTCTGCCCCACATACACACGTCTTATTTTACTGGCATTACTGTAAGGGAGAGGGAAGGTGGTGATGAGACAAAGGAAAATGTGGGTAACACTACCTTTTGTAGCAGTAGCCTGTGTATGTTCGGGGGCCAAAAATCACAAAATCAGAGAATCACAGAATATTCTGAATTGGAAGGGACCCACAAGGATCACCAAGTTCCACTCTTGTTACAGAGTGAAATTGTACAAACACAAATTTTTCATTATTTCAAAAACGCTCATCTGTTCTTATATTAAGGTAATGAAAGATTTTACTGAGTACTATAACTTACAGATTTGTATCACTGTGTGAAGACATGTTTTGACACATCAAACTTGAGCTAACATATTTGTTTTCATTTCCCTTCCCATCCATTATTGTTTCCAGCAGCAGAAAGTTTCCAGCAGTTATTTTAATGACTTTCTTTATCCTACAGGGAGACCGTGGCCCACAGGGACCTCCCGGCTTACCTGGTGAAGATGGATCAAGAGTAAGTTGCTGTTCACCCAGGAAAATATAGAGTGAATCCTCATATAATGAGAATAAGGTCATGATAAATGCTTGTTTTTTCTAAAACTTGTTTTCCTTTTGCACAAAAACAGGGAGAAGATGGGGAAGTTGGACCAAGAGGTCTCCCAGGTGAAGCTGTAAGCAATTCTTTCTTATTCTTCTGTTTCTGTTACAAACAAAAGTCACATTCAGATATTTTTCCATTCTATTGAACTGTTCTGAATTCCAGGTATAAAAATCATTGCATGTGTTTGTATATAGAGAATAGTGTTTCTGGCTGAAAAGCAAACAAATGGACAGTTTTGTTATGGTTGAAACACCACTTACAGGATTAGAATTAAGTCAAGGATATATCTGGCTAAGTATATATGACTTCCTGAATAAACAGATGCTGTTTCTTATCCTATTGTGGAAAATCAGTCACTGCCATCCTTGATACATCAGAATACAACCAAGGCCCTGTTGCTTTTAAAGTGTTATCTAAACATATACTTATTAGAAAATAAGGCCTGGGTTCTCTTTTCACACTACCATGCTTCATTGTGTATTTTACACTTGTTACACATACAGAATTTCCACTCCTGTCAGTTGGAATTCTGCAGGTGCTGTCACTGCAGAACAGAGTTCTGCATTGCAGGCAGGAAATCAAGCCTCAGAAAGGGGAATTTTACCCTAAATGTCTGATCTTCTGCTGCCTGCTCACAAAGTACAAAGAAGTTGCTACAGTCAGTGTCAGTGATTTGTGACTATATCTTACATGAGGACCCTGGAGATTCAGATCTGCCTACTTCAGTTGCATGACATGAATGATGACACAATAATGAAAACTAGTGCTCATTCACATAGTGTAAAACCAAAAGATTATGTTATAGACCAAAATCTTGTTCACCTTACTTAAGAGAATAACTGTTGGTCTTTTGTGAAAGTTTTTAGGGATAAGAGGAAGAAATCTGATTTTTGTTTCCAGAATGCCTTGTAATAAAATTACTAGCAATTTTTAATTAATTATTGGATCCTTACTCCAGATAAAAGCACTATTTTGCCTTAGAATAGTAGCATCAAGTATGACACACCATCATGTTTTCAAAAGACAGGAATATAAATATGTATGTTACTGTTCAGGTCAGACCTTCAGGCCAAGACACAGCTGAAATTTTAGTGGAAGATGCTGTGCCAATGTTCTGCACCAGGAAATATAAACAGCAATCTGCCTCCTTTCTCTGAAGTGACCGTACAGAGGCTAAATCAAAGCTTGCCCTTCCACTGATACTCTGTTCAGACATATAGTGTCCTTGAGGAAAATCTGTTATCGGGGAATTTTTCTCTTTCTTCCTTTCTTTCTTCCTAAACACCCATACTGCCTTCCCTTCATCCTTCCTACTCCTTATTCCACTCCTTGGCCAGTCCTGCTCACAGGCATTTCTGTTCAGAAAAAATCACGCAGGTGTCAATAAGGGTTTCTTCTCTTACAGGGTCCACGGGGATTACTGGGCCCCAGAGGAACACCTGGGCCTCCTGGACAACCTGTACGTATGAGCTGTCCTGTATTTGCAGTGTCCAGAAGGAAAAATGGAAGTCCACTGAAAATTGCTCTTGTTATGTTGTTTGTTGTAGGGCATTGCAGGTATTGATGGACCTTCAGGCCCAAAGGGAAACATGGTGAGTAAGTAAACTGGGAATTAGAAAGATTCTGAGAATGCTTTCCACATTCTGTCATCCCTGCAATTATGCCATCCCTTCCATTTAATTAAACTTTTCTGTCAAACTATTCAGATTCATTATGATTTTATATGGAAAAGACAAGACTTCTGTCACTCAGTTTTCAGCCAAAAGGCCTTACCATGCTTTCTCTCAGACTCCTTGAGCACCATGGACTCCAGTGCTTAGATCCTATGTGTGGGCTGTTATTCTCTATTAAAGAAAAGGTCACGATATTCATTAGCATGAAAAATTTCATACTGGAGAGAAAGTTGCTGGTAGACTTTAAAGAGAGAGGAACAAAGATGAGTTTGTACTCCTTTTAGTCCTGACAATGAAGATCTGTAGTGCAGAAATGCAAACCTAATGCCCTACTATTTTTTTGCATGGTAGGGTCCTCAAGGGGAACCAGGACCTCCTGGTCAGCAAGGCATTCCAGGCCCACAAGTAAGTGTAAAATAACTCTCAAGAAATACGATGTAATGTGCAGCAAATGTTTAATAAATGGAAATTACTAAAAGGTTAGCTTTTCATGTGCAAAACCGATAAAGCTTCAAGGATTTTATAAATAATGCTGCAAATGTGCCGAGGGCAGTGGGAGCAGAGTTTTCATGTAAGTTTTCAGAGGGATTTTTCATTCAGGAGAAAAATGACTCATTCAGTGTTCCTGGAATGCAGCAGGAATGGCCACACCTGGAGGAGGGTTCTGAATAGGATCTTGTTACAGACCTACTGCCAGAATAGTGGCTTGTGCAAAAGGCTCACACAAAACTCCTGATCTAACTTGCAAGGGGAAAAAAAAAGCCACTTATACTTGCCAGTGTGTTTAAACAGATTAATGAGGCACCTTTAGTAGGGTGAATGTATGTACATTGTTCTCCCTGGTTTCTCACACTGGTTTCTTTCTAACAGGGGCTTCCTGGTCCTCAGGGTCCTATTGGGCCTCCTGGTGAAAAAGTAAGTTACAGCATTATTTTGTTATTTCACTGTCAGTTCTGTGCAACAACCTTGTTTATGAGCTTGAGGGCTTTGCTATCTTTTATGGAATAGTAACCTAAATTTATGTATTAAATCTTCCTGAAATCATCAAGTAAATGAATAACCAGTGAATAACCAATGGCTTTCTTCTCATATACACTTTTTCGCAAGCATAATTTCCTCCCTTTATTTTGGATTAATTTTCTGTTATTAGCTTCAGAATCCCATCTACAATATTAAACAATGGGTACTTGTGTGTTACTTAATTTCACAGCAGGCTGCAAAAATGATTTTTATTAATCTCTTTTTTATAACAAAGTTTTACCTATTCAAGTCTGATTCTGATCTTCTCTCAAGAATTATATTATGACATAGCTCTGCAGTGTAATTGGCATATTGCAGTGTTCTTTGGTGGCTTTTTCCTCATCTGTTTGCAAATGTTCTTGTGGTTTGAAACATGTCTTCTATTAATTTAAAAAATGTCACTGTTGAATTCGATGCTAATTTTACTTTTCTCCCCTTTTTGCTGAATTCCTGATCAATTCATTCTTTGATTTTTCTCCTTTTCACTGTTACTGTATCCTTTTGGAGAAATTAATACTTTTTGCCTATCAGTGCTTAAGTATTATTCTAGCAAAATGGACAAGTTCCACAATATCTGCACTTCCTAGGCTCTCACAAGGGCATACCATGCCTTTCAGCTATGACCACTGGAGTTCTGTACCCTGCACTCTTTGCTTCTTGAACTTGTTGATAACTTTCATTGGTGAATCCTTTTGTTCCTGAAATTCTAAATAATACTTAATTTTGTACACTGGAGAACTCTACCCCACCTTGTATAATGTGAGTGTGTGTTCTTAGGCCTGTTCTCAGACCAGCATCTCATTGAAAATTATGGGTGATTTTTGTAGGCTAAAGATTGGAAGAACTGGCCTTGCACTTATATGTGATATGAAAGTGTCATTCTGGCTTTAGTTTTATTTTTGGTTTATCCCTGATATCCATATCAAGGGATTTAGGTATAATATGCATTTTATATCCTTAGCTCTTAGGGTTGCATGTATTGGACATGCCTGCTATTGTTTTTAAGATATCTGTCTGTTACTGCATTTAGGGGCCGCAAGGCAAGCCTGGCCTTCCTGGCCTTCCCGGTTCTGATGGGCCTCCCGTAAGTAAACAAATACTTAATCCTTTGAATGTTTAACTACTTTTACCAAGGGATAAAAATTTCTGGATACCTGTATTACAAAAACAAAATGGAGGGGAAAAGCGGAGGTAGTCCTAGTTGGCAACAGCATTATAAAATCCATCTAAAACCCCTGTATCGTTAGAGCTGTTAAAACTAAGAGAATTAAAATTTTGAAGCAGCTGCTAAAAACATCTGTGGGCTTTTAAAATGTGGTCCCAGATGATGAAACACGTCTGCAACATCTTCAGGGATGTGTAAATAACCTACTAACACACAAAGGGCCAGATACTGTTTCACTGTATCTTACCATGTCAGTCTGGCAGAGCAAATCACCTGTAAAAATGCTCACCACTTGTTCTCTGAGGAAACATAGAATAGACAACATCTTTCTCAGCTTCCTGGCCTAAGGTGCTTGTGATGTGTTTGGGATGCTTCTTGCATTGTCTAAACTGGGACACACCTAAGCCACACTTTGTGATTGCCAAGGAATTCAGCTTCACTCCGAGGCTGCATTCACTCATGTGAACAACAGTGTGACCACCTGAGCAGCATAGCTTAGGCATTCAGCTTAAATGGAATCACTGGCCATAATGGCATGCCCATACACTTGTTCTCTTGCAGCAAAAACATATTTTTTTATACCACTAAGAGCCATTAGACAATGTTATTTCTGAGACCTTGTCTATCCTCCCCATGCAACTGTCCCTTACAATTTTTCTTCTAGGTGAAATCTGCATTTCTTAAACCTGACTTTCAGCAACGTTTAACAAGGTCACTGCAAATATATTGCAAATACAGAACTGTTCCCAGGGTTCTCACAATCTACCCTTTTACCTGCCAAAGTATCATTTTAATGGAGAAAGTTAAGTGTGCAATGATAGTCCAGCTGAGTGTCTGTATCTTAAATCATTGTCTAAACATTTGGATGTTTCCCTTTATCCTTTCCTATATACTGGAAACAATGTTAATTTCTGAACACAAGCATTATTTAACATCTGCATCTTATTAAGCCTTAAAAGCAGGGGGGAAATGCTGTAAGAGATAATCAGGTGTCAGCACAGGTCTGTACCTGATACAGACCCCTGCTGTGGTGGGTTGATCCCAGTCAGCAGCCAAACACCCACCCGCTCACTGGCTCACTCCTCCCACAGCAGGGTGCGGGAGAGAATCACAAGGTCAAAAGCAAGAAAACTCAAGGGCTGAGGTAACACCAGCTTAATAAGTGGAACAAAACTATGCACACAAGCAAAGTAAAATAAGGGATTCATTCACTACTTCCATCTTCAGGCAGATGGCCAGCCGCTTGCTGGGAAGCTGGTTATGAATGTCCTCCTTCCTCCTCCTTCCCCTGAGCTTTTATTACTGAGTATGACATCAGATGGTATGGAACATTCCCCTGGTCAATTTGGAACAGTGTCCCAGCTGTGTCCCCTCACAGCTCCTCGCCCTCCCTCAGCCTAGTCACAATTATCTGTTAATCTTAAATTTCATTAAATTGCCTTTAAATTTTGCAAAATTTTAGAGCAAATTATGTAAGAAGGGAAAACAATGGATTGGCTAATATTTTGAGTGCTTTAGTATTAATGTCAGTGGTACAGAGCAAATTTGTTTTATTTAAAAAGCAAGTCACGGTTTAGAACAAAGACATAGAATGTTGAAACTAAATCAGCTTTCTATTGAATCTTTGGAGAAATTATGTAATTTTAAAAATATTTTTAGGAATGTCTTCATGCTAAAATATAAATCACCCTTGTTTCAAAATCAAAGTTGAGAGTCTCTTGCGTTAAAAGCCTCTACTGCTGAAACATTAACTAAACAGAAGGACTGGTCAGCATATTCCTGAAAATATTGACATGGATGTAACTATTGTCCAGTTTTTCCTTTGTTATGTAAATTAAATTGGTATTGAAAGCAAAACCTTTCCTCAATTCTGTGTGTCTATTCTAATACAGAAGAAATGTGATTAATGACCTGAAATTCAAATGTTTAAATAATTGTCTTTTTTATAATAAAATGTCACTCGTCAAAATTATCGCTTTTCAAATCAGATACATTTCTCTTAAATCAGGGTCATCCTGGCAAAGAGGGTCAGTCTGGAGATAAAGGTGCATTGGTGAGTTTTAAAACTTTTCCACTTATTTACATAGATTTCAAGAAAACTTTTGGTAATTCTTCATCTTTATGACATATTTGTTGCTACAAGAACTATTTAAAAGAATAATAGAAAACCCATGACACATTCAAAACATCTTTTTGCAGACAAACATATATATTCAGATTGTAAATAATATAAAGATTACTCCTTTAAATTTAACCTCATCTTGAAGTTGACAGAGTGGCAATGAAAAGCTGTGTACATTTCATGCAAATAACTTGCAGATATTTTGAGTTTCCAGTTCTGTTGTACGGAGTACCCACAAAAATTCTACAGAATCTGCTTTTTTGAAAGTACAAAAATGCATGCAGAGACCTTGCATTTTTAGGTCATCTTAACTCAGTGTGAGTGTAAAGTATTTTTTTTCCCTTATGAAGCCTTGAAGGGCTTTGGAGCTCCTTAAAGTGTTCTGCTTACTCAGCACTGACCCTTATTTTTCCAAAATTGCACCCTTTATAGCACCTGAATTCAGTTTCAGTTTTCAGGAGCAAGACTAAAAGGTTGTGTTCTGGATGACAGGATGAGTGAGTTAGTAGGACATTTCAGAAAGTACAGCACCACTGACATCAACATACTATATTTGTCAAAAGTGGTATTATCTGTAAAAGACTTGTAAATTTTATCCTGATTTCTTAAGAAAATGAAGCTTACACACAGCTTTTATGTTTTAAAAGTCCGGGCATGTGGCCAAATGTCAGTTTGTTATGTCTTTTGAGTTTACTGATCAATTTCAGCCAAATTTGATAGAAATTTCAGTTTCTCAGAGGTGTTAACACTCCAAAGGTTTTGTGAAAAGACACATTGGAGAGAGGAAAAAGACCTTATCAATGTCCCCATTAGTAAAAGATTTGTTATCTGTCCATCTCAGACACCAGAGAATCAACAGAGCAGCTCAGCCTCAGACAGAGGTATCATGTTTCCAGGCTTCCTTGCTTCCACCCTTCAGAGAATTCAATTTCTTTAGGCCCTGACGTCAGATTGCATAGTATCCAAGTTGAGCATCTTTAAAATACTCAGCAAATGTAACTAAAAGAATCCAGGAACCAGTCAGTATTGATAGCACCATGAGCCTTTTAACTTCCAGGCTTGGAATGTCTTTTTTGTCCTTTTTTTTAAGACCATGATTTTTATTATTCCCATTATTTTGGTCTCTATTTTTGACGTGTGTCATCATCATAATTATCATATAAATTTTCTGCAATAAAATACCACTGGTTTCTAATTGGCATATTTTTGTTTGTTTCTGATTGTTTGTTCCTTTTTACAATTAACATTGTTTCAGATAATTTGTATTATGGATAGGTGCTTCCCAAATATACAAGTTAGATCCAAGTTCACAATTCTATGAATAGTTTATAGTGATGTTGAATGGTGCTTTGTAATGCCTTAACTTTTTTTAGTGGCAGGCAGCCCAGTGTTATTTTGCTGTCTCATACATTATAGTGAAAGAATAAGGATTAGATTCTAAAGAGAACTGCTTGCTAACCAAAAACTGTACAAACAAAGGTTCTTTGCTTCAATATATTTTAGGGGCCTCCAGGTCCTCAGGGTCCAATTGGATATCCAGGTCCTCGTGGTGTAAAGGTAAGATTTAGTTATTGGATTCCTCCTCTCACCCCTTTTGAATATATGCATGTGGGTAATTCTTTATATTCTTCCTTTAGGGTGCTGATGGTGTACGTGGACTCAAGGGATCCAAAGGTGAAAAGGTAAAACTGCCTGCAGTTAATTCTCTTCCATTTTTACAGTGCAACATCTTCTGTCCCCTTCACTGCAGTGTGCTTTATCTCACAGCAGTGAGTTTATTTTTGCCTTTCCCTAAGGACATACCAAGCCCAGTTCCTAAATCAGTGACCTCCGTGGTTATTTACACTGGTACAAAGTGAATATAAAACCTACAGTTATTAGAATGGTTTCCAATCCTCTTCGCACCAGTTTAAGTAACTTCTCTCTAAAGTGGCCTTAAGTAGAGAATTAGACATCCCCTCTCTTGTCAGTAGATACTATATAGTGGTTATGCACAAGCTTCAGCTTTCTCTGAAGCTTGTGCATCAGAGAAATTTGTGGTGCCAATACTGTTCTTTATCTGTTTTGATAGAGCCATAAGATAGATCTGTATTTTTTGTGTACATTGTGCAATTGCTTTCTAGGCTCAAGCCCAGATCTTTGGCTTTGCCTGTATGGACAGCCCCAGTCAGATCCGTATATATGAATGGGAAGAAAGCTCTTATCTCCTGATACTATTAATTCTGCATGTAGAGCTCTTACTAGAGCACACCAACCACTGCAATCTGGGCTGACTCCTGATGGTCTGTGGTGGCTGAAACTGCAGCCAGGGTTGGTTTAAATTCACACTTCCTTCAGCACTCAAAATAAGAGACACACAGACACCATCAGTCATACCTACAAACCACACAGGCAAATTCACTCTTGTGGCTCTGCTGGCTAAGAGATAGATATATTGATAGATGTATTGAGATATACACATATATATCTCAATACATAGATATATAGATATTTATAGATATTTCTAAAGCAGAAGACTCAGTCTTGCCAAAAAGCCTTGATTTAGAATTTGGCTCAGATGCCAGGAGCTGCTGTACAAGCCTTCCTAAACCTCAGTTTGTCTAGTCTGCATGCTCATTTTAGAGTTGCTCATTAAATCTAAGCTGAAAATGAGTGTGTTTAACAGCTGGAAAAACCCAGCTTTTTCTTGTGCCTTATTGGATGATTAATATCCTGCTTGGATAAAATACAGGACTTGTCTATAAATACATTTAATATATGTGTATATATGTCTGTGTATATCAATGAATACTGATTAGCACAATGTCCACAATACTTCTGTGTTCCTAAAATTGATCTCACAGTTGCAGTAAGACAGTGAATTCTACTGAATACTTTCAGAGGTCACACAAAGATGTTTCACAATTTGTTCTCTTAGTGCTTTAAGGGTGTGTTCATAGGCCTTTTTTTACTGAAATTATTCAGTTGCCATTACATGGAGGAAGGCACTGCAAAAGAACAAAAAATTTTCTTATCCTTTTTGCAGGAAAAAAAGTTCCTCTACATTACTAAGTCTTTACATGCATTTCTGCCTTTTTCAGGGTGAAGATGGTTTTCCAGGATTTAAAGGTGACATGGGGCTTAAAGGTGACCGGGTAAGCATTTATTCAAACCCATACGTTCTTAAAAGTTTAAATATTATTGTTTTGAAAGGATCACTGAAGTGAACAAATAGATTTAAACCAAAAATAAAATAAAGACTGGTATTTTAAATTATTTTTTCCCCGTGCATGCACAAATTTGAGCCAGAGATACAGTTCTTGTGACTCAACAATGGCACCATTATAAAGAGGAAGAGTATGTCAGTCTTGAATATCCTTTTCACTGAGCTGCTTCTTGGGGAATCTCCTTTTCCACATTCCAAGATCTCCAGTATTTGCCTGAGGAAAAGTTATGTATCTAGGATAAAGATGTTTCCATTCCAGCCCAGCATCTTGCAAATCTCTGCCAAAATGTTGTTTATTTAGCCCAATGGGCAATTACTTCCTTTCGTAGGAAGTGTTGTGGAGGTTGTAAAAAAGCTTCTCACAGGAGGCTCCTGGCCTGTATCTGTTGTCTGTATGCATAAATAACTGTGAAGATGGTATCCACATAAGTACTTAGATAAAGACAATTTTCTTTCTGTGTACTGCCAGGGTGCCTTCTCAAAAATTTAGGAAAGGGAAAATAAGAATACAGTTTCCAAATACAGCTGTCTTCAAGCAAAAAAACTAGGCTCTAATACTCTGAAAGTAATATTCAGTGCCTAATTTATATATATTTGCATTTATATAATGAACATAAGTAGTGATATTTTCCTACTAGGAAATTGGACAGGACTTACAGCAACCTGGTCTGTTTGGAGATGTCCCTGTGCACTGCAGGAAGTCTGGAGGACCTTTAAATGTTCCTTCTAACCCAAACTATTCTGTGATTCTGTTCTCTATTTAGAGTTACTGGAAACTTACTTTCAAGTAATTGTAGTTATTCTTTCCAATATGTGTGTGAAGGCAATTGTTCCATATTTATAAGGTGATGTATTTTAGGGAGAAATTGGTCAGCCAGGTCCACGAGGAGAAGATGGCCCAGAAGGTCCAAAAGGTCGAGCGGGTCCATCTGGGGACCCAGGTGCTGCTGGTCCAGCTGGGGAAAAGGTCAGTAGCCAGAAACCAACATAAACATGCCATTGCCTCATAACGTAGATGGAACCCATAATCTCCATCAGTAAAAACAAGCCTTCATGTCTGCAAAATCTTTAGCTACTTCACAGTAGTTTTTGTGACACTACTGCAGCAGGTCACTGGAGTTCCCATTTGATCAAGGCTTGGAGATCCTTGTGTTGTAAGTATAAAAAGAGGCATTATAGTACTTCACCAGTACATAAGACAACTGCTTTCTTATCCCAAATTACATACAGTGCATGCCAGCTGTGGAAAACACAATGCCAAGAAAATAGCTGGGCACAAAGAAGGGTAAAGGTGCTGCTGAACAGTGAATTAATATTGAGTCATTTTACAAAAAATTGTGACATGGAAATTGTTTTAAATGGAAAACATTTCCTGAATAAAAATCCAACATAGGGTTGGCAAAAGGGAAAGGGTTTGTTAAGAGGGAGGACTGGAAAAAGGATGGTGAAAAAAGAGAGATCAAGCACAAAGTACAAATCTCTGTAGAATCTTGGTTTCAACAAAAAAGCTTCGTGTAAGGGATGGCAAGGAGGCTGAGAAATGTTTGTGTGGGTGCTGTATTTCACTGTGTGCCAGAATCAGAAAGGAAAGGTGATTTCCGCAGTGGTAATTCCAGTAACTGGAGAAGTATGACAATAGAAAATAAAATTAAAATGATGGTTTAAAAATGTATATGCTATATATCACTAAAGTGAGAAGATGCTGATGAAAATATTTCCCTTTAAATTTTTTGGTGAACTATAGCTTCAATTCTAATTCTGTCTTGAAAAAAATGAGGACAGAAGGTACATAAACCAAATCAAAACAAACCAAACCTTTTTTTTATATAGTTGGTATTTTTAAAATACAAATTTGAGTTATTTTTAGTTCTTCTTATTCAAATTACTCACTATGAATATAAGTTTTCATGCATTTCTTCTTCACTGCGACATATTTGGAACTCTCACAGTATCAAAAGTCCAGAATCTGAAGCCCTAATTGTCAGCAGATACTTAAAAAAAAAATTGTTGGTGTTGATCACACTACTAGCTGGCCTTGGAATTTTAGACACACAGTTTTCCCTTTTCTACCCTTTTCTTCCCTTTCTGAAGCACCCATCTTCTGTGGATATTCTATGGGTACTTGGCCAGAATGGAATAGGTCAGAGAGGAATTCTTTGGTGTTGGTCCTGTGATATTTATTTTAGTGTAAAAACTGGAATAGTCATTGTGAACTTTTAGATCTTCCCACGCTATTTGGAAAGTCTGTAAGAGCAGATATAAATGTCTTGTTCCCTTGTCATGCCTATGATGTGTTTAATGCAAAGATACTGCTCTTGTAAGGAAAGTAACGAGATTACTGCAGTAGTCTCTTATTCTCTATGTTCATCCAATTCCATGATAAGAAAACTCTATTTCCCAAGTAGGTCTGAATGGATTTGCTTAGTTTATGAAATCTTGAGTAGGGTGCTGAAAAAATGAGGAACATATCAGAAAAGATTTTCTGATTTTTTTTTTTAATAATGAAAAAAAAAATCTGTGTTCACGCACAACCTAGGCACTGGGCTTTCTTACTTGTAAAATCAGGGACAGAACTTTCACTGAATTCGGCAAGAGTTTGATGTGCTGTCATGCTGCAAAACATTTAAATCATGGCCATGCATATGGCTTGTTTTAGGGTGGCAAATAACAGGCAGCATTATAATTAGTTTCATAGATGTAAAAATTGTTCTTCAGTAGTGTCTCACCAGACTCATGCACTTACATGAATATGATAATACACAACGTATTTATTTACGTGCTGTATTTTTTACCAACAGACATTTTTGGGAAAATTTCCGTCCCTATACAAGTCTCTCCTTCCTATTTTACATTATCTATGGTTACTACAGAGTACCATATGATACTTTATACTCATCTTTTCCATTGAGATCTTCTCCAAAACTTGATATTCTAGAACATAGAGAAATTCTTACCCAGAGTTTCCATTTTCCAAAGTCTGAGACTGCTTTCCCTTTCCTTTGAAAGTGGCAAACCATCATTCATCCTCTAGAGGTCTAAAGAGACCAGCTCCATGGAGTAGGCTACTGTATTTCATTTCTGGGAATGGTTGATGTCAGTGCTGATCAGTCTTTTCTGAACATAGCAAGTTGATAATGTTTGTTGACAAATCCATTGTCAGCAAGCAATCAGTGGAATATAATTTATCATAGACTCATTTTAGAACTATGCAAGAAAAAAATTGATTCTTCAAGTGCCTATTCACGAAAAGTCAGCCATAACACAGTATAAATTAAAAATAATTTCTTCTCACTTAAACCTATTAACACCCTGATTTCTTAGAGAATATTAGTTGCTTAATGATCCCAACCACATAGCACTGCACAGCACATCATGGGAGAAAAAACCTTTGAGGTATTGGTTTCTCTGGATTCATTCACTGGAGTGGGATTTTTATTTAAGTTTTGGGCACTAAGCCCACTGGTGATTAATTACAAAAATGAGAAATTGATTTAATTTAATATTATATTCTATGGAGTATCATCACTCTATGTTGTGGAAAAATTACTTTGTATAGAAGCTTGCTGGAACCACTAAGGAGGATACAGTAAAATTTACCACTGCCTTCTCATTGCAGGGGAAGCTTGGTGTACCTGGATTGCCGGGGTATCCAGGAAGACAAGGTCCAAAGGTGAGCTGTAAATGAGCTGTGTGTTGAGTGTTTTGATACTGCTCACAGTGGCAGTTATTTAATTTCTGTCTTTGGGGAAGCAGGGTGTGAACATCAAAGAAAGGGCCATTTTTCTCGTTTTCTTTCTTGACAATCATATTCTGAGGTAAAACCCTTAATAATGCGGGATTCCCTATGTCAGGCTCTTTATTGAGCACTATCTTTCCTCTTAATATTCTACCCTTTCTCACGTTCTCATGAGTTGTATTGTGCCAGCATCAGACTGGCATGCACTAAACAGTTGGAAAAGGGAGGAATTGCTGATATCCTTGAAAGAGAACAGGCACTATATTGGCCATGAAATGGATGCTGATAGTGGTGAGAATTTTCAGTGTGGTACAGGGATTCTATTTGTGTCATTACTGCTTCTTCCATGGAATAAACCATATTTCTTTGAAACATAATTTACAATTTTCCTCATGTTTTCCTTTAGTTTCTTTTAAGATAAACATGAAAAAACACAATTCTTAGTTGATTTATGTGCCTATATCTATCCTTCAGCCATCTTATATATTTGGATTGAGATTTAAAAACCACACAGGGGGTTTCTGGTTTAAAACATTTTTATGAAACATACTTCTATCAAGTTCATCTTAACACACCTTTAGGAAATGGGCATGCTAAATTAATTGCAAGATCTCTTTTCTGAGATTAGAAAGAAAAAAGATGGAATAAAAGCATAGTTCTACAGACATTTCACTGTGTAGAGGAGACCATTAGGGAGACACTGTAGCTCCAGACCCTCTCAAAGAAGACCCATCTAGGTAAATATCACAAGTAAATGAATCCCTTACCGCTCCTACACGCTGAACAATCAACCTGCCGTAAAATCCTCAATTCTGCTCCACTTTGGATATATTTTTATTTCCGAATTTGAAATTATGGGGGGTTTTGGATGAAATAAAATTTCCTGACTGGCAAAGCAAAGTGTTCTTCTGACTCTGCCCTCTACGGTGACCCTTTTCTGTCAAGTGAATGGACTATCTGAAGAATGCTTATTCACTGAATACTGCATTAGTGAAAAATACTGAAACTATCTATGGAAAGTATTCATGAAAACTATTCACCTTGAAAGACACAGGGGTTTTTCTTCAGTTTCTTAACTCAAAATTTCTGAGATTTCAGTCTCATTGTTCTCCTTTAGAATTGTCTTTTGAAAAATCTAGGATAAAAGAGTTTTACATTATTCACTTTGAAGAACAAAAATGATGAAACATTTCAAATAAGAGTTGATTGATTCTTTTTTTCAACAAAGACTTGATCAAGAATTTTCTTGCTTGAAAATGGTTCTCAAGCTGTGTTCACTGCTCTTCTAATTCATTGCATAAATTTCCAAGAAAGACTAATGACAGCTACAATACATAACTCCCTAGAGACTTCTTTGGAAACTGAGTCACAGGCCAGCTCAAACTAACATCAGGGAGTGAGAAAAAAAAGCAGCAGACAAATACATTAGCTATGTAAATCAAATAGGAAATCTTGTCCTAGTATTGTCGAGAAAGTCGACATCATTCTTTTTGTTGATACTTGCTTTTCATTAATTGTGTTTTCTAAGAATTAGTCTTCAAATACTACCATTATCTAATAATTTTCACTATGTTTTTTTTTTCTCCAACCAGTCCCTCTTGATTAGCACAGTTGCAAAAAGTACTGTACATGTAAGATATTTACAACTAAGTCATGACTATTAGTGCCCCATCATTTGGTCTGGTTTTTTTCCAGCCTTTTAATTTTAAAGAACCTGCTTGGGCTTCACAGACTAGAAATTTCAGTTTTATTCTTATATAAAGTTATAACTAGTGAAGAAGTAAGACGTAAAGAAAGAAAATGAAAGGAAAAGGAATATAAAAGGAAACGGAAGGAAGGAAGAAAAATATTACTTTTCTCCCACCAGTCACTATCAGTAAGGGTTTCATTAGAACCTGTGTTAGTGAAGTTGTACTGCCCCTAAGTCTTTTATGGATAATTGGAATGGTTATGTAAAACAAGATTGATTAGAGGAAAAACAGGAGTAAGGATAAGAGAAAAAAAAAAAGAAAAAAATTACTGGCATTTCAAAGAAAGCACCAAGAAATCATTTTTAGGTTTTTGTTATATGCGTTTCATTTGCCACTAAAATGCTAATAGCAAGCTGCACAGACATAGATGCATTATGACAGCATGGAGTCTGGCTAGTAAATTTTAGTGGCTGACCAAACCAAACACTGTCTTCATTTTTATCCCCAGTCAGATAAAAATATATTTTACCGTGTCTATCGCCTCTTTGATCCCAAGTTCCTTATTAAAAATTAACACTTTGGCAGGTAAAAGGTCCGGTCTCCCACCAAACCTGTATGCCAGAAGCAAAGAAGAAAATAATACTGCTTCCATTAGACTGGGCAGGCAGCAGAAGGGAAGGGGAGGAAAAAAGGAGGAGTAGAGCTGGGAGAAGTTTCAAGTCGGATAATCTCATAAATTCTGCTTAGGTATGAGTGGCATGGATCAGTTAAATTAAACTGTCCAGTAGCTGGTTTACAGTGAATAAAGAACTTGAAGTGATTCATTTACAGCTCAGTAAATTTAATAGAGGATGTGGCAAAATCTTACCACTCTTTGGAATTATTTTTAAAAGTAATTATTTTACTGTGAGGCAATAAAGCCTTTTTTTTTTCTTTGTCCTCATTATGATGCAGTTCTTTCTAGTGGGCTGTTACTAATCCAACTTTCCTACTTTAAAAAAAGGTGCAGATTTAATGAATATTTTATTGTCTAATAAGATGACAAATAATGTCCATTCTATACATTGATTTTTTTTTTTAATGCTTTCTGGACTTGAGACATTATGGTAAGTTTATTTACAGATTTCGTAAGTTTGTGTACAGCTGTCACACTTGCAAGTTTGACATGTACAATGTACGTGGCTTTGGAGTTGTGCTTTATGTGTCAAATGTTGGCTCTACTGTTGTTTTGCTGTTGATATCCTCTGACATTTGCATTGATCTCTTACACAGGGCTCAACTGGTTTCCCAGGATTTCCAGGTGCCAATGGAGAGAAAGGTGCAAGGGTACGATAATTCATTCTTGCATAACACTTAATTAATTTCTAAAATTCAGTGCTGGGGGAAGTCACTGAAACCTAAGGATACAAGTTGCTATCTGAAGAGCTATAAAAACAGGCTTTTCACATTCAGGATGGACCTCTATCTTTCTGTAACACAGGACATACTGAGGCACTATGTACCATTCTTTAAGGTATTAATCTAAATATGCAAGAATTTGGACACTTTCTTGCTGCACATACTGCCATAATTATGTAATTTGAAAAAGAGAAAAAAAATCACCTTTGCTGAAGGGTTTGGGGTTGTTTTTTTTTTGGACAGTATAGCTGAGTGAGTTGGCAAGAACTATTTTCCTATATTCCACGAATTATCCTGCTACCATGCAATTTACCCTCAAGGAAATTCAACTTGTATTTCATAAATATTCTGACTTGACACAAGGGGGGTTTTTTTAGGCTTAACTTCAAAAAGGCAAAATATACCAGGCAAGATGAAGAACATGTACAATTACATATATTAAAAGAATGTAAAACTACGTCTTTTGTGGCTTTGTTTGCTTGAAGAAGGTGAGGGGAAGTGTGTTATGTATGTTCTTCAAACTACAACAATTAAAAATAGATCAGAAAGAAGGCCGCTGTGCTGTTGTCTCTAAAGCTCAAGTGAACATAGCAGGATATGTTAGAAAGACGGTGAAATTAGGAGATTAGTCAGAATTCACAGCTGATGGCAACATCAAGTCAAACAGATAATATATATTATTATTCTTAAAAGCATAAATTCATTATTTTAAGATGAAATATATGAAATCCAATAGCATTTTCATTACTTATGCATGATTTAAATTGTTCTTGTATTATTTTAGCTAAGATATAGATATGTTGTTGTGTACAGGCACAAGCAAGCGCAGCAATGCTCAGTTCATCTGCATTGTGAAAAAATGAGACAATTGCTAATAAAGGCAGCAGATTAAAAAAAGCAAAATGATAGAATCAAACAGCAGTCTTAAAATTATGAAAATCTCACTATATTGATCTGTTTTCAGGCCTTCATAAAGCTTTAAGTTCAGCTAGGGTATTAACTACATAATTAATACCATCAAACTGCTGGTATACTGAAGTATTATGCTGATCATCATTGAGCCCATAACTGCAGGTTTTGAAATGAGAATCAGATATTACTGGTAATCTTGCCTAAAGGGTTATCATGGTGTTTTATGCTACCACACATGCAGGTAGTAGGAAAGACAGTCCCTGCCTGTGAGAACATCACAAGTTGAGTAGCATTTCAAAAGCAACACATGATTTTTATTCTGATAAGTGAAATAAAACCAACAGAAAAGAAAAAAAAAGGGGGGGGGAGTGGGGCAGAGGGGGAAAGCCCTGTCAAGAAAACAGGTGTATGCATTTAATTGGTTTCCAATAAAAGGAAGCTTTGTGCTAAAACATCTCTGATGATTATTTTGTTGCTGGTTTGTTTACCTCAGAGATTATAAAGTACCAGCCATCAGGTTCCTTTCTCTGCCTAAAGAATATTCTCTTGAATCTTAAGATTCATTACAATGCACAGCAATTCCAGTGCAGAGCCTAAAGAAAAAATCCCTTTGAGCATGATTAGGAGATAATATTAAAGCAAAAAATCAAAGGCTTTTATTCTGGCAAGTTCTGTATTTCTGTCAAGTGTGCATAATTTTGGTAGCTATTACAGTGCCCATTTCTGTTATAAATGAAGAGAGGCTTGCTCTTTCTTTTCTCTATTAACCTGTGGAGCTGTCCACGGGAACTTGGGAACTTTGTTTTTAAGGCTGTTCATCATGACAAGTCCTTTAGACTACTGCAGAGGGACTCTGCTTGTTGTGTGCCACCTTCAATACTATTTTAATGTAGTTTAAAATGTTCTAATGCCTCTGACAGAATCTGACTCTCAGGCAAATTTAGTGTGTTTAGCTACAAATCCCAGTGAACTCAGAAAGATAACCAATTTTATCAAGGACCATGATTCTGTAAATTGAAATGCAAAGTAGATAGTTAAAGGTAAAATAATGTTTAAACTTAAGGGAGTTGCTCTCTACCTCCACTTCAGTAAAAAAGTTTTATCTTACAAACAGAGTGCCTGCTAAGATGATTTCTGTGAACTTTTCTTTCCAGGGATTGCATGGCAAACCAGGCCCCAGAGGACAGCGAGGACCAACAGTAAGTTCTTCTGATTTGCAGTTTAGACACTTTCCTGTATAAATTGCCTCCACTATACTGTGAAGAGTTATTTTTATTAGATTATAGTATCCAGTATTCATCATTAAGTGCATCTGTGTTAATTTGACAGGGTCCAAGAGGCTCAAGAGGTCCCAGAGGTCCCACCGGTAAACCAGGTCCAAAGGTAATTGTCAAGCACCCTGTATAGATTGGCTACAGGCTGTTTCTTTGAAATAAATGTAAATCCTTGAACATACTGTCTTTCCTTTCCAGGGCACTTCAGGCAATGATGGTCCTCCTGGCCCACCAGGCGAAAGGGTTTGTGAAAGCTATCTTTGTACATGTTGTTTTTTCCACTGTTATAGGAGTGTGATTGAGGGTGGGAGGGTTGTTTTATTTTCAGTTCTCCCTCTCATATCTCTGTGCTACTTTGACCAGAGTAACCAGAACTAACAAAACCTCAATTCCATTGATGCTTTTCACAAAAGTTATGCATGTGGTGGCAGAAGTTTGCTGAAAGCTTCTTTCCCCTGTAGCTCAGTTTTGTACATTTAGGACACGGAGAGTACAATACACACTTTGTGTTACATCCATGCACTTTGTATATATCTATGTGAATTACAGGTGTATTCACCAGCTTAGGCTCTTCAGAATTCCTCACCTACTGCAGCTCTACTGCCTGTTTATTGGATTAGCAAGTACTCACACCACCTTCAGAGATTCTTTGTTGAAGCAACTGAGTTTTTTTGTTCTGATCAGCTAAGAATTCCCTTCAACCTATTTTCTGCATGCTTGAGAAATCCTACTGTTCTCTCTAAAACAAAATTTTCAAAGTCAGCTCATTGCACAGCAGTATATAGAAAAAGAGTATTAATAAATCATATTTGTAATGGCAGCACTTGAAAACCAAGTCAGTTTAAGTGGATGAGCTTTCTGCCAAAGTGTTTTTGCAAAACTTAAACTTTTGTTTTGTAGTCATATTTCATTAAACTGCTAACATTTTTCATTTAGGAAGCCTAAAGATCTCCCAGTATCCACCCCAAGGTCCCAGTGTTCTCTAGGAGTCTTACACTTCAGGAGGGCTTTCCTTGTACATTTTCCCCAGCTTCACAATGTCACTTTTTTTGGACATCAGCTAGGATGTGGGATGCAGAGAACTAGGCACAGACCAAGAAAGGAAATGTAGGTTGCTTTACACTGAGGAGGATCAGAGGCAGACTACCAGAAGGGGAATAGCAGATCCTTGTCAAAGAGGAGTTTGCTGACAGCTCCAAGAGTCTGCAAGGAAGAGAAGTTGTGGGGGTACTAAAACAATGAGCAGATGAATCCAAGATGAAGGCATCCCTGGAGAGAAAATGATAAGAGCAAAGAGATGAAGGATCATAGAGCACCGTGTCTCTCATCACTTGTGTAATATAAGTGTGAGGTATCTATTTGCTTCCCAATAGGGGTGAGTGTCAGCCAAAAAATAAAACTGTCATCTCTACTCCTCTGAGACTATTTCACCTACCAAACATGAAAATAATAAGTAATCTATTCTGTGTAGCTATTGTTAAAGTGAAATTTAATAACAAAAATGAAAATGTAATTTTGATAACATGCTGTTAGTATTGTAGTGCTTTTTCTCACGTAATACATCAATCCACTGACTTGAAACCTGCGAGCCATATTGTGAATGAAAAGAAAAATGTAAAGTTTTTCCTTAGAAAGCCTCTAAGTGAGAACAGGAGAAATTTATGAGAAAGAAGATGCATTTAAATGTAAAATTTTGAGTTGTGTTCCTATAACCCAATTACTGAGAGTGACCAATTTTATTCAGATATTTTGTACAGTAGCTGAGTAAATTTTATTAGTTTTCCTCTATAAAGCTCCTTTTTTTTAAGCTTTGTGTTATACCCAGAAACAAATGAGGAAAGTTAATTTGTTCACAGACATGGCATATTGAAAAGAGACCAAACCCTCATATGGAGCATATTCGTGGTTATGAAGGTTTCAGAAACAGACTTACACCTCTTTCTGGAAAAAAAAAATATAGATAGGGCAGTAAGATCACAAAGACTTCTCTCTTTGCCTAGCACTTCTTAATTGATTCAGATTTAGTATTTCAGTATAATAAAAGTCTGCCCTGGAATAAGATTCATTCAAGGTCACATTCTCCCAGGCTGGGATCCTCTCCCCCAGCTGCATTTGTGCACTGCTTTGCCCACTAAAGGAGGCAGCTGCACTCTGCAAGTGAGCCTGGGATCTAAGGAATGAGGCTTATGGAACTCTGAGGAGCAAAAGGGTAGAATAATTTGGGAGGTGTGGCCTCCTGCTTCAAGTCTTTTGCATCAAACCAACATTCCTGACACATTTGGGCAGCTGATGTCATAGCAAACCCACACATCAAACACCAAATAGAACAGGATGAAGTCTTGCACTATATAACATGGGTACATACCTCAGCTGTGGAACCATGTAAAATGAATGACTGTTAAGATTCCACTTAGTGCACTAAAAACTAAGGAGCAAAAATTATTTTTGTAAGCTGACATAGTACCTTTCAGCATGTCAACAGTAAATTTTAAAAGCTGGCCTCTGGGGTTTTTTTTGATAATGACCTCCGAAAGAGTCATGTAAGTTGTGTAAATACCTCTGTACAGATATTTACATGTGAACGTACATGCATGTACACGTGTGCACAATGCACTAAGTCAATTCATCATCTTTAGCTAAATTTGTAAAACCATGCTGCATGAAAATTTTCTCTCTCCCTATATCTGTATATATACAAAAATATAAAATGTTCATATATCATGGGATTTTTCAACTATTTTTCATAATAGCAAAAATACTGTATTTAATCCCTGGTAACGCTGAAAAGTTTATTCTATTTGGAATTTTGTACCTTTGTAATGGTTTGAAATATTATCAGGGTTTAGGAATTGCTAAAGATGAATGTTTGGCTGGAAGTTAAAAAGATGACCAAACTATTAACTAAATCCCCTGGTTTATGCAACATAGAAGAACAGTGCTTCTAGCTCACAGTTGGTTCCTGCTTTATTATGCACAGTTTTAGCGGTAAGATGCAAACATAGTTGATGTAAGTAGTTTTCCTCATTTTTTTACTGCATTCCTACACAATCACTATTGCTTTCAGGAAATCCCTCCAGTGTCTGTGCATGTGAATTGTTGCTACCAATATTTATGTCAGTGTAGCTGAGGCTTTATGCTTAAATCCAGACATTATCTGCAGAGTTCTTGTATTTTATAATTGAAATAAACTTTTCAATCCAGTGTCAAGGCAGCTTGAGTAAAACTTTACTTGTTTGGTTGCCTTTAATCCAGGGACCGCAAGGGCCTCAGGGACCTGTTGGATTCCCCGGACCGAAGGGCCCTCCAGTGAGTATCTCTTCTATTAAGGGTGTGCAGCAACAGGAATGGTAATTTTGGTAGAGTGCCTCTGAAGTGAATACTTGCAAATTTATGTAAGGGATGGTTTATGTATAGATTACAGATATTCCTGTTGAGCCTTAAGGGTACGGGCTCACATATCCAAAGCAGTCATGGGTGCAGTTCTTAAGACATTCAGAGTAATGCACCGAACTGCGAGTCTGGGATGTGCTGCCAGGGACCAGGGGACACACTGAGTTAAGGCAAAATACTACTTTGCTCCTGTATATTTTCTTTGAATGATTGATTCACTGAGGAAAAATGAAGAGGAAGGAGGCATTCATTAGTAGCAGAAATGTATAGAAGTAATGGCAAATTTGAGCTGCCCCCTGGACTAATTTTGCTGCTCTTCTGGTGGGCCTCTGCTCATGTGCAGTACAAAAGCAACAAACCACCTGTGATTTTCTTTTCTCCCATGCATTTGTTACTTTTATTTCCAATTCCAAAACCTGAAATGTCATCAAGTACTTCTGTAATGCTTAGTTTTGTATTAATTGAGTCATTAACCAAAGAAAAATGGAAGAGAAGTATAGGAACTTCCCATGATTTCTGAATTTACAGAGATCTATTTTGAGCGTGTTTGCATTTGACAACAGTCATTCTCCAAGTGATTGTTAAGACACCTCAGGGAGGACACAAGTAAAAATATTATTAAAATCCTAACTAGCTAATATAGGAGCAGTAAAGATTTACCAAAAGTAGTCTAGAAATAAACAGAGAGCAGAGATTCTGACAGCTGATTGCACACTTTTTTTGAGGATGGCAAAGAAATTGTTTGATCTATGTATTTTATAATTTCAGGGTCCACCTGGAAAAGATGGCTTGCCTGGGCACCCAGGACAGCGGGGGGAGACTGTAAGTGAATGTGCTCTACTGTGTTGGTGTTGCCCTAAAGGTCATGATTACGTGATCAAAACCAAAGACACAAAGGGAAAAGGGAAAGAGGCTGGCACCACGAGGTTATATAACTGTACTTTTCTTGTAGATTGGGCAGGAGAAAGCTTTATTTTGCTCCCATGATACAAGTGTGAGGTTATTCTTTGATATGTCCAGTTAGTAACATCACAATGAGATTCAATAGTCAACAGAAGTAAAAGAGATTAATACCTAGATCTCAATTTAATTTAAAAATTTTCAGACAATTAACTATACAGTACTTTTCTCACTGAATGCCATGTACCATAAACAGTAACATTAAAAAAGTCTTATTAATGATAAGCAGATCGAAAACTAAAAACTCAAGACCTTTGGAAAGAAGGATCAGGAATGACTGAACCTATTAAATTAAAATTAAATTTTTAAACTATGTAACTCCTCTAAGAATCACAATTAATAAATTCTGGCATCAAAATGAAAAAATAAAATATTATGTAATACTTTTAATTGAACTATCTTTAAAAAACACACTATTTCTGTAGCACCCAAACCTTACTCATATTCCACTATAAAATAAATAAAAATTCTCACTTGGATTTTTCAGAGCTAGAGAAAACCATAATTTAATTTAGAGAGAAATTTTCTCAGCGTGTAGAATGTGTTTTAGGTTCCAGCTTCGCTGGAAATCTGTTAGTGACTGCTGAGTCGCTTCCACTGCGGGAAGAAGGAGCACAGAGCTTGGAGTAACACATCCCTCTGAAAATCTTGATTTTGTTCTGCTAGTACTGTAGCATTGTGATGTTGTAATGTTTTGCAATGATGGTGGCTTTTTTGTGTGTGAAACATTATTGACTCCTTTGTTCTCCTTTGCAGTGATGCAGAGACTGCTGTTGTGTACCATAAGAATCAATTGTAATCATTGTTTACAGCGCAGGGAGCTCAAACCTGTTCTTTAGTCTGCTATTAAAAAGTCACTATTTTCCCTTTAATTTTACTGATCAGAACATGAGCCGGTAATGTGCCAGTACAGCAAAGAAAGCAGAGAGCATCCTGTGCTGCAGCAGAGGGATCTTTTCCTTCTCTTCAGCCCTGCTGAGGCCAGGAGCATCGTGTCCAGTTCTGGGCTCCTCAGGGCAAGAGAGAGCTACTGGAGAGTGGCCAGGGAAGGGCCACTAAGATGAGTAAGGGACCGGACCATCTGTGCTGTGAATAAAGACTGATGGAGCCAGGACTGCTCAGCCTAGAGAAGGCCCAGGTCTTACCAAGTACAGAAATACCTGAAGGGAGCTGTAAAGATGGAGCCAGGCTCTTTTCCATGTGCCCAGTGACAAGAGGCATTGGGCATAAACTGAAGCACAGGAGGTTCCATCTGAACATCAAGAAATGCTTTCTCTGTGTGAAGTTGACCAAGCATTGTCACAGAGTAACCAGAGAGGCTGCAGAGTCTCCATCTGAGGTATTCAAAAGCCATCTGGACATAGTCCTGAGCAACCAGCTCTCAGCAGCCCTGCTTTAGCAGAGCAGTTGGGCAGAATGTCTCCTGAGGTCCCCTCCAACCTTAGTCATTTGGATTGAGGAAGGTAGAAAAGCTTAAACTGGAACTGATGGAATAGGGAAACTATCAGACTGTGCCCAGACGACAGCTGAGAAGGGCCCAAAATTTGAAAAAAATTGGGGCCAGATGACCCCTTTGTTTTTACACAGGTGAGCAGAGCAGGAGGCAGACAGGCTGTTAGGCAGGCAGTACTGTGTAGGACCCTAATGTGATACAGCAGGAATGCACTGTCTAACACTATTCCAGTATTTGAAAGAAATAATTTAGCATAATTCAAAGATGCATGAAACAGTGCTATTATAGAGTGACATTCTCATTCAGTTTATTGACTAATTTTGGCCTGAAGTCTGGGGCCACTGATTAGAAAATGAAAATTCTGTAAGATTTACCCATGTTCTGAAAAACTGTCTCAAAAATATTTCCTTTCTATTCTTGTTGTAGCACTCATATTGCCTTTTTTACCATTTCCATATAACCTTCATCTTCCCTGGATCTTTATTTCTTTTAATTTTCTTTTTGTCTCACCTCCACTTTGTCTTTCATGCCCTTCCAACTTAATCCTCCATCTGTGTCTTTCTTTAAAAAGCATTTTTATGTCTGGCTTTATGATTCATAATATACATATGTAAAAATGTATTTTCAACTGTCTTTTAGCTGAATCACTTATGCATTCAAACTCATCTAATCAAGTTCTCCTAGAGAGATCTGTAAAACTGATGGCAATTTTTACTGCTGTACCACCTCAGAGAGATTGGAACTGAGAGACGGAGGAGACATTAATCAGCATTTCATTTCTAAACATACACAGGCAGAAAGGATTTCTCTTTTTTATTTCCTGAAGAGAAGGAATGTGTGACATGGAATTTCTCATTCACCTCTTCAGCACAGATATGAATTTTGCTCTTCTATAATTTGTCCAGGGTAATGTAATATTCTTTAATTATTTCACAGGGTTTTCAAGGGAAAACTGGTCCTCCTGGTCCTGGTGGTGTTGTTGGCCCTCAGGTACATCATTTCATTTCATAGTAAAATTAATAAGACCAACATTTAATGGTTAAATTATGGCTGAGGCAGTTGCTTTCGTTGTATTAAAAGGACCGTATCAATGGTTATATTAACTTTTGCAACAGAAGGTGCATAACAACATTAGAAAGCTATACTTAGTAATCATCTGTGATTCCACAAAAGAAAAAAAGAAAATATTTGGGTTACCTTTCCACTTTATGTTTTGGTTTGGTTTATTTGTTGGTTTGTTGTTGTTGTTTCGGGGGGGTTTTATGTGATTATGAAATTGGTGGTTTACAGAAGTCAAGAAGGCAGATTTCTCTACCATTAAACATTTTAGAAAGAACAATGCAATATGTGAATTTCTTAGCAGAGAAAAGGTTTCAGGAACTTTTAGATTGAGGAGAGATAAACGATCAAAATTTATTTGATTTAACCTTACTAATTTGCAACTTAATCAAGCATTTGGAGCTTTTTTCGCTAATTCTCTCAGTGGAACTTTTCTGCTAGTGCATCTGCAGAGAGATCTTTCAACTCTCCTACCTTACAGTTCCTATTATTCAGAAAAACAACAGTACAGGAGTGTTTCATGACAAGAATAGTATACAGGTTTCTCTCCTGTGTCCTTTTTGTAACTTTCTCCCATACGCGCCGTGTTTTAAAGCTTCAGTGCTTAAGGAACAAGGTCAGGATTTCACTCTTTGGAAGCTGCACAGACATGTCTGCAGGCAAAATGCAATGCAAGATTTATTTTATAGGACAAAGATATTTGTAAGTCAGCTTTGCCTGGAGGGAAGGTGAGGAATGTATGCTAACCAATGGTAATACTGTTTGGTAACATAACAGCTGGATATTGAGAATCTGCTCCTCTCCACTTCCTCCCACACCCCACAAGACATTAAATAACTTCAGGTGACTAAAGCTTTGCTTTTGTGCTTAGGGTCCTACTGGTGAGACAGGGCCAATTGGTGAAAGAGGTCACCCGGGTCCTCCTGGTCCCCCAGGTGAACAAGGCCTCCCAGGTGCTGCAGGAAAAGAAGGTGCTAAGGTATGATGTGGCTTTGGGGAACAAATCGAAAGGGACAGATAAACTGCTGCCAGTGTGACATTTCAAATCATCATGTAGACATGCAGAATAAAATCAAAACATAGAGTGTAAAATCATGATTGGCAGGTTTCACCCAGAAGGACTTGGAAGACTGGAAGATTCCAATTTTAGAGCTGTTTCTGGTTCTACTGAAATAATGAGAATTCTCTTGAGCCAATTAATATTTTTGTAATAAAAACTAAAAAAAAATAATAAAATTTGCATATACTATGCATTCAATATGGCAATACTTAGTAATGACATAATCACACCAAGGTGGAAAATTGCACATGGGCATTTAAAGTCAGATGTGTAGTAGTGAATAAAAGGCAGAATTTCACTGAATGTATTTAACTCCTTGCTTACTTTTTGGCTACCATTGGGGAACAAGAAAAATATTACATATTTAGTTACTATGTAATTCTATTCAATATTTGATTATAAATGGGTATCAAAAATTTTTATTGAATGTATCTTTAAAAATGTTGTCCTGGCTTGTTGTGTTTTTCACTATTTGCATTCCATAACTTTACTATATTTTGTCAGAGTTCATTATAAATTAACCATAGACTATTGTACTGATAAAAGAATTAGTGGGTGAATATCTGGGGCACAATCTTTGTTTTCATTACTATAACTAGGATCTGGTAGTTAATGTTCATCGCTCATTGTACAACTAATTTTTAAACATATTTTTAAGTCAAAATATAATATGTTTCACAGGGTGATCCAGGCCCTCAAGGCATTCCTGGGAAAGATGGACCAGCAGGTCTTCGTGGTTTCCCTGGAGAGAGAGGCCTTCCAGGTGCTCAGGTATGATGCAAGTGCTAGAGCAATTGGCATGATATTTCTAAATAAAAGAAACAAAGTATCTCCTTTATTTCATGAAGTCTTCTACTATGCTTAAAATAAATGCAATAAGAGAACAGACATCAAGCATACAGCATTGTCAAATATCATTGGCTATATAAGAAGAAAGGAATTTATTCAGGCTTGTTTCTTTGGATCTTTACATGTTTCCTATCATATGTGTTGCAAAATTACTCTTGAACTATCCAGTTTAGTAGACAAGCATTCTTTTTCCTTTTCATTTTCTAGGGTCCAGCTGGTCTGAAAGGAGGGGAAGGCCCACAGGGTCCACCTGGCCCAATGGTAAGTAAACACAGTAATTTAATGGAAATATAAACAATATTACCTAATAACCTTTTTTCTTCTTTAGATGCTGTGGTGTTTTGATTAACACAGTCTGTAAAACAGCAGACAGATCAGACTTCTACAAGGTAGCCATACCAATAAACATGCAGAGATTGTGAAGGTTGAGAGTGTCTGAAGCCTTCTGCCACCAGATTTAATTATGACATTTAGTTGCTGCTCAATACTTATACAAATCGGGTTTGAGGTGAGAGACATTTTCCACAGTAGAAAAATCCACTGATGGTGACTGGTGAACTCCTGCTGTTGTGTTGGGCTTGCCTTGGCTGGATGGTAGGTGCCCAGCAAACGGCTTTATCACTGCCCTCCTCAGCGGGACAGGAGAACACAAAATACACTGAAAGGCTTGGGAGTCAAGATGAGGACAGGGAGATCAGCCACCAGCTACCAGCATGGACAGAACAGACAGGGAAAATGAGTTTAATTTATTTTCAATCAAATCAGAGTAGGATAGATAAGGAGAAACAAAAAACAAACTCTGAAAACACCTTCTTCCCACCCTCCCTTCTTCCCAGGCTGAACTTCACTCCTGATTTTTGCTTTATCCTGCCCCCAAGCAGTGCAGGAAGATAGAGAATGGGGGTTGCCCTCAGTTCATCACACACTGGCACTCCTTCCTCCTCAGAGGGGAGGATTCCTCACACTCTTCCCCTGCTCCAGTGTGGGGTCCCTTGGATGTGAGACAGTCCTCCATGAACTTCTCCAGCGGGAGTTCTTTGCACAGGCTGCAGTTCTTCGTTAACTGCTCCAGCCTGGGTCCCCCACGGGGTGCAGTCCTTCAGGAGCAGGCTGTTCAGCATGGGTCACCCATGGGGTCAGAAGCCCTGGCAGCAAACCTGCTCCAGTGAGGGCTCCTCTCTCCACAGATCC
Organism: Platysteira castanea; assembly: GCA_013397175.1. Lineage (NCBI taxonomy): Eukaryota > Metazoa > Chordata > Aves > Passeriformes > Platysteira > Platysteira castanea. The sequence continues at coordinate 226,834 of VYXC01006378.1, forward strand.
TGTGCCACTGCAGGCTCTGCATGGGGTCACAGTCTCCTTTGGGCATCAACCTGCTCCGTGGGGTCCTTGATGGGCTGTGGGTGGATCTCTGCTCCCCTCTATGGTGCATTTTCCCCCACTTCCTAAATCCAAGTGGTTCTACCCCTGTCACTGATGGGCTCGGGCACGGCCAGCACTGGGTCCATCTTGGAGCTGGCTGGCGTGGGCTCCACTGGACACAGGGGAAACTGCCATCTTCTCACAAAAGTCACCCCTGTGGTCCCCTGCCACCAAAACCTTGCCTTGCAAACCCAACACCCCTGTGTTCCCTTTGTACAACTGTGTAAAATCATGTCATGCAGGAATTCTTCTTCTTGATGTTTTAAGCTCAATAGTGGAGTGTGCTTCAAGTTACCTATTCTCTGTTGTCATGCTTTATGCAAAGAAGTTCTACAAGGATGCACTGGCATTCAAAACATGGTAGAGTTATTCCCAAAAGTGAAATGTGTAGATTTTGACAGTCATCTTGTCAACTTATTTCTTTCATTCAGTACCACTGAAGTTAAAAAAGAAAGGAATCAATCATCACAGCTATTCTTGGTAGAAAAAAAAGTAATGGAGGAGATGAATTTCTATGTATTTCAACAAAGATGCTCTTTTAATGTCCTTGCAATTTATATTCAGATTAGAATGCATTAAACAAGGATAAAAAGCCACACATAGTGCAGTACAAGTAATACATGGGACTTGAATTCTTAAAATTATTTTTGAATTCTTAATGCCTTGAAGCATCTATTCTTTAAAACAAGAACTTGAATTTGCAGTTCTTAACACTGTGCAGTATATATGCATTCCCAAAAGGCACCAAAACAAAGTAGCTGGGAATGGAATGGAATGGAATGGAATGGAATGGAATGGAATGGAATGGAATGGAATGGAATGGAATGGAAGCAGGTAGAGAGAGTCAAAAGGGATATCATCTTACCCATCTGAAGAACCTGAAATGTTAAAGGGTGAATCACAATCAGGAAAGCACAGACCAGAATAGTCTCTCCAATCTAAAGGTCATGCCTTGATTTTTTGTTGAAGGAGCCCCTAAGGCTGGACTGAACTCTCAAGCAGTTAATTCAGGTGCAGTGAACCAGAGCCCTTGTGAGCATGCACAGACCAGCCTGCACAAGCAAACCCGACGTGTGGCACAGCCCCTTTGCCAGACAGCATTGCCCACACAGGAACTGTGCCACTCCTGTCACGGTTCCTGAGAAACACATCACACAGGGTGTGAGGACAAAGTACACACCTTATTAAGTGATAGTTGTCTATATTCTGAAATACGTAATGTTTGAATTAAATTCAGATGATCCATGTTTTGCTAATTCTTATAGAGTGTGTATAAGTTAGTGTTTTAGTTGAAAACACCAGAGCTTTTTTGAGGAGGATGTCTCAATTATCCCCATTGACCATCCTTTGGTTCAAATCATGGAGCTCTCTCAGAGCTTATGAATAGTATTCCTTTCATGTGAAACTAAATTGATAGAGAAAATCCAGGAACACTATTAATGCTCCCCAGCTAATGGGAGTTCAGTGCCAGACTGAAATCATCGTTAATTATAGTCCAGAAACACACAGAGTATGAGTGTCAGGAGCACACTACCAAGGACTTTAGTTTATAAATCCGTTCCTCTTGGGGCCACCCTTCCTGCTAAGGTAAACAGCCATAGAAAGAAACACTTAGGAGTCTGAGAATTTTTGCATATAATTGTTCCAATCTTTAAGAAATAGATGTAGTGGTAGCACGAGTTGGAGGAGTTTGAAGGGCAAAATTTTAGTTTTTTAAAATACATTTTGAGTTCATTGTAGTGCAAGCTTGAGGTACAAACAGGACCAAGTTGCCCTTAAAGTATTTCAAGAGTCCTCAGTGGGATTTTTATCTGTTTCATCTTTAATTACTAACTTGTTATCTTGAAACAGTTTTCAGTGAAAAAAGAGTGTATAGGTGCCCTTAATACTGGGTTTCTGTGCATCTTCAAGCACCACAATTAGACCAAAATTGCTTGCTTTTTTCCACAGAAGCTCACAGCAGACCATGAGCATCACATAGTCCTAAAATATTTTCCCATCTATTTTTAGCCAACAGCGGGAACACACAGAAGTGTAATTGTAGTGGAGTCTTCATTTGCCATTTGTACTAGGAGGAGAATTCATGCCACTGGATGACTTTCCTGCGATTCCCTGCCAATACCAATCCCTTCTCACTAGCATATATAGTCAATTAGAAGCTTTATTTGGCTGCTGCATACATCTGCAAGCATACCAAACAGATGACTGCTCCAAATACTGTGCATGCCAATTACTCTGTTTAGAGGGATTTGGACAAAAGAAAGAGATGCATGAATGCACGTCAGAGCAGGGGGGTTCTGGAGCATTGGGAGGGGTGGTGTTTGCATGGTTTGAGGGGTTTTTTGGGGGGGGGAGGAGCTTTGTTGTTGTGGGGTTTTTGTTTGAATTTTTTTAACAGTCCTCTTTTACGTGCTATCTTTGTTGCTTCTGTTTGTTTTCCTCCCTTCTCCTACTACTGTGTGGAATGCTGAATGCTGATGAGAGAAAGCTCTTTGGAATGTCAAGCAGTCATTTTTCATTTGCTCATTTAGGAATAGGATGCTCAAATTAGACTCAGAACAAGCTAGCTGTAGGCTACCCAGTTATCAGTACTGAGCTATCTAGAGCTATCTTCATCTATCTGATAACATATTACAGTCATGGGGACCTTCACTTGTTGACCATTTTGTTAACCATCAGTAAAAAGTACTGCTACTACTGTGCAGTACATACAATAGCTATAATTACATATTCCCTCACAGGAAGTGAGATAAAACCAAGATTGCCAGTGAGTTTATAGTCTGTAAAATGGCAATACAAGACAAAACATGACCCTTCCATTCTGTAGAAAAGTTTTTAAAAAAACCCCAAACATATTAATAAAAAGATTTCAGGATGTGAGTAGTGCAAGACCACAGGTTAACAAGTGGTTTCATAACATAAGGAGATTGTTTCATGGTGGGCCAGAGTGACCAGGAAAAAAAAGAAATATAGGAAGAGAGAACAGACTTAAGAAGCTGCTTAAAATGCTTTTCTGAGTTGTGACTACAATTTAATGTGTTCTGCTTTGCTCAGAGGCCATTCTCTCAGAGAAAGGAGTGGTTCCTTGAAAAAGAAGGTGTAGTCCCTGTTCATAACTCATGTGAAATGCAAAGATAAATGTGAAAAGTTGGCTGATTAAAAAGAGCTACTGGAAATTATGGCCTCTGTTAGTGTCTGCTGTCTGACACAGGGAAGATCTGTGAGTTATTTGGGTTTTTTCCTCTCTATTCTTACATCCTCCTGATGAGATGACCTAAAATTGTTTAGCTTATGAGAGCTGACAAGATCAGAGACCATGGTAGTATGGCTGCAGGGTAATGACTTTTTCTTGTTGAATTCACTGGAGCCTTAGGAACTAAAAGAACAGAAATAGGACAGAAACTTAGGCAGCCACCCAGACTTAAAAAAACCCCAACATCTGGAAGGATAAGGTCATCTATGATTTCCATATAAATACTTTGAACACTCACACAAATTCAAATCTTACTGAAATAACTTGCTAAAATATTTTGAGAAACCATTCAGCGCTCTTTTGTGCCACATTTATCTGAAGGGAAAAGCACCTTATTATGGAATTAGTACCAGTTATGCTAATGAGGTAGGTCTGGGACAAGTATGTCGAGTAAAAGCAAAAAATAGGGACCTCATAGGTGAAAGCACCTTAAAGTTCCGATGTCTAAGAGACAGCAAATTTGATCTTGCTTAAACATGAAAATAAGGCTATTTAGAGTCTCAGGCCATACCACCATATTACTTTTTTTATTCCATGGTGTATCATCCCACTTCTAGTATATCAGTTGGAAAAGTGAAAATACCAATCATAACTTTGAAGTGTTGCAAACTATCTTGAAGGCGTGGAGCTGAAAAGTTGGGGAAATATTATTGTACAGCAAACAAACCTTTAACAGTACTCTATTAATGCAAAAATTGTAAATTATTTAAAAGACAGAAAACAAAGATGCAGTTTTAGTGGTTTTCAATACATAGTGCCTATCTTTTCACCTTCAATTTGTAATATTAGGTTCTGAACTTTTTGTGTGCTTATCTAAAGATGCCTGTACATAGAAACTTCCTCTGCAGAACACACTAGATTAGTCATTATACCTGAATGGATTTTTACAGAGGTGAATTGAAATGCAGAAATGTGATCATCACAGCAATGAACAGCACAAAATTTCAGTAAAATTTTTGGTCATGGTGTGGCTTAGTTCTGTATTTTGATATGGTGAATATTCTTTCACCAAAGTAGTATCTTAATGTATTTTGAAAACATAGAGGGAAATAAGTTCTTGAAAACAGGCGGGTTTTATGCACATTCTCATTATGATGAACAAATAAAGGGAGTGGTATTTACAAAAAAATTTAGTGTTGTATGAACTGTATTGAGTATGAACTTCAACTTCCAGCCTTCTTTCTTTACTTGCACATATGACGGACACGTAACCTTCAACCGGCTGAACTCGCACTGATAACCAGCTTCTCTGCTGACTTGCCTCATGAAAACCACCAAAAGTTACCAGGGCTCTCTCAGAATTCCCTTTTCCTTTGTTTCTTTTTCCAGGGCTCTCCAGGAGAGCGGGGAGCCGCGGGCACTGCTGGCCCCATTGGTCTGCCAGGCCGTCCTGGCCCCCAGGGGCCTCCAGGCCCTGCAGGAGAGAAGGGCGCTCCCGTAAGTAATCCAGTCCCATAAAACTGTCCCAGCACAGACTTTCCATCCCAGAATAATACTTGTTCCCACTCTGGTATTTGCCTGTTCAATACGTATTCTCAGGATAGCCAACGTACTTATTTTAGATTTACAAAAATAGTACATAGTAAAACATTTATTATCACGCTCTCTAAGACCAGGAAGGGTTAAACCTGTTATTAGCAATGCAGGGAGTGAATATAAATCAGTCTTTCATTAAAACTTTGTACCCAGCCACTCTGCATTAGAGTACAAGTGTATTTGACATCAACTTCCATTATTACTTCATAGAATTCTGTTGTATATTCTCTTCCCTTCATTGTTTTCTTTGTGTTGTGGGGTTTTCTGTTTTGTTGGGGGTTTTTTGGAGGGGGGTGTGTTTTTTAATTTTGTATTGGTAACATGACTCCCTGTACTGAAATTTTCATTACTCTCCTGTGATAATGTGGATTGCTTCATTTTCTTCAAAACTAGGGTGAAAAAGGTCCCCAAGGTCCAGCTGGACGTGATGGAATACAGGGTCCTGTAGGACTTCCTGGTCCTGCTGGTCCTAGTGGTTCTCCTGGAGAAGATGGTGACAAGGTGAATCCTCATAATTAGTATCAGTGCACCTGGGAGAAGATCTTTCAGTACAGTTCTCTGTAGCTTTCCTCACAATAAATAGAGTGACAAAGCAACAAATCTTTTCCCTGCCTCCCCCAAATTCCCTCTGTTTACTGCAAAAAAAAGACCTAAGAACCTCTTCTATAACTGAATATCTGAGGGACAGATGCCATGGGACATTGGGATTTGTGTTAAAGAGCTAGTAGAATAACATTTATCCTGGCAAAGAAACAAGGATGAAAGTGTGGCAAAATAAATCAAGGCTAATTGATTTTTGCCTATTTTATTTTGGTCTGCTGACTGAGTAAGATGAAATGTTTTCAGTAATATCCAGGGATTCAGAAACACTGTTGATAGGTTGAGGGTGTCAAAATAATTATGTTCCCAGCAGAGGTGTTCTGTTGACTTCTGGCAGAATTTAGGACATGGCACCTTTCAGGATCATCTCGTTTGCTTGATCCAGCACTTTTCCATTAGTTAGCACAGGGTAAAGGTAAAGATTTTGACATTCAATTTTGTGATGCATGAGTGTTATTTATCCCACAGAGAGTATTTTCTGTGGTTTAATTTAATTGTCTTTTATTATTGTATAAAGAAAACATTATTTTCCAATATGGCTTCTTGGTGATTTGAATAATTTTGAAGTTCTGAAATACTGTATGCTCCAGTGAGAAGCAGCTGTTCAGTCATAAACAGTTACATGAGTCTGTAAATCAGGGTACTTTCATTATAAGTTCATATTGAAGGTGACATGAGGAACACAATTCCCTTTATTTAGAGCTCAGTTGCACTATACTTCAAAGCCAGGTCTTGTTTCCCTTTTCAATTCAGCAGTCAATATCTGGATTAATATGGCATGCTATTGATCACTGCACAATTGCTCCCTTTAGGCTTTCACACTTGAAGCAGCAGTATAAAATATAGAATAATCATATCAAAGGGCACATTTAGAGATACTGTGATATTGACTTCAGCTAAGTGTGAAGGAGGCAATTTTAAACAATTTAAACTTTTAACTTTCAATTACAGGGTGAAATTGGTGAACCAGGTCAGAAAGGTAGTAAAGGTGACAAAGGAGAAAACGTGAGTAGCAAAATCCTTTGTGCATTACATCTATTCTTCATAAATAAGAGGTATTCATGCATGAAGTATGCAGGTAGCCTTGTTACATAAATGAGCAGAAACAGAGGCACGCTCCTAAAATGTTCCTTCAAACTGATGTTCTTTTAATGCAACACTAGAGGTTTGTACTTACAGATCCAGGCCTGTATTTAGTTTTGCTCATATTCCTGGAGCTTACAGAATCATTACAAAATAGAAAGGTAAACTACATTCTTAAGCACCCTTCCTGTATCATTGAAATTGCTCCATTCTGCCTTTGGACTGGGAGAGGCCAAGAATTCACCAACCTTCTCTTACTGTGCTGAACTTCACTGACTGCCCTGTGTGAACACACCCAGCTTTGGCTTCTTAGCCGTGATGATGAAAGCTATGGAGACTCAGTAGAGGAATCGACTAATATAGTTTTAAAATATTTAAAGGATATCATCTAATTCTTGGGGAGCACGATTAACTGATGGCCACATTTCAAATCAGTAAAGACCTCAGATGAAATGGCTTATACAAGTTTTCATATATTATCATTAGGCCTATTAGAGAACCTAGGACTAATCATGTTTCTACTGTTTCAATCTCATATTTTTCTGTCTTCAAAAATTAATTCTAAAGCACTTCTTTTTTTCTGTTTAGGCCAGAAATATAAAATTACATTTTTTGCACTGAGAAATTTGATGCTAGAAAGAATAAAACTAGCATTTATTTATTTCTGTTTGACTGTGGTTTCTTTCCTAAAAGTTCAAAATGGTATACTTTCACTCCTGTTCAAATTCAAGATAAACTAGTACTTTATTGAATACTTTTCCTTAAGAAAAAATTGAGAAGTAGAAAGAGGCAGAAAGATCCCTTTTATTATTATATTTCAACAATATTCACAATTAGCAAAGCTCAAAAAACACAGGGGTATTCATGGCTAAGTATATTTATCTTGAAAACACTGTGTGATTTTTGACATTAACAAGTTACAGAATAGTATATTATTTTTTAAAATTACACCAAATTTATGGCTTGCATATTATCAGATAATGTTTATGGGAAGATATGTACAAACTCAAGCAAATCACAGGTCACAGAATTATAGAGTCACAGAATGGCTTGGGTGGGAAATGAACTCCAGGATCAGCTAGTTCCAACCTCTGATCCAGTTCCACTTCAGGCTTCGCATGTGATCCCAGGCACATCCTGTTTGCCCCTTTGACATGCCTCTTCATTAGAGATGCTTTGCATCAGAGAAATTCAGGAAAAAAACACATGCTGCACTCTTCTGTTTCAGATAATTTTAGCATAGCTGGTTATGCTGAGCATTAGACTGTGACCACAGTTCCCAGAGTGAGTACTAATGCATTTGGGCCTGTTCCAGCAGACCTGCTTTATAAACAAAGTGTCTGCAGCATTATCATTTGAGAATGTATCCTGGACTCTCAGTCTCAAGGTTTAATGCATTTGAGAATATTACACATTTCCCTTGAAATACTGGATTCAGTGTTCAGGCCTCAGTTGAAGTGAATGTAACTCCAGTTGAAGTCATGTGTCTTGAGCCTATTTGCCCTCCACTGCAGTCATTCAACCCTGACAATTTCAGAATGTGTTTATTTTAAATCTGCTTTCCTTCCAATATGCTGACAGATGCCTATTGGGGCAGGGAGAAAGGGCTTCTTGCTCACATCTGAAAGGTTCTGAAGAGGAAGTACCCAGTTCTGAAATCCCAGGACATAAAGAATAGATATTTACAATCTCCAACCACCCACAAAAGGCCTTGGTGGGCATTTAGAGCCTGATCACAGCAAGGATCCTGATCAAAGAACTGATTCATTTTTCCTGTTTCAGAAGAGCTGGAAAAATCTTCAATTCCCCATTGAAACCAACAAAGATTTATTTTTGTGGGTTTGAAAATACTGTGCCTAACTATGTTGGCGTATTCTAGCTAAGACAACACAATTTTGTTGTTATGTTGTCCTCTCTTGAACTTCAAAACCTGCACAGTTATCACAGCTGCCTTTATTAACTGAAGATTCTCTCATGATTCTGATCAGTCTTTCTCCATTTGCCCTCCAGAGCAATGGAAAAAAAAAGAATCTGGCCATGTGTCCAAATAACTCCTCATTAATCAATTGCAGAGTATGTTCCAACAGTGCTTTATATCAAAATGGGTTTTTAAGTGAGTTTAAAAATGTGTAGGCCTCATTCCAGACCCTATAAAATGAAGGAGCACTACACTGCAGTGTAGAAAAACCCATGCACGCCAAATCCCTTTCTCATGCTAACACTTCCCAGTCAGCTGGAACATTCCTTGGAGTCTTTTCATTTAGATATGTCACCATAGAGGCTAGAAAGCTTTGTTTCATGTTTGCCATCAGGTATGTGACAAAAATAAAATTGTAAAAGAGAAGAAATACACAGCTGGATGCTTCAAACTCCCTAGAAAATAAGATGCTCTAAAATATACATGAAATCCAGACAAAGAAATAGATTACAAGACTTAAGAAGTCCCTTTATTTAATTCTCCCTATAAATGACACAATAATCTAATGTTAGCCCTAGAAAAGTCTGTAAATTCCAACATTATTCTGCTCTAAAATAGAATTTGAAGCCTAGAAGTTGCAGGCAACTTGGCATCTGAAATAAACTAGAATTAGCCGAGGCCAGATGTTAAGTTCTGTGCTTTCTTAGCTTAACTCTTTATCAGTCTAGCTCCTGTAGTGTTGCAAAAACAAGATTCAAACTACCACATAATTTAAACTCCATCATAAAGTAGTATTTTGCATTCCCATACTCTGATAGCTTCATTACATCACATCTGCATGACTGACTTCTAAATTATGTGCAATATAATTTAGTTATTATTCTGCAGGGAAGATGAAAAAAAGTTCCTCTCAGAGACTGGTTTTTTTGCTATTCTGTTGAAAAGGGACTTAATATCAAAGAAAATGTGATTCCCAGTGCTCAACAAGAACTTGCACTTTTTCATGTCTCTTCGAGGTCAAAATAAGCCTTGTGCCATTGTAAAAATAATGAGCAATTTCATAAAAACTACTCCAAATAATAAGCATTCGAATTAAAGATATATAAAGATATTCGAATAAAGATTTTTAGATGATGAGTTAAAGGTTGTGGGATATTTTGCATGTCTCATTGAAAGTTTTGATACTTTTATTTGTGAAAAAATATTTTCATTTTGATTCATGTTCACATGGAAATCTATTCTGAAACATTAAAAGTGAACTTCCAACAAATGCCAGTATTGTCTATTATAGATGTGAAAATCTGAGTTTTTGCGAGATAAATAGTTTGTACTGAATGGAAAGGACTTGTGAATGATGCTACATCCTCTATGGAGAAATGTGGAAGTGTTGAATAGATTGTGATCATGCAAGTAGGATTTTCTCTCATGTCTGTATTTGTTTTTACTCACTGCAGATGTCATAATCACTAACTTGCCCTTTTGGATGTGTGTTTGTTGCAGGGTCCTCCGGGTCCACCAGGTCTGCAGGGTCCTGTTGGTGCCCCGGGTATAGCTGTAAGTAGCTCGTTCAGAGCCAACCCCAACCTTGCCTAACTCAGCTGATACTGAGTTCTTTGAACTGTTTGCTCCGTACTCAGGAATGTATTTCAAAGCACCACTAACAGTTCTGTCACTGTCCACTTACATGCAGCTCTTCATTGTAAACAAGCCTGCATGGGTGTTACTGTATGGCAGATTTACAGCAGGGCAATAATTTGACAAAATTATTAAAAATGAAATACTGCAAATAGTGAATGGGAGGCATCCTTTCAGTGAACTTGTGTGGTGCTGTGTATGGCAGCTCAGTGCAGATACAGTTAGAAGAGAGTGTCTCTTCTTAAAGTCCACCTGATACCAAGTGAATTAATTCTTATTTTTATTTAGAAGGCTCTGAATTCTTTTACCCTGAATACTGGTGGAACTGTATGCTACTCATATTTACATAGGTATTCAACAGCTACAATGTTTATGCAAATGTGAAAGAGAGGGGGAATTCAGGGACGATTTTTGTGAGACATGCAGCACTAATTGACCTATTTAAACCAGACCGTGTGCTGGTTTTCTGCTTGTGCAACAGATTTCATCCAGCCAAGATGGTGAACATTCATTTGTAAAGACACTTGGTGTAATTCTGAGTCCTTTTGTGGTTGCTTTCCAGTCATTTCCATGGAGCTTTTCCTGGTATTACCAGGTATTACCAGACTTGTGACAGTTTTGCTGTTTGTTGTTTCCAAACAGGGAGGTGACGGAGAGCCAGGCCCAAGAGGTCAGCAAGGGATGTTTGGGCAAAAAGGTGATGAAGGTCCTCGAGGCTTCCCTGGCCCTCCAGGCCCTATTGGCTTACAGGTAAATTCCTTTATTATTTTACCTTCCATCTGCAAGAACACTGATTTCTGTGTCAGAAACTGAATGACTGCTGTCTTCTATTAAAAAAATGATAGCATCAGTTAATTAGAACTGAAGGATCCCATTCTGATAGGGTTCATGCATAAACAGCAGATTTAATGCAGCAGGAAGTTAGTGGGATACAGTGAAACTGAACTGCTGGCTAACACAGGCTTTGGAATTTCATTCAGTAATTCATTAATGTCAGCCAATTTCTGCTTTAACACGAGCACTTCTTTACACTGGAGTTACACACATTAAAGAAAAGATTGAACCAGGAGATGTATTTAACATGCCCTTGTCATTTACAGTATTTTCACAATAGGTTTTAGGCACACAGGGTGTAGCTCAGTGATACCATCACAGATGCTACTTGCAGCCTGAGATTAGCAGAACCCCATAATGCTTATATTCTGCAGCCATCAGTCAAGTTCCTAAAGTTTCACATTTCTTCCTCTTAAAATTGGTATTTCGTGAGTCAAAAAACACAAAGCAAGCATACAGGAAAATGTAGGGTTCTCACTGCTGCATCCAGAGAATTACAGTTGAAAAATCTCTTTTTTCAAAAAATTAATTTCCTTAAATATAATAAAACAAAGAATAAGATATTTAGGACCTTGATTCATTTCCAAGTAATTAACATTAGAGCACAGAACACTTACTATTTCTAATCCATGCACTAAGCTGTAACATAAATCTTAAAAAAAATTATAATAATGTTTGAATACATTCAACAGTATTTTCCTTTCTATCTACCATGTATGAACTGACTCAACTCTTACACTAAGTGGAACCTTAGCCAGTACCTATATTTTTTTTAATTTTTAATCTATTACATAATGCAGTTCACAAAATTTACAGTATACGAAATTTATAAAATATTACAAACCACCATGGAAGATAAACTGCTCATTTCTGCACCAACATATATATCTTATGTAGGTTTATATTGCCTTTGACATGGCATTATAATTACTCAGAAAAAAATTCCAGCTTACAGCTTTGACCCTCCATTTAGGAATGCCCAGCTTAGTGGTGACAGTGCTTCCAGCTAGGTACCAGTTATTAGACAGACTTGGATACTTTGCTTCTAAGGGAATGTTTGTGTGATGCAATGCAACACCTGCCAGCAGGGTTTGTCACCTGCAAGGGACACCTAATTAAAGCAGTTACACAGCTTCCAGCACTCAGGTACCACAGACATCTTTGCATTCCACTTCACTGTGTTGCACTGACCGTGTTCGGTCAAATTTTTTGTGTCACCTAGTTTAAGCATCCTAGGACTACCTATGCATTTACTGTATTGTGAAAAATTCCCTTTCCTTTCTTCCCATTTTAATGCAAATATGTCTTTTTTTCTTGTTCCACCATCTTGCCCCCTCCCAAGTTCACAAGTTTGAAGTGTAGATCTGATTTATATTGTTTCATATTGATTAATAACTAATCATTCCAGGGACCCTACTAATAGTATTCTCCTCTGTGCTTTTAGGGTCTGCCTGGCCCACCAGGTGAAAAAGGTGAAAATGGTGATGTGGGCCCAATGGTAAGACTTATTCCCCATTGATCACTCTGAAGGACATAAATATTCTCCATATATTACTGTCTTTTCTCTATAGCTCACCATTTGATAAGATACTCTTGAATTTGGTGAGCGACTATGAAACATTTTGTGTAACACAAAATATCTCTCTGGCATTTATTTTGCTTTCCCAAATCTATCCCCTCATCATTAATCTAAAGATTTATGTAATATGAGAAGATACTGAAAAATAGATAGCAAAGCAGATGCTCTGTGTGTCTGAGACAGGACAGTGACCATTGGGTTCGGGAAAGAAAGAGGAAAAGTAGATACCAGTGCACCAGAGAGTCTGGAGCTGCTCTCCTAAGTTCAGACCATTGTTATTAACATACAGCTCCAGGTACTTGCAGGCCAGAAGATGGTAAACACTGCTTGGCTCTGTTTACTTTCCCTGGGTGATGCATTTTGCAGCTGTTTCTCCTGCTGACAGAATGCCTTGTGGGCTGTTCCTGACTGCCAGGCAAGCTCTCTACTCCATACATTTGCCTCCAGCACCTTGTGCCAAGTCTGGATGCTTCACTCCTGCCCATCTGTAGGCACCACGGTGCAGTTCTGCCACAGGGCTGTCACAGACACTTGAGCTGGTCCAGAGTCTCTGCACAGTGGGATGGGCAAGCAGGGAACCTCTAGGGAAAGAACCAGTCCTCAGGGGGTCCTAAGCATCAGGTCATTTCCAGCTCAGGTACAATGTAACATAGCCTGGTCTCCTGTCACCTTGTGAACTCATCCAGTGGGCAGCAATCTGGCCCTGCTGTTCCTGTTGTATGGCAAAGATTAAAAGCCCTCTACAGATTGAGTATATTATTTTTCATTGGTCAGAAATCCCTACTGGACTTATTCTTTATGATTGTAACTATATTATATCTGTTCTATGATTCTGTGATATTACATTGTCTCTTTGATACAGGGTCCACCTGGCCCACCAGGTCCAAGAGGTCCCCAGGGTCCTAATGGAGCTGATGTAAGAATCAACCTATTTTTTTTTTGTCTTGCTAATGGAATACTAAGCACTCTATTTTGGATAGCTATATTTGGGATAAAAAATATCTTTTATCACTGCAGGGTCCCCAAGGCCCCCCAGGCTCAATCGGCTCTGTTGGAAGTGTTGGTGAAAAGGTGAGTGTGGATGAAAACCCCCTAGAAAGTGAAAACATTGGAATAGGTATATGACAGTCATTCATAAAAATTATTTTCATTGCTATTTTCAGTTCTCTATGCAGAAAATTTTCTGCAATGATATGGAGTGAGCTTGTTTGGGGTTTTTTATTTTTGTATTTTACCCAAGGAACATGCCAGATGTATCTTCCTTTTTCTTAAAGGAAAGATGACGTATGCATGGATGTCAGGGCTTTTTTTCTGTGATTTAGTTGAAGCAACAGAGTAAACTATTATATAGTGCTGAGCCAGCAAAAAATTCAAAAGAGATGCTTGTTTATGTTTCTTTTATCAAGCTACATGACCTCAGCTACATCACCTATGTAAGCCTGAAAGCCTTTTGCTGTAATGTTACATTTTTTTAACATTATTTTTTTCCTGAACTTTGGAATGGGAAAGAAGATTGTCAGTGGAGCATAAGATGGAAGAAACAAAATAGAAATATATTCCAGGCCATATAAATAACTTATTGAGAAACTATGTAGATTGCTCTTGAGTATTTAATTATTTGCCAGAGTATCACATATATTCAAAGAAACACCAATGTCAGTGAATCCTAGAAAAGACATCTCTAGGAATGTTAGTATTGGTAGTTTTCCAGAAAGCTTTCCATATTGTTAACTTCTCAGAACATGAACCAAGATTTCCCTTTTTCTAACTAAAATAGTCTTTTTAAAAAGTATCTTCAGGTGTTTCATGATTTTTTTTCTACATGCCTACCAACTAAATCACTTGCCAGTGCTCTGGAATGTGGCAAAGAGCATACTAGAATAATACAATATAATATTTGGTTTGATGGAAAAATATCCTACTTTGTCTCCTTTTTTGTCTTTTGAGACCAGAGGTACTGTGCCCAAACAGATGTCGTTGTGTCAAGCTGACAGCACTTCACTGCAGTCCTTCTTGCTTAGGATGTGGCTCTGAGCATCAGCTCACCTCTTGGGAGCAGCATCATTCTGGTGTTTTAAATCTTTTTTCCCCAAAATTGCACAAGACACACAAAACATGATGCCCTCCTGTTTGACTGCATTATTAACAAGGCTATTGCTTCTAATGTCCCAAGTTCATGACATTGTTCATCCAGCCTACTTTAAAAAAGATCTTGGCCTCATGAAGAGCTGAAGGATTTGTTTTTTTTCTCTTGGGGAAGAGTACCAAAAACATGACACAATCTAAGAGCTGAGAGAAATAAAAAGTTACTGGGAAAAGAGAATTTGTATGTCAGTGGAATGAAGAAAATAATGGGTACTGTGGGAAGAAAAAAATTTTCTGTGACCACTAGGGTACTGAGAAAAATGTTAATTATGAGAACATCTAGGGTAGCACCCAATTATATTCAGTGCTTTAAAAAACCCACCTTGTATAATATTGTGGCTCATTGAACTTGATAGGAATTTTGCCATTTGTTTCAGTCACCTCTTTAATTTTCAGTGTTTCACAATCAAATTATATTCCAGTCATTTTTTAAAAACATTGGCTTAGGCTGAACTCCTTAATCCTTTGTTTCTCCCTGCAACTCAACTGTGTGATTTAGAATCACTGTTTGTGATGATTAGGGCACAAAATTTAATTCAAGAACATAACATAACATAACATTCAGTTTGTTTATCACTTGGTTGTCATTTTTTATTTCCTCTAGCTTATTTCCCATACTGTCTGCATTCACAAAGAGAAGCTTCCAAGTGTATTATTTTGGAAGTTTTTATTTATTCTAATTACTTTCCTCCCTCCTCCTCAAGTTTTAGAACATGCCAGGGTTTTTGACTTGTTAGGGTATCTTCTGTCTTAACTTCAGTTCCATTTAATGAGATTTCAGGCTTAGATATCATCAGGAGTTGTTTTGTCAGGGAGTTGCTGCAGTGGGAGGACAGCTCATGCTTTTAAACAAAACATGCATTTTTTCTTTTCCTTTTCTTCCCACACATTTTTTCCCCAATGTTTTTCTTATTATGTCAGCATGCTTTGGCCTCTGCACCCCTTTCAGGAAAGACATACCATACTACAGATAATTCAATGCAGTGAGTGTAGAACATGGAAAAACATTTTGGCATCACCCCTGTCACTGCTGAGAAGAGAAATAGGTTTGTTCACTTTCATGTTTGAATGGTTCGACTAGAAGGTATTTTTTCATTAATACAGGGGTTTCAAAGCCTCTTTATCTTCTGGCAGAGATAAACAATTTTTGTCACATTTACTGGCATGCATTTTTAACTAGCTTGTTGTTTCCCCTGCTCTACACACAAGGGCCAGAATGTTCAAAGGCATCAGCACTCCAATGTTCCTGTAGCCCTGCATTATTAATGCCATAACCTCCACCGAGGGCCTGGCAGTCTTACACTCCATAGAGCCACTTAAATCCAGCTGCCACACCAAGAGCAGTCGCTTTCTTGTGCTTTTAATTAAGAAAAATGGAAAACCATATTGTACCAACACATGCTTATCTCCAATTTGATATCAAAGGTCTAACATGCAGATATTCTAAATACCCAGGAAGTTGCTCATGACTTCTCCAACCTGTGCCTGAGAATGTACATAAGAATTTACAACAGAGGGGAAACAGATCAAGTAACGTTAAGCCCACACTTCCACAAAACCTAATTAAATAATTTGCCATTCTAATTTAGATTAATTTGTGATAACTGCACTGAGTACTGTGCTGCTGTTCTACCCTTTGTCCCTTCCACAGCACGTTGTAAACCATCAGAGTTAGAGAGCAATGCAAACCCAGTGTCTGCAGAACCTAAGCATTTGTTCTGTAGCCTTTCAGAGTTCAGACCTGGTTTATTGCATGAAAAAGTCTGATGTTAGAAAACCACTGGGTTTACATTCCTTCCTATTATATTGTTCTAAAACACTTCTCAAGGTACTACACTAATAAGGAGTCCAACACAATAAACATGTGAAATCAATAGTTCTCATGCTTAATCATTGATTTATATTGCAGATAGAAGTGAGAGGACAAAACCAATTGAGTATTCTGGCTCTAAGTTTAGAAACATGTTTGATAAGTTTTCCCAGACAATTTTATGTGTGCAGATCATTTTTCCACACATGTGCAGACACTGCTAAGGTACCTAATCAAGATGTGTCTGTGGCAGTTTAGGCTACCTGAATATCCATCCTAACAAATTACTTTAATAACTTTACATGACCTACTGGCTGTGATTGCTTCTCATCCTTCTCCATCTCTCCACCATGCTTGTAAACATGAGCCCTCCCAGAAACACAGCCTTTAGAATTTCTGTCAATTAAATTTAGTTCTCCACAGAGTCATTGTATATAACATATATGCAGACCTATGCAAAAAGGATTGTCTTCAAGAGTTAAAATTTCTCTCTTTTGTTTTGTTTTGTGAGAATGGCAAAAAGGAGTAAAACTGTAACTTTTCACAACCCAGTCAGTTGCAAAGTTGCCTCTCATTGTTATAAAATTGAACACCATGTCCCAAAATTTAACCAAAAGGTGGCAGCCTTCCATCCACTCTCTCTGTGCTTTGTATGGACAGTTCTCTAGAACTGGTCATAAGGAAAACAATATTTTTTTTAATTTTAAAACCTTTTAAAAGCGTTTTTTAAATGTTAACTTTTAAACTACTTTGCCTAGCTTGGTAGAAAGCATTCTGCTTGCTTAATCCAAGGAGGTTTTCAGAATTAAGCATGTCTGCAAAATGACATGACACTTTGTAGTTTAAGATGTCTGTCTTTGCTTGTTGAAATTCTGTCAGAAGAAGGCTTTACCTAAGAAAGAGCACACTAACTGCTAAAAGATCTGAGCTGCTAACAAAAGAGAGAAAAATCTCCAGAGGTGGAATAAATCTATTTTTAGATCATAAAATCTGTTTCCCAGCAGAATATGAAATATTTCCCATGGAGAAGGTACATTAGATTCTGAATTAATGCCATTGTTACTAAAAATGAAAATAAAGAGAAGGGCCAACAATAGCTATAGATTACACAATTTTTAGTGGCAATAAACATGCACTCTGTAAATATATATCAGCTACAATCTTCTCTGTCAAAACACTGTTTAACTCCCTTAACAGTTATCTAAACCAAATACAGCATTTCATAGTACCTAATACATGGAATATAAAATCACTGCCAGATAAAACAAGGACTGCATACACGGAAGAGATACATATTTTAGTTGAGCAATGATATAGAAATATTAATATGAGATGAAACTTTAACTGCTCTCATCTTTCACAGATGCCCTTTAAGGGGAACATCTTGACATTTTCTAGCCCTTCCAGTTTCTCAGTTTTCCACACTGCTGCTTGCTGGGGAGCTGCTGAGCACAGAGCTCATCTGGGCTGCTGCTCCAGCCAACATCACCGTGTGTGCTGGAGCAGGCACCCCCAGTGCTCCACTGGTGCTCCCAAGTGTAGGTCGGAGGAAGCCCAGTGTTGCACAATGTCACAGAATGAAGATGTGTTTGACAACAGGGAGGGTAAGAATTGTATTATAAATCAAATGTGGATCATCATAAATTACAATATCATTTGGCAGAAAGGCAGAAGAATAACTCACTCTCTGAGAAGCTGACAAGGGGATTATGCTGCATGAGTGCTTGTCAGAAAGACTGGGCACAATTAGTGCTCTTATGTCACTCCTTGAGTTCATGCTGCAATGGGCTCACCTTTGGAAAGGGTCTGTATAGGGCACTCTGTAGATACAGTACGGCTACTAACTTAATATAACTTATGTTAACTTATAACATATTTTTGCTGATTCCTGACTTCATTCTCTGTTGCTGCAAAAATCTCATTCGATTGATAGCAGGCATGGAGAAAAGCACAATGCTAGTGATCTGCAGATTCAGTAAATGCTGTGCAGACAATAAGGAAATGAAGATTATGAATTTTCCTGGAAAACATACTTAACACTTATTGACCTGAAGCATCCACTATGGTTTTTGTTTTGTTTTAAAATGAATGCTGTTTCACAGAAGTAAATGAATATTAAGCACTAAAAGGATCACTAATTCCTGAGATTACTACAAATTTAAGTATATCCAATAAAACATACCAGAGTTTCTAAAGGCACATTCACCTTTTAATAGTGCCCTTTTTAAAGGGCATTTTAATATTGCTCCTAAAACGTTGGTTATCTGTTAATTATCCTAGTCTGGAATTCAGTTGAGAGGTAATGAAACCTTTTTCCTTTAATCTAATGAAATGTTTGCATTGGGCCAAATTCTGGTCCCAGTGAGGTTATCATGCTGCTCTGAGCTTCTCTGAAAAAAAGTTCAGTATCTATACCAGAGGATTTGTTTAAAAATTGTATTTTATGATTTATAGTTTTATACTGACCATGTGGAAATGACAGACATGCATGAGGTAGTTACTGAATTGTCGTGAAATGAAGAGGGGCATGCAGGTCACACGGTTAGGAAGGATACACAAATTTATTCCAGTTCTGTGAATTCAGTAAATGATTGGGTTTTCAGCACTGAACTACTCTTGTTCATAAATGTAATTATTGGCAACATTCATTTGGTTTGGAAAAATAATATATTTGGGGAAAAAAAATCCCCCCATTAGCAGCTGGATTGAAAAATCCTTTGGGATAAGAATACCTAGTTCTTGTCTAAGCACTCCTTGACAGTCACAAAGCATATTCTGCTATCTTTCCATGATTTGTGTCTCTGCAATGTGAATAACTAAATATTCTACTAACAGAAGAGTTTTCTATAAAAGTTTATGGATCAGACCACTGAGCTAGAAAATAATTGGTCATAACTAAACTTTAAAATGAAGAATTGAAAAGACAGTTCTTGAGATAATACTGTGTATTAGCTCAGAAAGAGACTGAATTATCTTAAATGTTCACTTAATCATGCACAATCTTTGACTTGCACAGATTTTCTTTCCATACGGTATCATCCTGAAAGCCATCTGCTTTACTAAACAAATTCCATCACTGGTAAATACATAGCACACACCTCTGTAGCCTGTGGAGAAAGTTTTTCTAACTGATACTGTTATTTCATCCTTAGGTTTTTCTTCATATAATTTTTTCTTATTATAACAGTAGCTATAGCAATAATCACAAACAGGAAATTTGCAGTATATGGGATAATAAAGGGAAAGATCTTCCAAAGCCCAAAGGGAAGTTTAGTCTCCCTGGCTCAACAAAATATTAGTTTGATGTATTATCTCTCAAAATTCAGACTCCAGTTCTGCAAAACCATATACATAACTCAACCCCCTCTAGGTAGACCAAATAAAAACCAGTTCTTATAAGCTGTTTACGTAAATAAGCTTGGGAAGAATATGTAATAACAGAAGTAAATTCATAGAAATATTCTCCCTAATGACTCATAGATTTATTCTTATGCATCTATAGGGTGAGCCTGGAGAAGCTGGTAACCCTGGACCTCCTGGAGAATCTGGAACATCTGTGAGTATTTTGTTGTCTTCTCATTAAGATTTATTATGGTGAACTAAGGTATCTGGCAGTGCTTGCTTTGGAAAGGATTTCCTCAGATAACTTGTGTACTTTTGTACTTTTCCTTTGAATTTTCAGTGAAGAACTTATACCTTTAAAATGCAATTTGCTTCCATGTAATCATATCCACATCTTGTACTAACAGAGGATGAAGATGGAGACTTCCTAAAAGAATACATTTTTCCTTCCATAAGTAGTAACTTTGGTTTGCATGTTTTTCTTTCTGATAACAGTTCACTGATGCAAACTGTGTGCAGAATTTGGCACTTGACCTGAGAGGTGCTAATTTCCCACTCACATACTACTATTTATTGGGGAGTGACATGGCCCTTGTCTGAAAAATGAGTTTGCCATTGTGATCCTTTTTTTGGCCATTCAATTTCCAGATGGCATTTTTGTGTTCATGTGTTTTCTACAGGGTCCAAAAGGTGAAAGGGGAGAAAAAGGTGAAGCTGGTCCACCTGGAGCAGCCGGACCACCAGGTGCTAAAGGACCTCCAGGTGATGATGGGCCTAAGGGTAACCCAGTAAGTGAGCTTCGTCATTCTAACCCCAACCACTGTGAAGCATTGCTGAAGTTGTGCTGCTTACAGAACCAAAGCATTTTCTACAACTGCACTCCATTCATTATATGCTTCATGAAAGATTTGTGATGAATGCTACCTGCTTGTCAACAGATGACACATCCCTTGCTTTTTTTCCTGATGTATCTAGGGCCCAGTTGGTTTTCCTGGAGATCCTGGTCCCCCTGGGGAACCTGGACCAGCTGTAAGTATACCTTAAAAACAGTATTAGGTCCTAGTCTTAGGTTGCATTAATTTATCTTAATTCTAGTTGACCTTGTCTCTTTCTTGTCTGGGGATGAGCTCTTGCCTGTAAGGTCCGTTGCTTTTCTGTTCACATATTTCTTAAGGCTTAAAAATGTTTAAAAATCTTTAAAAAGTTTTGAAAACTAATGTTCTTGGGAATATGCTCTGTAGAAGAATAGTGCTTTTATATTTTTATATGAAACTTAGTGACTTAAACTAGCTGAATTTTTATTTTTGTTTATTTTCCTTAAATTTTGTAGGGTCAGGATGGTGTTGGTGGAGAGAAGGGTGAAGATGGTGATGCTGGTCTACCTGTAAGATTTTTCTGTCATTTTATTTCACCTGCATGTTCTCTCTGATGACAAGAAAGAATCTTTTGCCAAATTAGTGGTTTCTATGCAGTCACACTTTTAAAAAATATTTTCAAAGTGGAGGCTTTTTCTATTATACTGAAAAATAACTATTTATTTCCTTGAAGATGTAGAACTGCCCATATTACAGTAACACAGTTGAGAAAGATCTTAGTTTCTTTTAGAAGTAGTGATGTGTTAAAGGATTTGTGCTGGAGCTGCTGAGGAGCACTAAAAATAGAGCAGCTCTGAGCATGCTGCCGCCAAATAATCTTTATTAGCTGAACTGATGAAATTAAGCCAAGATCTTAGGCAGTATCTGAGCCATATTAAGCATCAAAGTTCTTCTGTTTCTTCTATTTCTGTAGATTCTGTCCATTGGAAGGGGCTAACACATGGCAGATGTCCGTGGTATTTAATGAAGATGAGAACTTCATCCTTTATTACTGCTGAGTTTATAATTTTCTGTTGCAGGGTCCACCAGGTCCTTCAGGTGAAGCTGGTCCACCTGGTCCTCCTGGGAAAAGAGTAAGGAACTTCTCATGTTCTCTTGTACCCTTCTCTTTCTGAGACACCATGTCCTAGAGAATTCCAGCTACTTGTTCCGTGCTGTGACATCCATACATGACATTTATCATTTCTTTCAAGTAATGTAATGAGAGAAATAAAAAAATAGAAACAGCAGAGAAAGTTCTTTAACATGGCTTATGTGGAAAATAAGAACAAAAGTACATAGGGAAGGATGTATTGCTTATCCATAAAGGTGGTTTTTCTTTTCACTCAAGAATTCAGTGTCTACTGAATTAGTCTGCTAACAGGAGGGAGTTGTTGTGACAGTAATAGCAGACATCATCTTTAGGCACATGACTGCTATCAGGGAGTAGGAAGAATGTGTCTCTTTTGGTGTCTTTACTCTCTGAAATAAAATAATTTCAATGCAGCTGTTGTGCAAAACGATGTCATCCCCGCTGCATACAAAATCAACAGGCAGACATTTCTGTAATTTATGAAGCTATTCCATTATTTCGAAAGCCTTTGAAGGTTCACAGGCTTTACAAATATAACTAATCAAACCCAGTAAATAATGTTGCACTCACAGAACTGTAGTAGATGCACCAACCCTTAGGTCTGCTTCAGAGAGCAATTACATGCAGTTTTTACACTTTAAAAAACAGGAGAAGTGGCATTATTAAATGTAAGCTGAGAATTATTTAGCCAAATATGTTAAATTGCTTTATTTAATGGGCTTGAGTGAGCTGACATGCCTAATTAGTTTAATTTATTTTACACAGTAATCTATTTGCTCCACCAACAAGCAAAGTATTTATAATACTGTAAATGATTATGGTAGCATTAGCAACCTTATCACTAGAACTGAAATATGGCTCGATTGAGTATTAACAATTAGTGTGTTTGCTTGACATCAAATTAAAATTTCCTGCTTTATTATACAGAAAGGCAATAGCTCACTCCTCACAGATGGGCTATATTCTATCTGATTGTACCTACACAAAACCCCCTAATTTTGAAGCACAAATTCCATGTTACCTGTGGTATGACATGTTTCCAATTTAGGGAGAATGTATGGCTAAATATTGCAATGTAGTCCCATTCCTGCATTTTGAAGAAAACATTTTGTACAATCAGGTTCTACATTACTTGAGCACCAGAATGTTTCCAACTTGTAGGGAATATGTATTATATTGATGTTACTCTAGAAAGAAACAGTGAAAGACTGAAAGTTTCATACTTAGCTGGAAAAAGTGCTTTTCATTAGTTTTCCTCACTTGTATGGTAAAATCAATTCCAAGAAAACACTCTAACAAGAGTCTTTTCATTTGGCTTGAGAAGGACATACCATTTCAGTAGTAATATTGCGGTCTGGGAGGTGCAGCTCGGGCTATGCCACTAGAAAGCAATATTCCACCCGATTTTTTGTTTTTCTGTCTCTGAAATAATGAGCTGGCAGAGATCAGAATTCATTCTTTTAATTAAAGTCTCTTGAAATCCTCAACAGCAGTCTCCTTATTTATTTTGTTATGCATTTTCATTCCCCTCTTCCATTCTATTTTGGGACTGACCTGAACTCAGTTTTACTGCCCAGTGTTCTGAAATCATGTGTATTACCAGGCATCAGAGTTTGGAGCAATCTCTATTTAGTTACAAAGTTTCCCCAGTTCTCCTGGGAAGCAAATTCTAGTGAAAGACATTATACATAAATCGTTTTTCCATTGTATCTAAGAAATTTATAAGCCAAAACCATAACCTACAAAGGGTGACCTTTGTGACATAGTAATTTATAAAGTTTTTTTAAGTTATTTTTTTAATTTTCATTAAATAATTATTATTATTTTACGTATTCTGACTTCTTATATGATCTGTGCATGTACCAGATGAGAAAAACGCGTGCTCAGAAGGCTTTACACATCAATGTAATTAAGGTGCAAGTAACTCTAGTAATTGTGCCTGCTTATCTAGAAATAGATACAGACTGAACCACTCTACAGTTATGTTGTAACTATTATTTTTCCTAAACCTAATCCCTTCTCTTACTTTTGGGGCTTGTTTTTGGTTTGCCATACAGTACTATGTACATACAGTACATCTCTAGTTTGAATTCATTGATTTCTATCTGACAAATGTTAAAAGCAGCATGAGGAAAAGACACCATCAGAGAATGTTTGTCCTTAACATCAATATGCAATCAGTACAAATCAGCACAGACAGCCCTCCTTGCCTGTGTTCTTCCCAGCTCTTCAATGTGCCAGGCTCTTGAGCTTTGGGACCTGCTGCTGGGCTGCTTTCTCTGGGAGTGACAATTGGATGTCCACATCACATACACATAAAGCTCCATATACCAACCAAAAAATAGTAGAATTTAAAGAGCAAGACTAAGATATATTTTTGTTCTCAACTGGAGGCCATACCGTCTGCTTCTATTAAAAGGAGAGATGTCAATACTGAAGCAAAGCCAGTCTCATCATTTTGAGAAGCAGTTTATTTGGTTTGTTGCCTTTAAATATAATGTTTGAGTAACTTGGGAAAAAATAAAGTGTTTCTATGAAGGAGATTTCTTTCCATTTTGGTTACAGCGTGATGCTGCCTCAGCATGGTGCACTCACCACTTAAAAATTAAGCTGATTTTCTCTTGATTGCAAATGCACAGAACACCTAACGATATGCCAGGTTCCTATCTCAACAGGCTGATGAAATGTGGTAATGGTTTTCTGTGTTGGAAATCATGTTTTAAGTCAGATGACAGCTATAAACAACAATTTAAATTATTTTAATGAAATATGGAAGAGCAGAGAAAAATATTCAATAGGTTCACATTAAAAGAATTGAGAACGAGTTCGTTTCTGCATGACTTCTTTTGTCTTCATGGTTCATGAAATGTATCAGGCAGTATGTCCAAAATTAGAGTGCAATGATCATAAAAATCAGCATGGTAGCTGCGGTGCTGAGGGGAGAATCATGCAGTAATGTAAAATTACTTTTACTGAGATCCTTTCTGTCAGTTGGAATTTCCCAGCCCCTCCAACAACGGCAGTGTAGGAAGGTAAGATAAATAATAATGAGCAGTTTGTCTCTGCAGAAGCCCCAGCCGTGCCAGGCCAGCAGTCGCAGCCTGTGCGAAGGAACAGCTTCAGCAGCTCCGTGCCTGGGGCAGCCTTGGCACTGTTTGATAATGAACACCCCCTCTGCTTAGCACTCATTTGTCATTGTATTTGTATTTTAGCCATCGCAGTGGGTTTAGCCCTGCTAATTAATTCATGCTGCAGCTGCATTTCTAGATTATGCAGAGACCATATTTCTCAAATACAAACTGCCACATTCAAACCTTTTTTAGTTTCTTAGATAGGGTGGATTATAATCTATATGGGAGCTTCAGTGCAAGGAATTCTCAAGCGGTAGAGACAATGGGCATGTAAATTAATTCATGTAAGAAAACAAAGTCATGTTTCTAAAATGTTTCTGAATTTATTTATGTACCTGTTGATTTTCTTGTTATCACTGCAAACTGTGATCCACCCAACGAATTGCAACCTACTCAATGCATCTGACATTACTAATTATTATGAAACAGCAAGGATTTAAATTATTCTTCCTGTTTTAAAGAGTCAGCATTTGGCCCTGGGCTTTTAAGCTTCTCTGTATTTTGAAGAAATAAAACTAAGTCCTTTACCTCTTCCAGCTCTTAAAAATACCAAAGGAAAAACTTGTTGATACCCATAGCAAATGGTCAAAGTCCACTGTGGGTAATTCAAATCATTTGGCATTATCTTTGATGTAAAGACTGAACTACGTCTGTTGGCCAAAAGGTTCCTAAAGTACTGCAGATGTTTAGTGTCACTCTGGAGAAAGCTTAATTTCAGAAGCAAATGAATGATCTTAATATACTTCCATGTAAATAGTTATAAAATGAATATAAATTTCCAGGAATTAAAACTGGTGGAGTTTCGCAAGGTATGTGCCAGTAGCAGTGCATAGTGAAATATATCAGGCTATAAAAATTTTGTGTTAAATTCAGCTCTAGTATAAATAAATGGCTTTAGGTCAAACTCTGATCCAAAACCCTGAGCTCACAAAGCAAACAGACAGATGCTTGACTGGAAGTACAATTCTTATCTGTAAAATTAAAATTGTGTTCTGATGCTTTACCTTTAGGGAGCCTGCATTGTTTTTCTATATATTGTTAAGAAGTAAAAAGCAGTAAATAAATGGAAGCGATTGAATTTTTCTAGTTACTGGTCTTTAGAGCTTTTTTTTTTTAATTTCTACATAACAATCTGCTTGTTGCATTAATGAACAGATGAGTCTTACATAGATTCACAAAATGACAGCATTTGATCATGGCCACTTTTCTTTCATTTTCCTTTAAACTGCTCATTGGTTGGCAAGAAATAGCTACTTGTAATAAAGACATTTCCCAGGCTAAAAATTAACCTTGTAGGAGAACAGTTGGTCCATTATCTTGAGTGCATCTTTTCTAAACTAAGCATATAAGAGAACCATTTTCAGAAGAGTACATTAGATTCTAGACACTGCTTCTGTTCATAACTGAAGCTATGAATATTAATTACCTGATCTAAAAATCAGCCCTTGATATTGTGGAGGAGGAAAATATCTTTTTATTTTCCACTTTCATATTTAGTGGATAATTCATCAATTTTTGGCTGTCCAAATGTAATCAGGCCCCTTACTGAGCCTATCCCTGACTCAGAGAATAAGGAAGTATTTGCCACTCTGTGCACTGTAGGAAGACAGGCCTTTTTGAAATCAGTGGATAAACTACGGTGAATAGATAGAAATCAATGCAAAGCAAGTTTAAAATTTATTGTTATTGTACATCTAAATTAGTATCACCCTTCTCCTTTTATATCCTGTTTTGTTGGTTTTTTTTTGTCCCCAAGCTAATGCTTTGGTTTGAACCTCATCATGTCAGATGTGTTAGGCAGTGCACATTCTTTTAGGTATTCTAAAAACCCATAAAATTTTATGGGGGAAAAAGAGATGATATGACAGATTGGTATTTTTTATCCTATGAATAAAATGTCAAAAAGAAATTTAATGTTATTTTGTAAGCATTTTCTACTTATTAATACAGTGAAATTGCACTTTCAGAATTCTTTTCACTGGTTAGATTTGAAAAAACCTGAGATTAAGAACTCAGTGTCCATATTTTACAGGGACCTCCTGGAGCAACGGGTGCTGAAGGCAGACAAGGTGAAAAAGGTGCAAAGGTAATACACTGAGATTTTTTTTGAAGCATAGAAATAGAAACTATTTATAAATTAAAAGCAAATTGCTTATGGTGCACTGAGTGTGCAACTTTTCAAAGTAAGAATAGATAAACTTTAAAATCCAAATTCAGACCCAGAATTAGCAGCAATATGTAATGGAGGGGACCCAGCAGTGCAGGCCCAACACAGCTCACCTGTGACAGACAAGGGGAGCCTGCTCTGCTGGCACCACATCTTTCTATGCAGCCAGAGACATTTCACTCAGGAAATCGCCCTGTGCAGAATTCTGGCTTTTAAAAAACACTTTGCCTCTTGTACATCCCTCCAGTGCCAAACTCAGCCAGCTCCCCCTCTCTGACCTGGTCTGTTCCTTCTAGGGTGAACCTGGTGCAGAAGGGGCTCCTGGAAAAACAGGGCCAGTTGGTCCACAGGGACCTGCAGGAAAACCTGGCCCAGAGGGTCTCCGGGGCATTCCTGGCCCTGTGGTAAGTAAGGGAGCACATAATCATATTTTAAATGTTGCATTTCTTGTACATACTTTGGTAAAGCAAGCTTTTTGTTTTTTCTAGGGAGAACAAGGTATGCCTGGAGCACCAGGTCAGGATGGCCCTCCTGGACCTCTGGTGAGCATCCTTTTCCCACATTTCAGTCACAGAAGCCTCCAAATACATCGCCAAAAGATCTCCCTTCTAACATTTGAGAGCTTAAATATTCAGTTCAAATCTGAAGCTGACTATATTAATGAACTATATGCTCTCAAATGCAGAGACTTCCTGTCAGCTCAGCAAAAACTTTTCAATACCTTGCTGCAACTTAATTTTGGATTTTAAGAAAGTAAAGTTGATATGTAAAAGTTGCCGAGGTTAGGTTTCCCTCCTTCCCCTCCCATCCTCCACAGGAGATTGCTATCAGGAGACTATGAAACCTGATTTGCAGTAGAGCACAACACACTGCATGTGAAAAGTCTGATTCTGCATTCCAAAAGCTTTAAAATTTCACATTTCATTCATGAATTATGTATTTGCCTAAGCTTTTGCATCTAGTGATATCCTGAAGTGGAGATGGAAAGCATGAGCACTGAATAATATTTTGTACATTAAATGTTATGCCACTTGTGATTATGTGCCAGGTGGAAAAGGTCTCTTATCACTGCTATCCACATTAGAACCTGTCCAGTGCCAACAAAGCAGTAGTGAGGAGACACAGACTTGGTGTAGCAGCTCTACACCTCATGTAATCATGTGCAGTGTGAGATTACCAGCCTCTGAAAAATTCATCTTTTGCATAGGCACTGCATGGTCTGCATTTTTCACCTCATTCTGTACAAATTACACAAAACCAGCATTGCCATTCTTATAAAATCTAAAGATTTCTCAAATCAATTTACTTGACCCTCTGCTTCACAAATTTCTATTCATACAACCCTTTATAGATTTCTAATTATAAAATAATTTAAATACTACTGTAACATCATTATGACTTTTGAAACATACATTTCAACTTCATCTTGGACTCTAATCATGTCATCAATCACAACTATTAACCACTGAATCCGTACTTTGATTTGCACTGCCTTTAATAACATTTCAAGAAAACGTGATCTGAGCAGTATGTTAAAACTTATTTTAACATTACTTCCCTTGACTTATACAGGGCCCACCGGGCTTGCCTGGACTGAAAGGAGATCCGGGTTCCAAAGGAGAGAAGGTACGCTTGGCTAATTGGTTGTGTCTTTGTAACTTTGGCCCAATCTAAAAGTCTGCATAAAATTAGCAGAGAGAAGCAGTAGGGTTGGTATCAGCAAGGCATCATACTATGCCTATCAAACAGCTTCCCACAGCCCTTACAGTAAACAGGAAGTTTTAAGCCATATCTGATACCCTGGGAATACCTAGAAAGAAAAAAGATTACTGTCTGTGTGGTAATCTATTGACCACATGATCCTTGCAATGAAAATCCCAAAGACATTGATGGAAAGAGAACTGTCAGATTTACAACAAAGCAAGCAGAAATAAAGAGTATTGGAGATTTTTATTTTAAAAGAACAAAATATAAATATTTAACAGCTATAATACTTTCTTTTGAAATAATGGATTGAGACATCTGGGATAGCATTTTCCTACGGAGTCCCAACAATATATTGATTGCTTGTGTATCAGAGAAAAGCTGTAGGGAAAGGGACATGAATATGACTGTACCTTGTGAACTGCAGGTTTTGTTTATGTGCTTGGATCAGCTGATTATACAGCCATATCACATGTGGAACTCTGTGAGATGCTGGTAGCATCTAAATGTGAAAACTGGTATGGAGTTTGTACCCAGCGGTACTGTGATTTCTGTATCAGTTTCTGTAAGGACTACCTTGCACTTAGATCTTTCACTGAATAAGCAGTCACAACTTGCAAATAATCTTAAAGTTTAAAAGATCACCTAACAACAAGTATGCTTTTAGAATAATTTATTTTCAGGTTGATTGTTGACAAGCAACAGTGGTAACATGTGAAAGGTCTAATTTATGTATTTGTAAAACACATTTACTTTAATGTATATTGAGTTTTAACTATATTTTCTTAAATCTTGTTTAGGGACATCCTGGTTTGATTGGCCTGATTGGACCTCCAGGAGAACAGGGTGAAAAGGGTGACAGGGGTCTTCCTGGGCCACAGGGATCTCCTGGAGCCAAGGGTGATGCAGTGAGTACAACATACTTGTGTTTCCATTCAAGTTCCACAAAAGCAAGGAGTACATATTCCAGGCTTTCTCTTGAAAAACGTGAAGTTTTTATAAACATTTAACACCCAGAGTCTCCTGCAAGAGGTTAAAACTTTCTTACACTTTGTACAAACACAGCAAAATTAGCTTCTTAAAATGTGATTATAGAGTGTTTGAGAAAATGAACAAAACACATACACCCTAACATGCACACATAAGTGAGCAACAAGATAAAAGCAGCAGCAGCAATCTCATCACAGTTACTAATTGTATTACCCAAAGTAGCTCCCTCTCTTCTAGTTACTAAGCCATGTTTTTAAGGCACTATGTAAAATGTGAGGTTTCCAAGCCAGTCTGAAGAGGAGCACAGCTGTGACAGTGCACTGCAGTCAGTGTAAGAAAAACTACAAGTGACTCAGATTATCTGATAGAATTTTAACTTGCCAACTATTTTGGCCTCTAGCAAATGACCTAACTAAGCTCGTCACAGTTGGACATCTAATGGGACTACCTGTTTCACAGATATGATTTTTTAACACAGTCCAGTATGTAGAATACTTTAGTTCTGTGCTTATTCTCTTATTTTTTTTTTAGGGAATTTCTGGTCCTGCTGGTCCACTTGGACCCCCTGGTCCTCCTGGATTACCTGTAAGTAATTTCATCCAGCCCTCCTGTTCAATCCACCCCCACGCTGTGTGCAATACACTCCAACCAGAGTTATATGTTCTTGCCCATAGGGTCCCCAGGGTCCAAAAGGTTCCAAAGGATCCAGTGTGAGTAATTCTCCTCTATACTTCTTGTTCTTTTCCTTAGCTTTTGTGTGTGTTCTTAAACTTTGTGTAGCATGGTCAACACTGCACTTCTGTCATTGCTTTGTAGGGTCCTGCGGGTCAGAAGGGTGACAGTGGCTTACCTGGTCCACCTGGTCCTCCAGTAAGTAAGAATTCTTATCTTGCATTACACTGACATGATGAACCTGTTTTGACAAGGGTAGAAAACAGCGTTTGGGAACTAAAATATGAATGATTGTTTGAAAATTCATTTTTCAGGAAACACAGATCCACTGGGCACAGAAATATGTATCTGCACTGAAAAAGCCATAGGAAACTTAAAACAAATAAACAAAAAAACTAAAAAATAACACCCAGAAAAGCCCCCTATAAGCCCCTCACAAAGCATACAATAATTATTTAATGTGTTATAATGAAGCATTGAAAACAGAATTCTACTGGTTTCCTCTGATGATACTCTTCTGTTTCCGTATTTCTTTTATATATCATAACAACCTAAAACAAAGAGTCTAAATCTGAATGAAGTGTTTCAATTTCTTGAAATTAAATATTGTTTCATAGACCCCAAGTGAAATTTTCAAATTTTATCATAGGAAACATCCAGAGTTTTCAATTTTCATAGAATATGCCTGTGCTTGAGGGAATTAACAGGGATACAGAGGCAACTGTGAGTCGGTTCTGCATGTCACTTGTGTGAGGGCAGCACACATTTCCCCAAAAAGCAATGTAGTGAGAAGAGTTCAGAGCACAACAATGGTTTGGCCTTTTACAATCTTTTTTTTTTTTTTTTTTATTGCAAGTAAATCAATGCACACAGGTATGAATCTAAAGGAAAAAAGGTGAAATAAAGAAATAAACACTTTGAAGAAAGCCTATTCAAAGCATCTCCAAGCCACATTCCGTGGTCTTTCTCTGCAGAAAAACTAACAGGAAGATATAATTAGATGTTTTGTTTTCACTTAGGGCCCTCCAGGTGAGGTAATCCAGCCACTGCCAATCCAGTCACCCAAGAAGACAAGAAGATCTCCTGACTATATGTTATCTGATGCTGGTGATAATATTCTGGATTATTCCGATGGCATGGAGGAGATCTTTGGTTCCCTGAATTCACTGAAGCAAGACATTGAGCACATGAAGTTTCCCATGGGCACTCAGAATAACCCAGCCCGGACCTGTAAAGATCTGCAGCTCTGCCACCCGGACTTCCCCGACGGTGTGTTCGCATTGCATGGCACAGGCACACACGGCTGAGTTTGGGTCTGCCAGGGTACTTTTGCAGGATCGTGCATTATTGGTAGATGGCTAATACAGTTGCTTAACAAATACAGTGTCATTGGATCTATTTTTACAGGCATAAAAGTTTAAAAAATGTAAAAGATGTTCTGTTGGTAAGAGCCAAAATCCTTTAAATACATAACCTAATCTGGTTTTCAAGTTAAAACCTTTTAAAGTTATGAATAAAAAACAGTTGTTATTCTGAAAAGTGGGCCTTGCATTTCCAGGACAATCAAAACAGGAGTGTGATGAAAGAGCTTAGTATAATAATATAAAACAGCGTTGGTAATATAAGAGATTTCTATTCAGTTATGACTCTCAAAAACTTTACTAGTCTTTTACCCTTAGAAGCAATAATTTTCTCTACTGCATCAGCACTTTTTTCTAGAACAGCCAGCAAAGATGTGTGGAAGTTTCTTTGATACTGTTTAATGCTGCCAAGTAGTAGCATAATAAAATGCAAAGTAATATGAAGAGACACAATGTTCCTAAGAACTATCTTGATTTTATTATTCTTTGTTGTTTTCTTTTTTTTTCTAAATAATTTTGCCCCTCTGAAAAGGTTTAAATGAAAGCCAGCTTTCACTAAATTTTCATACTTTCATAATTTTTTCAATTGCAATGGATATTTTTCCCAGTTCAAAGCAATATTTTTCTGCTTTTAAATGGGAAGAGAAATAGATTTTGACAGTTTAATAATATTTTATTGCTTTCACTCTAGATAGATAAGATGGTTGCCTTGAGGAGTAGTTAAGCAGTGTATATGCTATATGAAAAGTACATATTTTACAATTCAGTACCCTCCATAATGAGGAATGGTTTTTACAGAACACATTCACCTTCTTCATTTACCAGTATTTGCTTCTTCTTTCTTCATATAAAAAGTAATCTTATTTTCGTTAAAAGAAAAGCAAATGCATTCATTAAAATAAAAAATTCTCCAGGGATAAGACTTGCAGAAAGGAAAGACTGTTTTCAGTATACAGCCTAAATCAACAGAATTGTTAAATCCCATAAATACTTTGTCTATGCCTTATATTGAGAAGACAGAACCAGTGAAAAGATTTGCCATTTCTCTTTGAAGCCTCCACTATTTGTTTGAAACTGGATTAGAACTGTAGTTGTCAGAAAGTCATTTGCTGCCCTGTTTGTGAAACATCTGGAGCTAAGACTCCACGTCACAGAAATCACCATTGTAATTAGAATATCATATTTTAAAAAGCACTGACTTTGAATGGACCTTGGGTGGGCTGCAGCTCTTTTCATGCCCAGCCTTCACTGGTGTTGCAGCTTCATAACCCATGAGTAAAACGGTTTTTGCTTGAGCTGTATCCCTCTCAGTGGAAGCTTTAGGTGCTTGTGCCAGCTACAGCCCCACCAAGGCCTGTGCAGACACCTTTTCAGGCAGATAAGGATGCAAATCACTCCAGATTTTGCTCCCTGACCTAAACCATTCAGATAAAATGACTTTGCTATGAACTTTGGAGGACCATTAGGTAGCAGTAAAGCTTGGTCTTCTGAATACTATTTCTACTGTATAAGGCAAATATTTTCTCATTTGTTTTAGGGGAGTATTGGATTGATCCTAACCAGGGCTGTTCTGGAGATTCCTTCAAAGTATACTGCAATTTCACAGCAGGTGGGGAAACTTGCATCTACCCAGATAAGAAATCTGAAGGAGTAAGTACCAATCTGTGTTTTCAGTTGGCTGTTGACAGTTCCTACTGTGCTGTTGCAATGTTGAACTAAACAGGATAATTACATTGTCACATTTTCATGTGTCTGTCTTTCTAATCACATTTACATTTGCATATATCTGAATGGAGCAGTGAAATGGTACATAGAGTTAGCAAACACCATTTTCACTCCCAGATATGGAATCTATGCACCTGCTTGCTAGCACTTCACTACATTCCAGAATGCAACACAGCTGAGCAGCCACTTACTGTACATGATCTAATATTTGTCTCCTAAAAGCTAAACCTTACTGTGTTTCTCCTGTGGGTTCATTTATATCTATTCATTTATTCCTATGCAAAGTAGATGTAAAAGACTTCATTAACAGTGTCCTTACTCACTGTTATAGATTACATTTGCTGGGGCATATGGTGTAGAGGAAGGCTTTCTAAAAGCCTGCTTGAATGACAGAAATCTATCAGCATCAACACCGGTGAAAACTCATTTAGACACTTTACAGCAACAATTTATACCAGCAGTTTACCTGAATCTTAACAGATTACAGCCGTCTCCCTCAAACAGAACTCTCTCTTGGATTCCATTTGAAGTCAATAATTTGAAGGCATTATCTACAAGAAAAACATCCTACTTTAAACCTTTAAAGTGGCTGANTGAATGACAGAAATCTATCAGCATCAACACCGGTGAAAACTCATTTAGACACTTTACAGCAACAATTTATACCAGCAGTTTACCTGAATCTTAACAGATTACAGCCGTCTCCCTCAAACAGAACTCTCTCTTGGATTCCATTTGAAGTCAATAATTTGAAGGCATTATCTACAAGAAAAACATCCTACTTTAAACCT
Organism: Platysteira castanea; assembly: GCA_013397175.1. Lineage (NCBI taxonomy): Eukaryota > Metazoa > Chordata > Aves > Passeriformes > Platysteira > Platysteira castanea. Next base: position 261,156 of record VYXC01006378.1, read on the forward strand.
TTAAAGTGGCTGAGATTGCAGAAAGAACCATTCTTTATTATCTGGTGTCAAATTTGTCCCAAGTAATGTAAAACCTTCATATCTGTTAATATATGTTTCAAATACTTCTGTCTCTGCTGCTTGACCACACAGGTTAGAATTTCATCGTGGCCGAAGGAGAATCCAGGATCTTGGTTTAGTGAATTTAAGCGAGGCAAACTTGTAAGTTGTCACTGCAATATAACTGCATTCACAAATCAGGTACATGTTGTCAGCAATCAGCAGATCCGGGGGATTTTTATAAATATTTAGATAATGAAAAGACCCCCAGCCTTTTTGCCCTAAATGCTACAGCAGCTATGCAGCCTCTTGCCACTGGGCAGCAGAAGCCTGGTCTGTATTGTCCCACGGTGATCCCAGTGGTCACCTGCACAGCTGGTGGTGAGGGTCTGGCCTCTGAGCTCACCACTGAACTGTAGGAAAGCAGCTGGAGCACAGATCCCCCACCCCAGTCTAGGTAACTGGAAATATACTGAGTATGCAAAGGTGAGGCTGCAGGCTGACATAACTCCATGATTAACTAAAAACAGATACCCAAAGAGATTCTGCTGCTTTACACTATAAGGTAGGAGTAATTCTGTCTTTCCCAGTAGAACGAAGCTAAAATATGTAGTTCTTCATCCTAAATATACTACTACATCATGAAAATCTATTTACTGAGTCATAGCTGTATTGACCTTTAAAACTTCATAAAATGTTATGTGTTAGTTGATTTTTAAATTAAGGACAGTTATGTGGTTCTTTTTTGTCAACAATAATTTTGGTTTGCATTGTACCAAAGAAAACAGATAAATATTCATTTAACTTCTTATATTTTCCAGCTTTCCTATTTGGATGTTGAAGGCAATTCCATTAATATGGTCCAAATGACATTCCTTAAACTACTGAGTGCCTCTGCCAGACAAAATTTCACTTACAACTGCCACCAGTCTGTAGCCTGGCACGACGCACCCTCTGACAGCTATGACAAAGCACTAAGGTTCTTAGGCTCCAATGATGAAGAAATGTCTTATGACAACAATCCTTACATCAAAGCTCTCCACGATGGCTGTGCAGTAAGTAGAGCTTCAAAGAGTCTTTACAAAACCAACCTGTCATTTAAAGTAGAAATCAAACAAATCTATTTTTTCACAGCTTTCTTCTGAGAAAAGCTTTGTAAGCACTTTACTTGTCATATACTGATTTTGAGTAGATTTTTAACCACAGTACACCAGTTTCAAATTTAATTTTCACCTATGTACCAAAAAAGAAATAACCACAAGCCAAGCACCAGAAATGGAACAAACTTGGAATGGATGCAGGCTGTCAGCACCACTGTGCTGAAACTGGACTATCTGCTACTGTGTATCAGCACAGTACAAGGGAAGAGCAGAAGCAAAAAAAGATAATGAGAGGAGGCAGCCCATAAGCAGAATATATTTATACTAAAAATCAAGGTATACACAACTAGAATATTTAGTGAATACAGGAAAAGCATGTATTACGTAAGTAAGTCCTGTGTATGTATTTAAACGTAATGAATTAATTTAATAGTTCCATATGTGACTTTGTATTTCCTTTTCCCATTTTGTGTATTCAAAGCCAGGTGAAGTTTGTGGATTTTACCTTTCAGAATCCTCCTTTTCCTAAAAATCCCCAGAGATGCCCAAACATGCATCAGCTCTCTGAGCACTTCTCTTTCAGGGTCTCTGTGGGCATAGCAACTGATACCACTTTTCAGAAATAGAAGAGTCTCTATTTAACACTTTGAAACAAAAGCATCAGAGGAACAAGTGACAGTTGAAGCCTCATTAATGATTTTGATGTTTGATATAGGAGCATTCTGAAGGCAGTTTCTGAGAAGTCAGAGATACAGAATTAGAAACCCGAAAGTGCCAGCATATACACCTGGCTCTGAGGCAGAGATGCAGCTCAGGAGGTGCAAAGCACCTCCTCTCAGCAGTGATATTCTAATACACAACTGCTTCATGTCAGCCTTTCTATCTGCCTTGTATTTTCATTTCATTTTTGTTATCCACAGAGAGTAAATGTACAGCTCCAGAGAGAGCTGAAAGTTGCAACTGTCACTAAACTGAGAACACTCAGATCTGTCAACTTGGATGTTCATCTGAACTCCAAGACCCTGGTATAGCTGAAAGGGTCTCAGCAGATAGAAGAGACCATCTAAAGGAAGAGCAGTGCCATGATGAGTGGGCTGAGTGATACACAGAGGATCTGGAGAGCCTTCCTTAGGCAGCAAGGGCGTGCCTTCAAAGCTGGCTTCTAAGTGCAGCAGTTGGCAACTCTGTCAGAACACTACTTTCTTTCCTGTCCAAACAGCTGCTCTAATATTTTCTGAGACACTTACAGTCTTTCTTCTTAGAAGTGGATCTTCTCTCTTTCAGAACTAATTAGTGATTTTTTTTCACAGGGAAGATGTGCACTACTGTGAGAATATTATTGTTTAATAAATAGTATAGACATGAACTGAGAATTCTCTAAGAAACATGACATAGATTATTTTTCATTTGTAGGCCTACTTTAGTATGTAAAAAAACCTATAGGCCATTCTCCATCTAAAGTCAAAACATTCCATGTCACATTTTTAAAATGAAATCATAAGAAAACATAAGATTTAGAGTTTGCAATATCTGGTGCATGATAGGGCAATAATTTAAAAATTCTGCACTTCAGAGATAAATGATGAAGAGCTACAGCACAGGTTAACTGCTCAGATCTATAACAGTTTGGGTGTTTTTCTTCTTTTTTTAACAGTCAAGAAAGGGCTATGCAAAGACGGTGCTGGAAATCAACACGCCCAAAATAGACCAAGTGCCTATAGTTGATGTGATGATCAATGACTTTGGCGATCAGAACCAGAAGTTTGGATTTGAGGTCGGTCCTGTCTGCTTCCTTGGTTAAGCTTAAGACAAAATCAGATCAACACAAATGTTGCACTTTGGTGCTACCAACCCACTTCATGCCACATGCAAGTTTTGAATAAGGATGGCATAGAAATGTCTTGCTGTGTATGTATGTCTTATCTAGAAAGTAATTGTTGCCCTTGTAGGGCCAGAATCACATGACTTAAACTTATTTTGCAAAGATGCTGTGGCACAGACAGACAACATAGGGCTCACTTCAGGAACACCCCCTTTGGATTCCTTTGGTGCTGTAAAAAAACCTACAACAATGGTGCTCCTTCCATTACAACTAAGAGGTGTTAGGAAAGTGTTTAATATAAACTGTAATTATTCTATGTACAGTACTATACTGTGATTTCTCTGTCCATTCCAAAACTTGCATGTGTCTCTGAATTGCATCTGGCTCTTATTTTACAATTAAAAAACTACATTGTCAATACTGTGTATGTATTCTGAAAAAATAAAACTATAATTGCCAGTGAAGCCAATTCAATTTCTGATTAATAATAAAATCCCTTTGTATATATTGTTGTTGAAGAGCTTTGTTATTTGAAGTCGCCAGTAAACTTAAGATGGCAAAACTGGAAGATCTTGAGCAGCACACTCAAACAACTCTTTTCTGCTGATATCACTCTGTGACAATGAATTTAGATAATGAAATGAAAGCACCTTCAAAGGTGCTGTGTTCCATGGTGCTATACCTCAGACTTTTTATTTTCTATTCTAATTCCATAATTTCATAAGATAACTGTATATACCTAAAATAAACAAGTTTATATTTTTGGGTGGGGAAAATATGTAAGAAAAAACCAAACTTCTGTGTAAGAGAACTGTTAAAAATCTGTGAAATAAATTAGTCATATAGCTTTTCTTCTTTTTTTTTTTTTTTAAACTCATCTGGATTTGTTTCCATTGTGCTTATTTGGGCTACATAAATATAAAAACTGGATTCTGAACAGTTATTTATGGATTTTTGCAGTGTTTACTTAGATGTTTATGTAAGCAATGATGGATGTTTGCTTCCTGAACTGGATACTAAAATTTTCACAGAATAGTCTATATAATATTTGCCCGTCCCATTAATATGAATTATTTTTCTTCCTGTTACTCCACCTGAAGGCCAGGGATGCAATATGTCTAGGTCATGTGATTCTACACAGTTGCTAAGCAACATACGAGGGACTGCTTCCTAAAGAGCTGTCTTTGACCCAAACCCTTACAATTCACTATTCAAAGCTAACCAAAAAAACACGTTGGTTTGGCCTTCCCTCCGAACATTTTATTCAGGTAGTTGGAAGTAGAAATTACATTTTAGCTTTACAACACAAATCCTTTTGTAATTATTTTTCATAATATATGTAAGACTTGAAAAGAAATGTTTGTTTCTATTTCTTATAAATTGTTAAATTAAATAGTACTAGTTTCTGCTGGCTCGTTTCCAACTGGTATTTTCTTATGCACGTTTATACATGTAAAAGTGAGATTCCAGAAGTCAACTTCTTGCTGTTCATATTTTCTTTTATTTTTGAACCAAAGTTTGTAACTGTCACCTCAAAGAGGAAAATACAAATTTTATTAATAAAATCAAGTCTTGTCTATCTGGATGGGTCATTCTCTTATTTCAATGTCCAAAACTCATCCACTGCCATTATTGTAACTTCATTCTGCTTCCAGACCATCCAGACTCGAAAGAAGGAATGTTACTACATGTCCTGGCAAGCACTGGGCAACAGCACTGGGAAGAGAAGTGTTAGCAGAGAGGGTGCTGATCTGGCCATTGGCAATAGGCAGCAGGGCTGCTAAGTTCACATCTGGCTTTTATGGATTTATAGCTCCAGCAGTCCAGATAATACCATCAAACACAAGACAGGATATTCCCTCCCCAGCTACTCACAACCTACAGTGTCCATCCACTTCACAGTCTTGTGCTTATCTTTGTAGGACCCCATCAGGTAGGCAAATGACCCTATTTATTTATAGGAAATGGAAGACAAGAACTAGACCAAGATTTAGAAAGCACTGGAACACAAAATTTCCAGCACCTTGTTTCAGACTGTGGAACCAGAACCAATGATGGGTCCAGTGACATGACATATGTCCCCTTCTTCAAAAAACCTTCTCTCTTTTTAATCTGCTACCTGTTCTTTATGAACTCTGGCTATGTCTAAGTAAGCTGTGAGGGCAACTGCAATAAGTTTGGCAGAGGAGTAGCCACTTTCTCCTGCTCAAGTGGGCTGGGTTAAGCTAGGAGCTGAGCTGTTCAAGGCTATCTAAAAAAAACCCAAAACCACTCCTCAGTTGGGTGCTTTAGGGTAAAAAATAAAGGTGGTTGTGGTTTGGCAGAGTCGGGATTAGTCTGCAGCAGAATATTGTTTCTAAGAGTGCAATGATGTATTCAAGAAGCCAAAAGAAACCAGATCTTTTCCAGAATTAGTCCAAGCATCTTGCCAAGGTTTGTGTTGGCAACATTACAAAGGAGGAAATGAACTTGAGTCTTCCACACTTATCAGCAAGGACCCATCTGGTTTATTCTTTAACCTTTCTTAAGGCCTTAACCACTTACCTTAATATTTTTTCCTTGTCATGAAAGCATCTCACCAATGCTTGTTATTCTAACTCCTCTTTAACCATTCTCTTCTTCAATCTACTGTTCTTGTTCTCTCTAAGTTTCAGATTAAAGGAGAAAAAAATTGTATATTCTTTTATGCTCTTGGTTTTCCCTTGAAAGAAGTCTCCCATTAGGTAAAACCCAAACAAACAAACCAAAAGGGCCCTCTTCAGAACAGAAAGAAATTTCACATCAAAACTCACATATTGGTCTTCCTACGAAAAAAGCTTCAGATTCTATAGTCAAATCCTAATAGCCATAAAAACATAAAACCTCAGATTCATCATACAGTATTATAAAATACATAAAAACAAACCAAACCTCCAAAACCATGCACGTCAAATTCCTTACTCAACAAAGCCCAAAACAAAACAATCATCAATATTTTTCATACCCTAAATTAAAGACCTGTGCAATCACAAAAAGATTTAAATTGTTACACGACATCTGGATTTTACCTCTAGAAACAGAACTTGGATGTTCTTTGATTTTGAGGGTTCACCCTACCTAAAGTAGACTGGGCAATTTGTTTTGAAAGTTTGTGTCAAGCCCCTCTAAACAGAGAGCCATCCTGGAGATGGTTTCTGCGCTGCAAACACAGGTTATGGTTGTGTTGCATGGAAATGGAGTAAGTCAGCACATGGCAAACCAAGCCCCAAAAAACTCCAGACTGAGGCAAGGTTCTGTCCAGAATAACACAGACATACAAGAGAGATTTAAATGAGAAGCTCTGACGAGAGAGGCACAAACTGTCCTGTGTTTATGTGTGGAGTTTCTTTGCCTCTCACTGTCTCACTCTCCGTCACCCAGGATAGGGCAATATCAACTCACAATGACTGGCACATCTCTTGGAAAAATTTAGAAAATGCAATGAAGATATTTTTTTTCCAGTCCAAGTGAGAGCCATTATGGCTAACATCAACAGTCACCTTGCAACACAAAAAGCTACAAAGCTTCAAAAAATAAGGACAGCTATCTCCTTAAGATTCTTCCCCTTGGAAACAGCTTTGTTAATTTTAAAATTAATCTCACATGCTAATGGCTGGAAGGAGAAGCCTTAATAGCCACTGATTTTCTATTGCAAGCACATGCATTCTTCTGTGAAAGAACATCTCCTATTGTAGATGCACCAAAAAAAATTGAAAATTACAAAACCAGGATATTAAATGTCATGTCTATTATATTTACCTGGAAACGTGTCTTATTTGTGTTCCTTTTGAAAGCACATAAATTATCAGAGGCTCATTGTTAGTTCAGTGAAAAGCAATGCCAAGATTATTGCCAAGGAGTAGATTGCTCTAAAGCTATTTATACATTTTGTTTTCAATAAGAACATTGAAGATTAATAGTGAGGAAGGCTGCAAGCACACAGATATTCAGACACCCTGCTCTAGCCAAAATTGGGCTTGTTTCTTCATTGTGTGAATGAAGGCTCTGTTCTAATGAGAGAGGATGCAGCCAAAGCCCACAGTCAACATGTTCTGTCTAGGTTGTCCAGGGAGCTTTGGCAGACCTTGACTTTGTTTCCAGTTTCTCAGGGGTGGAAGAAGTGATCTCCATCAAAACACACCTAACTTCAGTGAGACAGACAAGAGTTGTTAAAAACTCAGCAGTGGTACTGGGATCTCAGTGCCTCTTCTGGTCCCTCTTATAATCTAGGAAATTGTATTTTTTTAACATCAAAAAGGCAATGTAGCTAAATCTTGCTGAAGCATGAAAGAACTCCAGCTTGCACTGTGATTAAAATGTGGATAAAAATTAAAAATTCAGTCCATCCAATAAGGTGCTGGACGAAAACCAAATTAATTCTCTTCTAGCCCCAGAAGTTCTCTAAACTGGATCTTCTGTTGTGTTTCCAATGGTTAATTGAAAGAACCTTCCAGAGTTCACGGGACTGGGACAAGGCTGCCCAGAGCTCCAAGGTCATCCTAATAACCAGGAATGAATACAGGAGCCTCACACTCAGCTCCCCTCTCACCTGAAATATCTCATAGCCAGAAATCTTGCATGTGGCCATAGCCCCCCATGGGCTGCAGCAGTGCAAGGCCAGTGAGTTGTGGCCTGCAGGGGCTCAGCCTGCAAGCTCTGAAGTTCCCCAGCACAACTAAAAGTCAACATAGCTACAGCAGAGCCATGAGCTTTAAAATTAAAAATGTTAACTAAATGAGGAGACTCAGGATGTGACTAACAAAATAAAAACATTACACTATAATTGTTTTTGAAATGGAAATATTGATTTCTTATTTTTTAGTTTACTCAGAATCTTCCTCAGAAAGCCCACACAAGTCAGCCAGGGTATACGAGCTCCATGGAGCTGCATGACTTCGAAAGCAGGCCTTCCTCATTACAGCACATAGACTATGCTAAGTGGAATGAGAGATGGAAAGATTTAGAATGAAGTAATTAAGTTGTTTTTATTGACATAAAAGCTCCTTTCTGACAAATATTAACCAAAAAAAAAAAAAA
>VYXC01006378.1:269194-338235 GCA_013397175.1 Platysteira castanea
TGTTTGGTCTGTTGCTTTTTTTTTTTTTTTTTTTTTTTTTTTTTTGTTACAATATCATCTCAGTGGCAGCTCAGGTGAGACAGTAGCTCTGCTTTGTGGTCCTGGTGCCCAAACTGGCTCACAAGATAATGTAGCACAATGGGAGGGCTCAGGCTCTGTAGAATGCATAAATAGATAATCTTCATAACACTCACTATTCAGTAACTTTCTGATTTGGATGTATAGGGATCATTTATCCCTTTGTTATTCCTCAGAAGGATTTTAGAAATATCCACTTTGCTCTAAGCCTGCAGAGTTGTTCAGTGCACAGATATTAAGATCAAAGCTGTTTACTGTCAGAAAGGGCCAAAAATGGAATTTTAATTTGTGAAAACTTTCCACAACCCTCCAAATTTTGAAATGAAAAAAGTATGTTTCACCTTCTAAGTGCTCCCCTTTGTTTAAATTGTGATGTTTCCATTTGAAATAATGAGATGTTTTTCTCCAAAACGATTGAAAATATTTGATCGATAGGAGGAAGTCCATGGTGCCCACACCAAGACTGTTTTCCCATGTGCTGGGAGACAGAACCTGAGTACAATACTAACAGTGGGAAAAACACATGTCTAGAAAAGAAAGGAATGATAAAATAGGTCTCAGTGTAAAACAGAAAGGAGGAAAATGTAGTAGGGAGAAAAAAAAAAGAAATAAAAAAGCAGAGGGGAAATATGTGGGAAAAGAATGATAGGGCAGCATAGGGCAGGAGGGTGAGAAATCTTTATGGGCAGTCTGGGAGCACCCCGTGTGATCTGTGCTACAGCAGGGCTCAGGTTTGTTCCCCACAGTCAGTGCAAAGAGAGGGGTGCACTGGCCCCCTGGTTAGGAGGCAGCAGCAAAACTGGGTTATAAAAACACACCTAAAGAGCTGCAAAGATTGCAGGTCTCTGTGGGAAACACCCGCAGCACTGCCTGCAGCCACACCTCTATGCCTCGGTCTCCCTCCCCTCCCTTCCCACACTCACCTCTCTCTCAGACAGTCCTGACACTGCCTTCTCTGCAGGACCTCTGTTCTTGTGGAGCAGACACATTTTATTGGGGCACTGGAAAGCGCAGGAGATCTGAAAACGGGGATGAGATGCTTAACTTTCAGGGTTAGGAGAGAGAATGGATGATGGGGGAGGGTGAGCAGGCTCAGAAATCAATATACACCCACAGTAACATGCTGCCTGCCTGGACCATCCAGGTTAGAAACAGGCAATGACAAGGACTGCTCAGCTTCTGAGTCCTTTTCCTACCACAGAGAAGTGTACAGACCAGGCAGCACTGAGGGCTGTCTCTGCAAGGAAAGTCAGATGAAAACAATGGGGAGATCAGCTCACATTGCTGACCCTTTGAAACCACTTTCTGCACTTTAAAGTTGACCTATTTCATTTTCTGAACACATTGACCTCAAAATAAAGCCACAATATCTTGAGGAACCACATTTGAAATAGCATCACATCATTCCATGAAAATATTTCTGGAGAAAGCAATAAAAAATTTAAAAATGGACAGTCCACATGAAGTGAGGATACCTGAAAATGTTCCTGATTAAATGATTCTTGACTATTTCAATGCATTATGCAGTTTTGCATGTGTGCATTCATTTCTCGTGTTTTGCATAATCTTTCTGATGACTGTATGCACAAGTGTACCATGTAGAAACAGCAGTAAGCCACTGTGATTACTCATTAAATTTAATGAGAAGGTTAGAATTATCTACTATAAAACTAAGATGAAAGCAAAATCACAAATTTGAAAGCCAACTAAGGGCTGAAACATATGCAAGCACAGTTAGTTAATACCCTCTTAATAAGCACAACAGTAAATACATCATATAGATATACAGCAAATTTGGATGCATGTTACCCAAGTGGAACTCAGCTGTGATGGTGTATGAAATGATACATTTAATTCTAATCAGACACATAACTCAGAGGAAACAAAACCACCAAGTACTTTAGGGCTGTCTTGCAACACTGGAATATTTTTGATAGCTAGATTGCATTCTGCCCTTTTCTGTTTAAACACAGTGAAGGAAGACAGAGTTTGATGTGTGCCTCCAGATCTCTGTAAATAAGGGTGACTCCTACACACAAAGGTCAGGGCTGTAACAACACAGCAAAAGCCAGAAAGGGGTGAAACCCAGGCCCTGCAAACAATGTATGTGTGACAATGAAAAGTTACAAATCAAGATGACCGAGTACAGCTGAGGGATCATAAAATCATAGAGTATCCTGAGTTGACAAGGACTCACAAGGATCATCGAAGTCCAGCTCCTGGCCCTGCACAGGCCCGTCTCCAAGAGTCACATCCTGCACCTGAGAGCGTTGTCCAAGCACTTCTTGAACTCTGCCAGGCTTGGTGCTATGACCACAGCCCTGGGGAGCCTGTTCCAGTGCCCAAACACCCTCTTGGGGTAGAACCTCTGCCCAACCTAAGCCTCTTCTCAGCTTCACACCCATTCCCTGAGTCCCACCCCTGGTCACCAGAGGGAGATCACTGCCTGCCCCTCTGTTTCTGCCTGTGAGGAAGCTGTGGACTGCGATGAGGTCTCACCTGTGTCTCCTCCACACTTCCTAAGCCAAGTGACCTCAGCTGCTCCTGATATGGCTTCCTCTCAAGGTCCTTCACTGTCTTTGTAGCTCTCATTTGGCTGTTCTCCAGTAGGTTTAAATCTTTCTTCTATTGTGGCACCCAAAACTGCACTCAAGGTGATAGTTACAGTTTAGTACTCCAAGAAATACACAAAAGCCCTTCTTTAAGAGGTGGCTTTAGGGACACTTTTAGATGTTTGTTCTGAGCAAAACTCCCTGCAGAGGCCTGGGTTGGGTGCTCCCCCGGTGGCCCCTCAGGGCCTGTGGGCCCAGCCTGAGGGGGGCTGTGCTCTGCCAGGTGGTTCCAAAGCCCACGAGGTGACTTTGATCCCATGTGTGTGTCAAAAGAGATGTACCTCCACTTACCCCTAGCCAAAACCCAACACTATCTTTTTGTCAGGGATTTTTCTCCCCTCAATTCACATTTCTCCTAAAAGCATCATATTAAGAATGTACCACTCGCAGTGCCCACAGAGTTTTATATGTGTGCATGTGGGAGAGGTAGATTCACATTTAGTTGTTACCTCTTCAGAGGCATAATTAGAGTTAAAAGAAACCACCAACAAAAACCCAAACCCTACCAAATACAAACCTTGCCCTTTCCTCCTCTGAACCTGTACTTGTGCCCCAACTCCCTCCCCTTGGTGCTTGCTGCTCAAAGGCACTCTGAGCTTTCTCCCTGTCATGCCGAGCAAAACACTTCCCGTGAGTTAGCACCAGTCTGGGGGTCAATCCCTCCAGAGCTTGATGTCTGCAACCTGAGCTGAGAGACCTTTTTAGAGTGAAGGAATGAAAAGGGGTTTGTTTTCTTTACCCATGTGTTTCTGTGGTAGAATGGGCTGCAAAACCTGAGTAGCATTTGTGGGCAATCGAACAGGAGGCATGCAATTTTTAAACAACTCTATAAATGAGCTAGGGCTGTGTGTCATTGGTTTTGAAGCACTATCTAAAGAGTTTTTACACGGTAAACATTTGCATTGAGACATGAGTCATATTAAGCAGCTTTGTGGCAGATGCTGTAGCTCCTCTTTCATGCAATCTCTCTGAAAGCTTTGATTGAGAACCAAACACCATTCAGGGTTTTGTGGTTGAGCCTGGGAGCTTCCTTCAGTAAACTCCTTCCTGAATTATTTGCTGCTGGAGCTCATCACCCATAATAATATTCCCAGAATCTTACCTCTATTATCTTCATCTATCAGGTTAAATTCATCTTTTTGAAGTGACACACATTAAACACTGTAAAAGAGGAACAAAACTTTCACTACTCAACAGGGAGAAGCAGCACAGTGTTGTTACTGTCCACAGGTCTGCTTTTGCACTTGGTGAAATACGAAAGACATTTCGGCAGAATTTTAAAGACAAACAGTTGAAAGTAAAGAATCCTCTTGTCCACAGTCCATCACCTTTAAGGACCGTGGCAAGGATTCTTCTACATTCACAGCTTTAGGATGTTTCTATGCAACATGTACAACAAAGTGAGAGACCTGCACAAGTCCTACACATAGACACGCACCAAATTAACAGTTGTGGTTTAGGCTGGGCTCTCTTCTCCTGGTTCTCCTTAGCTGTGAATTCTCTTAGGCTGAGGGTATCCTATAGAAACAAATGCAATGATAAGTCTTGCTCAAAATATTCAGCTGCCAGAGAGGCAGGTGGGGATTGCAAGTTAAAACACTCCTGAGCAGGGTAGAACTGCAGGCCATGGTCAATTCTTAAATTAACATAGGTGCAAACCACGCATTCTCCCTTGTTAGGCTCTGCTCCTTTTGGGTTTGCAAAAAAAGCCGTACCCTTAATGAGCTAGGATACAGCTATGCAGGAAATGCAAAGACACATTTTAAACACCTAGGGGTGAAAGAAGAGAAAGGTTAAGACAGTCTTGATCTGCATCCCATCTGAAAATAAATGCAAATTCTCTTTCTGACAGATGCTTTTAGAACACTTAGAAAAAAACAAACCCACAAAAATTATTTTTCTCTTATGCTTTCATGAAAATACTAATGAATTGAAAAAAATTGCTTGTGCTGTAAATATAAATTATGTATCTTGATCTATCCTACAGGTGTCCAAAAGTTTTAAAGCAAATCAAAAGAAACTGTTTCAGTAGGCTTAGATTTCCTGTACATAGGTGGAATACATTTAGTTTTTCAACTTCTTATAAGTTTTTATAAGACATTTGGAAAACAAAAATCCCTTCAGTCAATAGTACATTGTAAATATATGCCAGTATAAAACATACAAAATACACTTTTATAGGAGTTACATAAATGCAAGTTTGTATAAAGATAAAAATACATTCACTCTTCACTGTGGTGAAATCAACCACTTATAAATATGTTTGGTCTAATTTCACAAAATTTCCATGTTTTGTGATGGTATCAAACCAAGACTGCAGAGAGCTGAAGGCTGATACCAGGTTAAGTGAAAGGAAATCAGAGCCATTCTGCTTTTCTGACTGCCATTATGGTAATATGATCAGTACCTTGACAAATGCTAAGAAGAATAATTTTGCTGATTGACTTTTCTACAAACCTACGGCTGTGGGCAATCAAAGAAAATATGAACATCTGGCTGAGCTTTTGATTGCCATGCTCACTGATATAGTGCACCCAAATAAGCAACAATTAGTACAGCTTGTGTCAAAAGACCCATCAGTTAATTCAAATTAAGTCAGGAAAATTGAATCCAATTGGCATTCATGTATATTTGTATGCGAAGTTTAAATAAGATTCTTCTGCTTTACATTATCCATTATTTACAAGGGAAACACATGCAAAGTTTTGTGGTTTAAGCAAATATTTTCGAAAGCTTTTTGACTTCTTAAAGCCAAACTTCTGGGAAAACTCTGTGTCCTTTGGAAGGACATATCCAGTCTAATAAACATAAAAATGTGTTGGCTCTCTCAAGTTCATATTTCTCACTTCTTAAAAGAATTCACAAATTTGGACAAGTTATTCATAGGTATTTTGTCAGTAGCAAATACAACAATGCAGAACTGATATTTGGGTAAATTTACTAGCTAAGATGGTGGCCAAGACAACCACGAGACTGATGTAAGAAATAAAATTCAGAAAGCTGAAGATTAATTTCCTCATGTTTTTGCTTGATTCTGAGTGTAAAACCCTGGGAATATGTACTTTCCTTTACAAAAAAAAAATAGAATTCCTGTTGGGATTCTATTTATGGTAACAGGAAATTAGGTTGCATGAGAACCTGAGATTAAAACTAATCAAAGGCAAAAGACAAGCTGTGTGCCTAATTTTTTAAAATGAGAAGTTTAGAAAAAAAATGGTCAAATTGACTTTTTATTTAATTCTAGCTCCTTGCAGTAAATAAACTTTAATCATTTTTTGACAGATATAGATACCATTGTTTCCAAGTTAAGCTGTTAAAATTTTATTTGTAACTTGGTTATGAAATCTGCTTTTCCTAAAAAATAGTGACAGACTTTTTGGCTGAGGTGCTATCTGTGCTTAACTACCTAGAGGTGAAATTTACTGTAATCTCACCTAAATCTCAGCTCAATCTGACCTGACTCTAAAATCCTATTATGGAATTCCAGGATTTCTGCAACTCATTCAGACGTGTTAATCTAAAGCCTAACACAAACCAGCGTATCCCAGACTGCATGGGGATCGGGTCACACTGCCAGCCCCAGCTGCACCTCTGCTCATGCCCTGGGGGCTCACTGCACCTGTAGCCACTTCTCCTGAGCGTCTGGTGTCACCAGAGCCAGGGAGCTTCCGAGCAGAGCCAGGAAAACCTAAAATACTGATAGAGCAGAAGAGGGACCATGTCAAAGGCGAAGGTTGGGTGAGTCTTCAATCGGCCTCGGACTCTCATGCTACATCAGCAGCTGCCACTGATGCAATGAGTGTGGCCAAGCACCTGTTACATTCTTTCATTTTCCTGAGGGTTCACTTTGTTCTGATGCCAAGAAATAAGTTTTCCTGATCACTGACTTCCATGAATATTAAGACCCAAACACTCTTGAGAACAATCAGGTAAATTAATTAGAAAACTGTTACTATACTGCCTTCATAAATCAAGAGTTAGCTTGTGATCCATAACTTCAAACAGTCTTTTAGCAGCTGTTTTCTTTAAGTTCTTTCCTTTAAAATACTAATGTCTCTTATACATCCATCTTCTGACTCAGAGGTTAAGAGTTCTTCTACTAGTGTTACCTTTAGAAATATAGTTGATGGAAAACCCCTTAGATAGTCTAATGATATGGTCCAGTTATTCTCAAGTGCACAGGCCCCTTATAAATGCTACTCAAAAATCGATATCAACCCTTCAGTGCCTTCAAGAGATGTGGAGTAAGGGCCATAATAACAGTGATTGCCTCCAGCGAATAACTGTTCAGTGATTATACTGCAGTGGCCTGGAAGTCCAAATCCCCCTCAGTAACTTTCAAAATGGTTGCATGCTGGGAAATGTAAAATCATCCCTAGCAGGCAGGTCAGTAGCTGCACTTTCTAGTCAAGCACCTACATATTTACTTTGTTCCTGCCTCATTATTGGCATAAGATTTTGAAGAAGAAAGTCTGCTAAAAAAAAAGGTAAGCTGCAAAACAGTAGGTCAGCATTTCAGACATGTTTAGCACAGCAGAGTACTGTGCACCACAGGAGAATCAGCTGGCAGCCCCTACCTTCGCCTATTTTATTTAGGATTTTGAAAGTAGAATAAGGAGAATACATTTTCAAAGACTGTGGTAGTAGGGAAAAAAGTCACTCCAAAGTGTGAACAACAAAAGCATGGTTATGGCCTCTGATATTTATCCTCTGAGTAAAGCAGCTGCTTGTTTGGAGTCAGGAACAGGGGAATACTTAGCAAAGGCTGAAGTAATGTGGCAATTACTTTATGCCTAAGACTCTGAATGTAATGTCACGGCATTTTCCTGGAGCTCCAGTTTTCACATGAGAAGGTTGTAGTGGACAGTAGCCAAAGCTCAGCACAGTCCCGATGCAGCAGCCATTGCTTTGAGCCTCCACAGAGCCAGCTGCACCACTGCAGTAGGAGACTGGCTTGGCTCGGCTCCTCAGGAGCAAGTCACATAAAGCCCACGTTGCCTCAGGACATTGCCTTCCCATCTCATTCTCTTTTGCATGCTGATACTGTATCAAAACTAGCCAGCCAAACAAAATGGTTTGCCAAGACATCAGTTTTCTTAAAGTCTGCTCTTTGGTTGAATGCACGCTTGACCCATGTGTACAATTCACTCTCAAAAATTAAAAACATGACAAAGTTCTCTCTTTCCACAGAATTCTTGGAAAATGAGTGCTCCATCTTTCCTAGGGAAAGGAAGTCCTTGCCATACAGAATAAGACAACCTTGCTATATTTACATTTCACCCTATCAAAACTTTTAAGTAAAAATATTGGAAAAAATTGTCCATATGCATACATACATCTACTGCCAGGGATGTTACTTGCTACAAGACACAATGAAGTACTAATATAATAAAAAAAAGAGCCTTTGGAAAGATAAAGACAGTGATGTTTTTGTATTTTAGAAACAGAAGTACAAAATAAAGATTGGAGAACAACTCCCCACAGTTGTTTTTTCTTAATCCTGCGTTGGATTTAAAGTATTTTTATTTCAACCATCTCTCAAATATTAAAGTTTATTTCCTACCTGTGTTCTTACCAATTTAACTGTCTTAGCAAGTTCTGGAAAACTAACCTTTTCTGCAGACATGCTGTACCACCATGTTGTGTTCTACAGCTCCATTAACCATAATAAAATCATTCTCCTGTGTTCTTCCTCCATGTATAATACAGTGTTTGTATGAATGCTTATTGCAACCAGAAATACATTGTGCCATCTAGCAACTGACAGTTTAAGCAATGCATAAATATGAGAATAGAGAAAAGCTTTGTGTGATTTCAGAGTTAGTTTCATTGAAAATTCTCTGAACCTGTGAGTCTCTTTGTCACATCTGTTGTCATAGGACATTCTGGCAGCTGAGGGGGTTTTTATTTCAAAAACTTTGAGAACAAATGTTATGTCCAAATATATTCTCTGCAATAAGCATTAGGTAGTGAAATAAATTAGACTAAGTACCTACCCAGGAGTAAAATTAGGTTTTACAGGCATGAGTGCTACCAGAGGTATCAGACTCAGGGCACCCGCTATGACTCAGACCTTAGTGATATGGCAATAATAAGATACCTTAAGCAAGCTGTTCGCTGAATCAGTCAAGTTAATCTCAACTGTGTGTTAGTGAAATTTTATCCACATAAGTTGATTTTAGTCCATTAAGTCAGCCCTTTTACTTCACAGTGTGTATAGTCATTACACTTCCCTACCTTCATTTGTCTTCATTCAAAGGAGCACTCAACCACCTTGGTGCTTATTGCCATTAACAAGATTGTGGTTCGCCTTAACACAGTGTCAAATGAAGTCACAAAGAGACATGTGGATGATAGCAAGGGAAACTGCACCAGCAGTTATCATGCAGACGAGAAATATAAATGAGGGATGAAGTGTAATTTAAGCAAACACTCAGATAGAAAACAAATGTGTCATTGCAGACAAACAATTCCTGAAGCAGCTGCACAGGAGTTCTCCTTCACTTGTAATTCTTGCAACGGGATTGAAAATCAGAAGAAATTAGAACTGTTAAGCAATCAGGAAATAGCAGATAATTTCACTGAAGTTGTTGTATTTCAATGAAATATTATCTTTTACTGACAAGACAAGCATTATAAAACATACAGAGTTAACTGCATGAGCATCCTAAAAGCTTGTGTATTAAAGCTCAAAAGTTAGTTTGGCAGAGAGGCTAATAGGCCTAAAAGCTTTCTAGCTCATTTTAACACCTTCTGGTTTCCTCATTAGTGATGGCACTGATGTTCAGTTATTATTGTAGGATCTGATCATATTTACAAACTCTTGCTACTTTCCCTCCTTAGAGACCTCATCTGAATCACTTTTGAATACCTAGCAGATGTTCAAGATATTCAGTTCTTAGAAAGATGCAAGAATCTTTAAATACCATGTGAAGCACGGCTACAATGTCTAGCTACTGTGCCCAAAAAGGAAAACTTTCCTTGAAGACACTGTCTCAGGTAAGTACCTGCTGCTGGTTTTATCCTCTGAATCAGCCTGCGCTGATTATGGAGGATTCAGGATCCCAGACTAGACTAAACCCACACAGCTGTACAAAGTCCCTGTGTTAATTTTGTCTCCAGCACATATTATGTTCAACATTTCCAGCACCACTTTTGACATAAGTCTTTTACTAGCACTCCTTAGCCTCCAACCTTTGGTAGAAGAAGAAATGCAGCTCCTGAGGCCACAGAGTTTGGATGGGAGACAATAGTTTTGCCTTTTACAGTACGGAACTTAGTAATAAAATGCACACTCAAGGGAATATGCTAATTTGATGAGTATTCCTCACTTCACAAAAGAATCTACTTTTATGAGCATCTCAGGTTTGCTCCCCAGCTCTTGTATAAAATGAACTCATGGGGTCTGTGCACAGCTAATAAGTCTAGTGCTCTTTTAGAAGCAAAGTGGTTTGTCACTGTGCAGCAGCAGATGACCTGCTGAGGTCAGAGCAGATGCAGATGAGCTTTAGAAACACTTGCAATTTTCATTTTCTCTGAAATTAAGACTAAAACTGTCTGCAGGATAAGACATCTTCATTAAGGATGGGTTCCTACATGTATTCCTTTCTGTACACCTTAATCTCCTTTCACATTAGCCATAGGGGAGTGAATAAGATGCTCAAAGTGAACTTCAGGAGAACGTGCATAAGCAACATATACAGAGAAGAAATCACTCATCTCTCACTGGCATAGCAATCACATGATGGATGGATGTACCCTCTCAGTATGGATACAGAGCTGAGAGGAACAGGAGTAATGCTATCCAAACTCAGAATGCCTTCATCCATCATCAGGGTCAAATCACGTTTATTTCCCACCAGCAAGAGAGACCAGCCCCAGCTACAACCATCACAAACTGTAATTTTGTGAGTAAGCAGCAGTCCAGTAGATGATCTATGTCCATGTGTGGTAACTAAGCTCTTATAATCTATGTTTCTGATGCTAGCACACATTTTTCCTAACTTTTTTTATAAGACTAGCAATGGAACCAGCTTTCTCTTTGAATAGCTTCTCTGCTCTCTTCCCTGCCTGTCCCTCTACACCACTTCTCCAGAAATACATTCCCATGTATTCATATTTGCTGTTTTAAACCCACACTGGGACTACGTGAATCAAATCTAATCTGCTAAACTGCTAATTGTTGAACTACTGTGGATGTTTTCTGTGTATATCTGTATGTACCTGCCTTGTCAAATTCCCTGACCAGTGTGTGTTACCAATAGCTAACCCCAGTACTTCCACTGCAGCTGCACCTCTTGAGAATCTTGGCCTATTCTGCTCTCTGAGGAGAGAGGAAAAGCATCAACATGATACCCACTCCCCTTGAAATCTCTCCAAATCAGGAATAAGTTCATGCAGGACAGCTTGCTCTGATTCTGTCAGTGTTTACACTTAAGGCAAAAAGGGGCTGACTGATGACTAATGGTACAAGGACACTAATATATAACACTGTATCAATTAAAAGGAAACATCTACTTTAATATATTAATACAAGAATATAGTCAGAAATCTGAAAACCCTTTTTGTTCCTCCCAAATTAGATTACATACATATCATTATAGTCATCATTTTATGGGTATGGGGAAAAAGAACATACAATTGACCTTCAAATCAACCCTCAGCTTGACAGCCTAGATTGATGTATTATCCAGACCTTTATTTCTCATTCTGTTTCAACTGTCAAATAGAATTCGTTTGTTATAAATAGGAACTTTCCAATAACAACAGAAAATAAGATACAGGCAGCCACCTTGCAATGTACCTGTTCTCAAAATTCTCTTTGCTTTTCAAAGAACTCTGTGTTTCCAGAGTGCTTGCATGAATAGCATCCTCATCTCTCGGACTGGAGTATTCATAATGAAGTGAGATCAACTGTTTACAGTGTCCTGAAGGACACAGAGTTGACCTAAGTTACGGACTAATGGCTTTTTGTTCTCTGTGTGGGAAGGTCATAGGAGATCTCAGATCATAGCAGGTCTTCGATCATAGAAGGGTCTCAGTTTCAACAAAATGTAAACCAGAGACAGAAACTTCAGGACACAGACTCTATAACTTAACTTGAAAACAAGCACACAAGTGGTTTTTCCACCACTTTTTGAAGTCCATTTTACTTCCAATACCGTGTCAAAAAAGAATCTTGACTGGAAGATTCTCCTAATTTTTTTTCTTTATGGATGTAGAATGCTTGAGAAATTGTGTAAAAACCACCATACTCTTAAATCACAGCTTCAGATGGCCAGGATTCTAACAAATTAAATTATTTTTAACCGAGGGTACCTTCGAAAGCCATGAATGTCACTGAGATTCCCTTTCCATGAAGACAGGTAAGGAGTGGGTTCCTGAAGTCATTGTCATGCCCTAACAGACTTACATTCATTGCAGGTACAGCCTTTTGCTGAAGTACATAAGGAAGCCTTGGGAAAGAGCACATGCTGGGGAGGTGTCCTTAGGCCAGCAGTAATTAGCTCCCCTAAGAATCCTGTAGCCTCGAGGTGCAGCTAGCATCAGGTAATGTACTGCACTTTGAAGATGTAAAAGGATTTCAAAGAGCTCACTGGTACTGGATTATCCACTACACTGGGATTTCTGCATTACTGTTTTCAACTCTTAATATAGAATTATAAATAGATATTCAGACAAATTTGTAAGTTATTTTTGACAACCAGTTATTACGCTTATTACTTGAAACCCCAAAACATAAGTTTTCCCTATGAATGTCCCTTTAGTGTAAGGAAACAAAAGTTTGTTTTCATTTATTAAGGAGCCTGAAAATCTGTTCATTTTTCTTTTTCCACTTGTTTGCTCCTTAAAGAAAGTTTGTGGTCTGCATAAAAGAACAGATTTCTAAGAAGTAACTCATTTTTTCTTCCCTGATTATACTGCCAGATTCAATGAATAAAAACCCCAACAAACAACAGAAGGATTTTGTCAGCTTTTGATAACAGGACAACAGAACAGAAATACAAGCTGCAAAAGGCTTTCTTTTCCTCCAAAAGTTTGAGATTAATATGAAAGTGATAATCAAAAAACCAAGTTGAAGGGAAGTCACATAGACATCAGAAAAAACTTTTTCTCAAGGAAGGTAATGCTGCTCAGGGACAGGTTGTTCAATGAGAACACCTCGGAGGTATTCAAGACAGCAAAACAAGCACAGGACTGGCTGGACCAAGTTCTAGTAACAGCACCACCTGAAGTGGGGGCCTGGAGTTGATAATTCCCAGAAGACCTTTCCAGGCAAAAGTTCTCCTACTGCAATTACTGAAACTACCCAAGAATCATCTAAGGAAAGAGATGATAGGATTTTAGTAAAAAGGTTAAATATGGTGAACTTCCTAAATCCAGAAATAAAACCAAATATTGAAATTCTAATGCAAAAAGAGCGAAGCTTCAAATAAGGAAAGATATGCATTCCTCAAAGCCACACTATAATTACAGGCTTTTCACTGAGTTGTACATACTAAATGGAAGCTAAGAAGGGACCCTCACCTTTTTTTTCCTTTCAAGTCATCCTAACAGGAATCAGATACATTTTCTTTATCACAGCAAAAGTCTGTGGACAAAGTATTTAATAAACATTACCCATATCACATGTCATCTGGATTTCAAAAATAAACATGTAATTTTATACAATAGAAATCCTTTTAAGATAAGTATTATCACTTCAACATACTTTTCTTCATGTAAGATTTTCCTTCTCAAAATTTCACCTTCAAGATTTCAAAATGTAACAAGAAATTTTATTTTATTTTCCCTGTTCAGCACTGTTTGTACTCAGACATTCAGCTTAATGTTTTACACTAGCAGGGTTTGTAACTGGTTGGATGGGCTGCTTGTTCTGCTGGTAAAAATCTAAAGTATACTAAATTCCTCTCAAATACTTGGATCAGTGCATTCCCAACAGGCAAGAAATGGATACTTTATTCTATCATCCTGAGAGCACGCCTTATGGTAGACAAGCTAAAGAGAGAACCCAGCATGAAACCCAGCTTCCCCTCCTCATAAGCACATGCTCAACCAGCTTATAAGATTGTTCTACTTCTTTAATGAATAAATAGATCATGATTCCACTACAGTTTCAGATGCAGCAATTTCAAGTGACTCAGTTTTGGTGTAAGGGGAAGAATTGGCTCAGGCTGCAACTGCTCATAGTTTTAAAATCTGGAGATTTATGGTTCATCTTATGTACCAGCCAATATCAAAGACATCACGTCTGTAGCAATAATATTGTTCTTGCACAGGGATTTTCCCATATTTTTGGACTGGAACCTCAAAGAGAATGATGTTTGAACTATGGTGATTTCACTAGGAAACAAAAAAATGAGACCTACATTAACCAGACTCAGAATTCAGTGCCTATATCAATTCCCTACATGAAACAAGTGACCATCTGCTCCACTTGCCCATAAGCAACACTAATATCTTCTCTCTCTGCTGCCCTATTCATCCTCCCTCCCCCCCCCCTTTAAATCCTTCTCTTCATATAACACTACCCACCTATTTTTAACTTGTGTCTTCCAATTTTCTACTTGGCTGCTCACCTCATCAACATATGGTAGATCTGCTCACTGGTGGTACAGACTTCCTATCTGGGACCATTTATGAACCATCTTGTAGCTGGCACAGTCATTTACATGTCTTAAAGGCATTTACAGAATGTCATCACCTCAGAATATATCCTCAGAAGAAGCTGTAGCCAGATCTACTTAAAGCCCTTGATCTTAAATTTGTTCACCCTGTAGTGGGTCATAATTTCAAAACTTAAAATAAAGCTTGATGTTAAGTCTGGTATTATCATTCTAATCATCCTGTTCTGATCTTGAAGCTTCCATTTGATCCAGAAATTTCTCTTATATTGAAAAGTAGGGATTTGTGGGATTAAGAAAATCTTTAGCACTTATATTTTTTCCCCCTCCAAAAGAAGATGAAAGATACATTTCTACTCTTAATTTCTTCCACTCTCAATTTATTTGGAACACTAGATTCCCTCTCTCAGACGTCCAGTGAGAAAAGTGCACGTAATGAGTGTTCTATCAAAAAAACCATAAGAATATTTCTGAGCTTAGAGGGTCTTATTGCTGAAGTTTGAGTCTCTAGTGATTATTTTACAGCTGTTCTAAAATGATTCTGTGTTTCATATATTTGTATAAAGTCCTTCTTGTACATAAGCCAAGAAACAATGCAGAGCTGCTCATCTGAGCTTTTCTAATTGTTCTTATACCAGCAGCACAGGAATTCGTGGAGATAGGTTTGTCATAATACCTTGTTGGCATTTTTTATTTAACAATTACCTCTTGAAGCTATGGAAACCCTGGAGAAGAATAAAGCTATGGTGAATACAGACGCAACACTAATTAACAGACATGCCAAATATGAATGTTTTAGTAAGAATTTTTTTAAAAGTGTATTGGCAGGTCAAGCAGCCAGGAAATAATGGAAAATCAAGTTCTATTTCCTTGAAAATCTGACACTCTGCATTAGAATACATTGAGTTGAAATGCTGGGCAGCAAGTTAAAGCCAGGGCTTTGTGTGTGCTCCTATGCATTATTTCTCTGGTGCTGATGCTTACCTCAGCTGCCCTTTGGGTAGACTGCAGAATTTGGACAAATTTATAAACTTACCAGTAATTTCTAGGGTCTAAAATACTGCAATACAAAGTACTAGCAGCAGTCATCTGGAACAGATTTACTGATTAGGCAGCCCAAGATAATTATTAAAGAAACAGTAGTTGTAACACTGCTGTCTCATGTTTGTAAGCAAAACAAATGGAACATCAGTAACAGATGTACTTTGACATGTTCTAATACTCTGAAGAATGCCAAGCCACGTGGATATGAGAAATGGCTAGAGAAACTCATCTGAGCTCCTCTGCAGAAAAAAAGTTAGTAAAGTCAAAAGATAAATGAAAACAACTGGTTCCCCTACAACATTGTCTCAAGATATCTGATGTTGTCCTCAAGCAGCTAGGAGTTTAAACTAACCCTGGCTCAGAGGTGAGGTCTGGAGGTGGATACAGAGATTTTATTAATCCTCCCCAGTACTGCTTTTATTGCGCTAATATTAGTTCTTTTTTTCCACCATGTGGTGTTCTTAGGGTCAGGACCTTATCACCTAAAAAGGAAGCTATAATAGAGATTATTGATTTGATTTGTCTTTATCTAGTTAATTACTACATCCTGCACTCACTTTCCTTTATTTTTGCAATTTCCTGAGCCAAGAGAATGAATTGTTATTGCCAAAGGAATAGGGGAAGAAGAAAGGGAGGGGTAAAGAGAGAGGAGAGGGAATCTTCATTTGTCTGCAATTCTCTGTATCTCAGCTTCTGCTTTGCATTCAGATAGATTCAGCGCTAAAAAATCCTTATTAATAAATAAAAGCAACCTTCTAACTCTGTATTGCTTTTAGTCCTGAAGAACATCAAAAGACTGTGCAAACCTAAAGTAAAATGCAATCAATTACCAAACTCTGGGGATTATTTCACCAAGGCAATTGATTTAACTTCACCACTGCAGCCACCTCTCATTGGAAACATATCAGCTATTTAAGAGCACACTCATAAAACAAGCTAACAAATTACCTCAACATTTCCTAGGGAATAACCTTTCAGTCTTCCGCTAGAAGACAGGTCAAAAATCACTTTTTTTTTTTTCCACTTCAGTTCATATGATCTCTACTATACCTGCAAGAAATGTATTATAAAAGGGAATCCAACTGAAGATTTCATACACTAGAATGTATGGCTTGGGTTTCAGTAAATAGATAATAGGATCTTTAATGACTGCATACAACAAGTATTGGGAGTTGTCACATCAAACTGCATTTCTACTTAACATCATGACAGGAAATAGATTTCAGTAAGAAACACGACTCAATTCACAAATGCAGGGTTTCCATCATGAAGACATTCTATCCATGTGTGATCTCAGAGTGGGCATATGCAGGAATTTGAGGACTGACATTTATCTTGACAAAATGGAGAGTTCCGAGTTTGGCAAGGGGCACTACCTAAGAAGGGAAGAAGACGCTGTCTAAAATATCTTATCCCAAGTAACTTTTTTATTTCTTGGTCTTGCCACACATTGTTTTATTCTGTCAAATGGGAAAGTGATTCCTTTTCTTTCTTTCTCTTGGGCTAGGGCCACATCTTACTTTCACTGTGTATGTAAAGAGAAAACGCTCTCTCTTGACACTGGTGCCCTTCAGACACTTCCCATACTAGTAATAATAATTATATTAACCAAATTATATTAACCTTTTTACAAAAGTGCTGAAAAATCTGTAATTGCCATTACAACTCGGCCGGACATTGCGGTGTTTTTCACTGTATTGTTGGCTTTGAAAAGCTACCTGATATCATACAGAAATGAAATAACTTCATTTTCACCACCAATTCCTCTTCTTAACATTATTCAGTATGTGGATCATCTGTCTTGTATTCCCATGATCAGATACTGAAACTTAGCTTTAAAACTTAACTTCTCTCACAAACCATAATGCTAGGGACTAGAATCTTTGTCGTGACACAGGGTTTTGTCAGGGAAATCCAGCGAGGTGAAATCATTCAAGCAAACACAATTACATAGAGGAGCATAAAATGTCATCATATAGCCAGCTGGACAATATAGGGGCCCCAGGTGCTGAGTAGCAGCTGCCATTCTGATGGAAGTGCTCATGAAAAGCTGCCAGCGTTCATGCAGTAAGCTGGAAATGCCAAAAATAGGCCAGAAATTGCCAAGTGTCAAAAACACAAAGTGCAGACACCAGCAGCACTTTAAAGCTCCTTAAATTCCTCAAGATCCATTTGGAAAGGTGTTCCTCTCGAAATCTGTCAGCCCAAGGGCCTGCCCAACCTCTGTTGCTGCCTGAGTGAAGTCAGCTGTACCAGCACGCAGGTGTGAAACAGCATTTCCCTTGCTCATAGCCAGACAGAATGAACAAAAAGGGTTATAAATATTGAAATCGATTCCCAGATCCCAGTGTCTCAGGACAGGTGGGAATGTGGCAGGGCACAAGGACTGTAGGTAACAGCACTTCTCTGAATAAAAATTTTCACTGGCTTTCGCAACAAAGACCCACTCAGGTTTTATTTTCTCCCCCTCAAATCAGAATTGTTCTCAAATCAGCAGTGTTCTAAAGAGTACAATTTAAAATTTAATTAAATCTTTATTTGATCTGTATTAACATGTTTAAAGAATTGCCTTCACTAAGGCAATTTTTGAAGGTTTTTCATGTTTTGTTTTCTTTTTCAGCCAAACCTGTTACACAGTACCGGTATTTAATCATCCTCAGAGATTTTTTCATCCTAATTCTTGAAAAATAAAAAAATTGTATTGATGTGTACTCTAGATGCCTCATGATTTAAGAAGAAATTTAGTATTCATGACTGGTATTTTTTTACTTTGCTGATGATATTACATTTTCATAGAGCAGCTAAATACTCTGTAAGTATATAGGACATACCCAAGCACTCAAAAAAGGAAACTAAGGTGGTATATAAGGTGGCATTTCTATAAGTAGAAACAAAAGGTATGACAAACTAGTGAGAGAGTCACGGAAAGACATTTGGCAGCACTGGTTATGTCTGAAAATAATCCAGCTGCCATCTTATTTTAGGCAGCCACAGGAATCTGACTGACTTTGATCTAAGAAGATGCCATCAAAGAGATCTGAGTAAAATACAGAGAAATCAATTTTTCAAACCCAGCCAAACTTCAACTTGGAGACTTGGGGGACACAGCAGAATAATTGACTGGTGTAAAGAAACTAGAAAAGCTAAATTACTCAAGATATTACTGCATTTATCTATTTGTTTTGTCACCCAGTCTGCACACATTTTGTTCCCTGTACTGTTACTCTTTTTTTTTTCCAGTAAACAGATGAAATGGACTCAGCACTTCCACTTTTGGATTATCTTTTTTCCTCACTTGCAGACATTGTATTTACAAAATAATCGCTTCCATTTTTTTCTGCTAAATATCTTCACCTCCCAGTACCATTTCTATTTATGTGCACTCAAGTATCTAAATTCTGCTGAAAGTCAACAGACTCTTCAAAGAAACTCCCACATTTATTATATGGAAAATACCTCTGAATAGACAGTCCAAAAGGCTTAAATCACTTCTGGGACTGAGAGACAACATTCTTGCCTCATGTTTTCTCTGTGCCTGTTTCCTAACTGTGGAAATTGTGGTGGCCATGTCCATAAGCCATTTACACAGCTTTGAAAATGTAACCTGAGATCTCCTATCCATTGTTCAGCCCCAAAGAATTCTCTGCCTTCTCATATAATTTGTTTTACATCTATGACTTCCAATTACACTTACACTAAAGTTTAAAAAATATATTGCTGCTTTAAAATTATTGAATTCCTCTTTTTGTTTCATGGTCCCTCAAGGAATGTTTTAAAGAGTGTACTTACATATAACATTTTGAAATTTCTTGGGCATGTTGGGTTTTAAAAGTGATCAGGTTTCAATTACCAATAATGACCTTGCAGAACCTCAATAATTACCACAATTCTCACAGGGTGCTTACTAAACTTTTAGTGTTTCTTCCTCTTATTTAAGAAACTTTATTCCTTTTGCACAAAAAAAAAAATTCTAGATGATTTCAAAAGAACTATTTATGCCTAAAGCTACTTCCTGATGATAAGAGAGTAGTACTGTTTGCTCATATTTTTTCTATATTTGCAGCTGTTTAATATTCTGCCCTACCTTGCTATGTAGTAAGTACTCTGTAGCTTTTAGATGCTTGATGTTATAATTTTTAACAGTTCTTATATTCCTTTCTGGTGACATCAGATGTAATTTTAATCCTTAATTTTATTGAAATAAGTGTTATTTTTTTCCCTATATCATAATCACCTCTAACAGCTCCCAGTAAACAGCAGGTGGTTCTAACCAATCTCCTTCCATCCATTACTTATTCCCATGAATGTTGTCTTTTAAAAGTTCTGTGGGTTTGGAACTCTACATTGTATAAAACTGTCACATAATTTTCATTTCTGATGATCCATTATTACAAGATACCAGATGTTCACTACTTCTTCTTAATTACCATACTTAAGGCTTATGTCTTAGAACTGACTGAGATAACCTCTGAGATAATCTTTGATCTGGGTGTTTTCTTCCAACACTGGGAGGACACAACACTACATTACCTCAAGAGATTTTCACACAACTGAGTAATTGATCATAGGAAAAGCAATTTGATTGTTTGAGCAGCAAAAAGAGTCTGCAAAAGCTGCTTTTCCCATACATACCTCAACCTCCTGTAGTCCATAGGACTAACTCAAGGGTTATGTGTGTTGAAGAACTACCTTCTTAAACCAGGCAAACCAAGTTTTTGTCAGGTAGGGAAAAATACACGTACAAGAAAATATACTGCTTAGTTCTGAGGGATATCTTATTTTAAATACTGATTCTTCTCCCCTAGATTCTCACAGCTCCTACCAGAAATTAAAAAATTTTGGACTGACATTGCAGTGATAGAATAATCTGTCAGCTGTCCAAAAAATGTATTTCTTTAAAAAAATTAGAGTTAAGTATTTTTTCAAAGAATTTAATTTTTCTTCCAGTAGGTATTTCTCACAACAGTGGATACTGTGGTCAGCATGTTGCTTACAGCCTGATTTGCTAAGCCCATGCTGCCTGTATCACACCACAGAAAGCCTCTTTCCAGAAGGTATTGTCTGTCTTGACCACATAGGACAGAGATGCTTACCAAGTCCCCGCTGGATTCTGCAGCTCACAGGTCATTAGGACCAAAGTCTCCCACAGGGATCACTTTCTCTTCCAAGAGTTGCAGAATTTTCAGACTACCACTCCACAGCAGTGTTAATGTTGTGGACTAAAAAAAAAAAAATAAGTTTGAAACAGATTTAAGAGTTAAAAGCATATTCAGCAGTGCTATTTTTA
Organism: Platysteira castanea; assembly: GCA_013397175.1. Lineage (NCBI taxonomy): Eukaryota > Metazoa > Chordata > Aves > Passeriformes > Platysteira > Platysteira castanea. The sequence goes on from VYXC01006378.1 coordinate 289,840, forward strand.
TATTGCCAAGTAAGCATAAAACTCTGCTTTAACTTCTGAGGAAAAGAAGTAGAGATAAGACCTTATCTTCAACGGGAGAGGGAACGTTTATCTCTAGAGACTGTGCTGCTTCATCTAAAGCTGTCCAGAAAACACTGTGTGCCAATCAGTTCAGTTCCACTGAGTGCCAAAAGGATGAACAGGCAGGTTTGTGTTGCAAACTGAAACTGAACCCAGCAGTTTGGAAGCCTGGCTTCCTCTCCTTGCCAAGTTCTCTCTAACCTCAGTGAGCTGTTCAGGGCTTCACTGGTCCTTAGGGTTTGCCTTACCTTCCGTTATTGTTGTGAATGGCACTGATACAGGACTGCACACAGTGGAAACTCCCAAGAAAACTTCTGAAATACTTAATTGGCAAAAATAATACATATTTCATTGTTTGGTTTTACATTTGACCTACTGCAAACTTTTACATTTGACCTACTGCATACCTTTGTTTTCTGCAGAATTATCATGTCAACTACGAAATCAGTTGTCTCTAACACAGGGCCATACTTTAGGGTTTGCTTCTGTGATTATCCTTTCAATGCAACTTTTCTAATAGTATTTAAATTATAGTTCTGAAGTTCCCAGTCAGAAGTCAGAAATGTGTTTATTTGCAAGAATTCAGGTGAAGAGTGAAAGATTACCCAGAATTAAAATTTTTAGAATAGTTAGCATAGAAAACAATTTTAAAATATTTTTTCTTAAAAAGAAAAAAATCACCTATTCAAATAGATTATTATTATCTTCTATTCAACACTCTCAAAGCAAAATTTTCAGGGGGTGTAAATTGCCATGGCTTCACTGAAACCAGTATGCTTTGCAAGTCTACAGGCTGGAGTTCTAATCCTTCATTATCCAAGTGACTTCTTAATACAATTTAAGAGCCCTGGTACGGTTCTGAATCATTATTTTCCATGTATTCAGAGACTCTCAGAATTCAATGGCTTCCAGCCATTCTAATAGCTCTAATTTCATGACAGTTCCTCAAAACTGGATCCCAAATTACTCAAAACTGCAAAAAATATCATCTGCATTTTAGAATCTACACACAAAGTTCCACCCTGATTTACATATTTCTTAACTCTACTGCAGATACCTGAGAGCTAAGTCTGCTGTAGTTTGCACTAATAGGGATGGTCTCACCAGATCATTCACGTACAGATTCTTCAACAGCTTAAACAAGCACTGTAATGATTTCTAGTATTACATCCGAAACCATTCCACTATCATCATCTTTACACTTCACAGTTTTAAGTATTTTTACTTTATGGGAAAGATTATTCAGATTCAGTTCATCTCTGCAGCAATAATAGATCGGTATCATTCAATAACACAGACAGTTCTAGCCTGTGTCTCTGAAGCCATCAATACTGTTTTCCTGGAAGGAGGTTTGTGCTTATCACTTCCAGCTAAGTGAAATGCCTGGTTCGGCATAAAGTCTCTAAAGAGTGCCTCACAAACCCTCCAAAAAGGGACATGACTGAGACAAGCCTGAAAATGGGGCAGGTTTTCCAAAAGCAGGACTGTTGCAGGTAGAGCTGCAGAGAACTTGCAGTGCTGCTGGCCTGTAGGCAGAGACAGATTGTGCTAATTTAAACAGCTCCTTGGGGCTTTCAAAATTCTGCCATGGGCCATTCCATGGGTGTGAGTTATGAGCTGCAACTCTTTGAAGAACAGCATTGAATTTCATCTCAATGTATAGGCTCTGCAGCCTGATATATATCATGTTGACAGAGTCACTTCTTTCACATCAGAGCTCTGTTGTTCAAGTCAGTGAATTCAGAATTTATTCAGGTTAGCATCTAGGGTTAATCCCTAACTTTCTGAATTTGGTTGGAATATCTAATATAATTCAGATCAAGCTTTTATTCAGATTTCCATGCTTCTATTTCCTACACTGTCTTCTTATATTTTTATGTTTCAACCACACAGTAAATTACCTATTGTAATGATGGATTCAATACTTAGTTTGCAAAGCTGATGCTCAATTCCAGCATATGAATATTCAGGACTAGATTGTGAACAAGCCTCAGCAGGGAGGAAAAAAGGTGATGAGGAAGAAGTCTTTACCTGACACATTATGCTAGCCTCGTTCTGCATGTTTTAGCTTTTCATTCTAGCTCCTTCCACTTTTTTTATTACCTCATATTTATTTTTCTCCTTTTTTGCACACTGATCAAACACTCACAGTTTGTCTTTCATACAGAATGATATTGCAGTCACATTTTCCATCAAATCATTGCCACTGGAATAAGTGATGGTGATTTCTCTCACTAAAGCATGGTGCACTTAATATCAGAAAGCACGAAATAATGAACAAACAAGTTACCATCAGATTAGATCTCTGATTTCTTCTGATCCAAAATATTCCTTCAGATAACATTGGAGGTGTGTAAAGATTTCTTCAGGTGACCTTCAAGTCATTAAAAAAATGAACCAATTATTTCTTCTACCAATAAGCCTTTGGTAAAGATAGAATACATGCTGATTTGACACAAATGTTCAGTTAAAGATAGATGCTGCAAGGCATTCTGGACAACAGTAGTCACAGTTCCATAGGCCCTTGCTAATTATGGACTGGCACGAAGACTTCCCCAAATGAAAAAACAAAGGAGCTGTATCTTTGTCTAGCTTGGCCTGCAGAGTGAGAAGTCATAAGAGAATGATGAGAGGCTCATAGGCACTTTGCAGCTTGGCTAATCCTTCAGGGGAATCAGTGAGGCTGCACAGAGTACCACACTCCCAATCACCTCCCAAAACGCCTTCCAAGAAAAGTGTGGAAGTGAACGATTTTGCACAGGCGCCACCAATATTGTGCAGATATTTTCACATTTTGTAGCTTACTCCAATTCCCTAACAAATTTGCTCCTGCAGCTGTCCAGTCCTGGATCATTCCTGAAAAAAAGCCCCCTTTTGCATTCCTGGTTTTAAACAGCCTTAGAATTTTGTGTATCCAGGAAGGCAAGAAACAAGGCTTGGACTGTGCAAGGGTAAGATCTTTCGCATCTTTCAAAATTATCAGTCAGTAATATCCAGCAAAAAGAGGAAGTCTCGGATCCATAATTTTGTTTCAAATTGGTTTGTTTCCTCCCCCAATTTTTCAAGTTTCACAGGGCTTTGAAAATGCAAAGCCATACTTTGGGTTCCCATGTTGTCCACAGAAACTGAAAAGCCTGAAACACAACACCAGATGCTTAATATTGCAGGACATTTGGTTTGTGGGATGCATTACAAGCCAGATGCACTATTTTTCAGTATCTTGTCTCACCTTTTTGCTTCATTTCACACGGTACTTCACTAGGCATTACATCAGCATTTTTCTCTTTTTCTTCTTTTGCACTTTGGGAAACTGAGATTAAGCTAATTCAGAACATGTTCAGCTACCAGGATTGATTTTATTAAGGTTAATGTAGACAACTTGCAACTACTGCTATGGTTATAAACTATTTCTTCTGCTTTATCTTTTACTGAAGTATTGTAATTACTTTAGTACACTAAAGTACTAAAATCAGCTACTAGATTAATATACCAGAGTAGGACTACACCAATTTTTACAAAATTAGTAATTGGTGGACTTGGTGTAATGGTATATATTATCAGGTTTCCATGGAATTTTGTTAGCTGTTACATTTTTGCTATCAAGACCATAGACTGATAAATATTCCTTCCTCATCCCTCCCCAAAAAATAAGTTTAAGTTCCAATTATTGTGACTGGTTCTTACCAGCACATTAAGCAGCTTCCCCCCCAAAATAATAATTCCTTGAAACTTAAAGTTAACTAATACCTGCAAAAGCCCATAGTTTCTAAATTCAAAATAGTGGAAATACAGTTCAGTATGCAAAATCTATTCAAGCACGCATTTTCCTGGAAGACTTTTACTCCTACCATTTCTCCAATTTCTATATATAACAACTAGAATCTGAGGCAGGACTAGAACAAAACCACTTTGATTGTACTTTAATACTTCTCAAAGAAATTTTGTCAGACACAGCTTATTAGTCAGTGTCTTCTCTTTGCAAATCGATAATAGAGGTTGCAGTACTCAAAGCACAAAAGGACTGGAAATTGGCTTTCTTGGCAAAAATATTCTTCTGAGTCAGCCTTCAGCATCTCTTTTCAAGAAAATGCTCCTTTGCTTCAAATCCTGTACTCCGTCACTTCCAGAGCAGTGGCTCTCTGCTCAATCCATCTCCTGCCATAGCATGTATTCGACTCCCACAGCTTCATAAGAACAAGATTTCCTTTTATTCATGTTATAAAGTGACCAATTTCCTTCTGGATTTTGATCTACATTTTGCAACAAATCTTTGCATTTCTCATTAGAAACCATTCTCTATTCCTTTGCCCTTCAAAGACATTTGTCACTGATTTTGAAGTTTGTCACACTTTGTACATAATCACTTCCTTTGGCAACTATCCTTTTGTTATTTCATTGATTTGAAGATACTAACCTGTTCTTCAGCCACCTTCTCTGACCAGGTTAAGCAGTCTAATTTTTTCTTATATCTGTTGAGACTTAAGCAATATGGTGGATCCCCCCTTGTCTTGAATTACGTTCCTAGACACAGTCTTCTATTTCTCGTCCATTCTCCTCTTCTCAAGGGAGGTTGTGGTTAAGCTGTAGAGAGAATTGGCAGAGAATTTCAGCAGGCGGCCTGGCACCGGTCAGGGACACCACAATGTACACAAGCCCTCTCCAGGAAAGTTCTGTGCTACTTTGCAAGACACAAGTCACTTCTAACTTGCATTTCTATTGCTTGGGTTGAAAACATTACCTTCCTTTCCCTTGCAAGGTCATAGTGTTTTAAGCAGCTGTGATTTAGATCTAACAGCTGTAATAATTTCTTCTTGCTGGGAGTCCAAAGACACACAGGCAGTTAATTTGGGTGACAAATTCAGATGGTGCAGATTTCAGATTCTATACATCTTGTCTGCAGTCTCCCTTGTTCTGGTTCAATGGTAGTTCACATGAGATTTCAGGCTTGTTACAATTTATGTTTCACTGCGTTCCTCCTATGAACCCTGCAAGCTCTGCCAACCCCAAGAATTTCTGTTAATGACACAGACAATTCATCTGCCATCCCATCCTCAGTCCTTTAGCTTCTTAACTGCAAATAAAAATGAAAATTATTCCTAAGCATTCTGCTTGACAGAGAGTGGGGGTTTCGAGAGATATGAGAACTAACATACCAAGGCTTTTTTAGGAAACAGTAAGCCTTTCCATCTAACATTTTGCAGGATTTTCTCTCTCACCTCTCCAAAGGTCAAGATTTCCAAAGAACCTAATAAGTAGTATTTTTTTTCACTGAATCTTTGTGTCCTTAAAGAAAAAAAACTCTATAGTTACAGTTTTAATTGCTATTCCTCTTCACGACTTGTTATACAGAAGAAACCAAGGACTGTTTCTACATACTTGAAAGGAACCACTAAACTCCTATCAGTGCCAACGGCAGAAGATCAAGGTTTGAGGCCCAGCACTCAACAACCATTATAAATTCAGCTGTCTAGTGGAATCCACACTGAGACAGAAGACAGGTATTAAGCTTTCAGGGTTCTTTCCTGAGAAAGAAACAGCATTCCTAAACTAGAAACATAGCTTATCTTGCAGTTGCAAATCAAATATTGGGGAAAGGGCAGAGAATACCATAGCTTGCACCTGGTGACTATATCCAGGTCCCTGCTGTTAAAGAAAAAAAAAAAAGAAAGAAAAAAAAAAAAAAGAAAAAAAGTAGAGAGTGCCACCAAAGGGTGATCACTAGATTAACAGCCTGACCATCACATGGGCCATCATGTTCAATGCTAAGAATACTTCATTCAAAACAGGGCCTTCAGCCTAGCCAGTAGGAATTTCATTTTCTAGAAAGGAAATCAAGACATCCTGGGTTTAAAAACAGGTTAAGTGGTAGGTTTTCCACCCAGTTGCACCAAAACACCATTTCTGCTGCATGCAAAGCACTTGAACAACCATATGTTCCAGGCCTTGATGGTTCTGGGGCTAAAAGTTTTGATACACTAAATTAGTTGCCTGTTGCCTACCTTGACTTTCAACCAGCCCAAAATTCCCACTGTTTTGAGCTACATGTATCATCTTGAATGAGATGGAGCCATTTCTTTCTACCTTAGTCTCCCTAACCAGACACAGGTTATTCAGAAGTAAAATAAATATCTCTCATAAAAACCCTACAAAATTACATACATAATTACTCATTCTGACCTATCTTTAATCAGCAGATATCCATTATTTCATTAACTAGTAGCATTGCTAAAAATGATGTACTGAATATGCACCATTAGCAAGATAGAAAAAAACTCCCCTTCACATAATTTTTGAAGCACATCAGCTGGTTACAAAACACTGCTTTTTCCCATTCAACCTTGACCACAGTGAGAACTTGTTAGTTGTCATGGCAATAGAAGCATTCAGGTGGTAGCAAAGAGAAATTAGCAGATTCCAGTTGAGACTGCTCTGGTAGGGTGTGTGCTCAGAAAGATTTATATACCAGGCAAAGATTGATAGTATTTACATTTTGATGTAGCTGAATGTTTTGAAAAATCAGTCACTATGATAAATATGAGTTTTTTATTATCTCCTATAATTTTATACAGCTGTCTTTTGCCAGAATACACCAGTGACTGACTAAATATCTTTTTAAAAGTTATTCTGGTAAAATAAATAGGAAGGAAAATAAGTACGATTTTTTTTTTTCCCAAAGCCATTGCAAAAAAATATCAACAGCAAAATAGTAATATATAGCTAATTTTGCAGGAGGCTCCTGGACATTATTCTGCATGTATCAGAGAGTTAAACTTACTTTTACAAGCAAAACAGAGCAATACTGTTACTTCAGAAAGTCTTTGGAGCTTTTAATAAAGCCAGCTTGAAGCTATAAAAGTTGGGATAACTTGCATCTGGCCTTTATTGTCAGAGCATTTAATTTAAAAAATCCATGTGTGATCATATGCCAGTAGCCATTTTCTGGCTTAGGACATAAAATAAAAAATATTATTTTTTATTGTAGAAATTTTACTGTTTAAGTTTTCACTTTCACTGATATAAAACAATTAAAGTAAGCTAGTTTGGTTTTTTGGGGGGGAGAGGGTGTTGTTATTGCTTCCGGTGGGTTTTATATGTGTGAGAAAAGAGAAACAAGAAAAATTCAGCTCTTTTCAGTGAAGACTTCAGAAAAAGTCCTCATGACAAGCTCAACTACACCTGAACAATTCTTGACAGGTATTTGCCTCGTGTATTCTTCACCATCCCCACTGATGGGGACCACACAGCCTTCCTAGGAAATCCCCTGCAGTGTTAACAATCCTTACAGCTGGGAAATGAATCTTAATATCTAACCAACAATTTTCATGCTGTAGTTGGCTTCCTTTTCTCTTACACACAATGAATCTAGAGATCGATGTGTTCTCTTCCTGTTTGCAGTAATCTTTAACATTTGAAGACTGTTACTATGTCTGTTCTCTGTGAGGATCCATTAAAAAAAAAAAAAAAAAAAACAAAAACCCAAAGTATATTTATCTCAGGTCATGTGTTTATACCACTCACCTTGGATAACTCTGCTGTTCTTTCCTGGCTCAGCTGTGAATGGAAGCACATAAAACCAGCAGAAGTTAAAAGCAAGGGCTCTTCCAAGTGGGGCAAGATAAGAGCAATCTCATGGCTTTCATGAGTCAGCTGACAGGAAGCAGTTCTGATGGTTTCAGTAGAGCAGCTGTACATTAACTTGTCTAAACAAAACAACTTGAGGCTTGTAACTGCTTCTCAAAGATCTTGTCTTGTAACCCACTCCTTCCTAATTCCCTTCTACAAAGTAAACTTTTCCTCTTAAATTGCAGTCTGGAGCACGCACCTGGAGATAATACTGAAACTTCTGTTAAGATCATGTTAAAAATAGTACAAACTATTCTATACTCTTTATACCTTGCTATTTTCCTTCCTCCTCTTTACAGCAGAATGACAGATTCAATGAAAGTGCTTCTAGCCAGGCATACCCCAACTTCTACTCTGCAGTTGATTCTCAGTACTGTAAAAAGCACGATACTTTGCACTTAGCTTCACAGAACTGCCTTCCATTTTTTTAGGTTTGGGGTTTTCTGGTGGTTTTTTTTTTAATTTCCTACTTGTCCACACTATTTTCAATTCTACTCTCATCTTCTCATTTGCTTGCAGCCCTTCCCAGTTTGGAGCCAAGCAGTGAAAGCTCTGTAAAGTGCTCAGCAATTACACCTCCCACGCAGTGCTCAGTTCTGCATATCTGGCACAACAGGGTTTGCAGACTCATCTTGCTGCTATTAGATACGGCCTTAATTATTTTATGGAACGGGTAGAATGAAAAGCCAAATAATTTAATAATCATGAAAATAACACTGCCTTCTAAGTCCAAAGGGAGTAGCATGGTCACCCTTGAAAACAGGCTGCTCATATGAAAAATACAGTGTGCAATTTTTTGCCTTGAAAGAGGTCATTTAATTCTGACCTTCACGAGCAAGCCCAGCAACAGCACTGTGATTTTTATCTTTGTTTTATAGTACTTGCTCTTATTTCCAGTGTCATTGCAGTATTTGGAAAACAAAATTATCTAAGGCAGTTGGAGTAGATGATCATTGTCTGTCCCTTCCAACTGAACCAGTCTATTCTACTCTGTCTGTTCTATTCTGTATCTGCACAATCAATCACATGCTACTGCTCCTTCAGGCAATGTTACCTTGCACTTGTATCTTGACTGTATTTTTATGTCATTTTAATGGGTGGCCTGGTATTAGTTTAGAACTGGTTACTGCTGCATTTGCAACATTGCAAATTTTGTATTTTTCATCTAAGACTCTGGACCAGACTTCTGCAATGGTATGTGGGGGCAAAGGGTACCACACACAAAGTGTACCACACACATTTAAAAAATTGTTATGTCTCCTGGCATGTGCAAAAAAAGAGGAAAAGCCACACAGAAGATCCCCAAAGCAAGTGTTGAAAGAGATAAAGATGTTCATCAATACTAAGTCATCCTTCTCATTCACATTTTAGAGAAAAAAAATCATGATTATTGGTGAATATTTCTGTATATTTTGAACACTGGTTTTGAGGCACTGGAGAAAAATAATGAAAGTTGACTCCTCGATTCTCTGTCTGTGATGGCTTAAGGGCAAAACTAAGGTTCTGTGTAAAAGCTAAAATAAAGGCACTAAAATTGACATTAAAGTGCAGATACAGGAATATCCTCACGGATTTTAATACACTTCACTCAAATTGTCTCTCCCTTTTCCTCTGAGGGTAGAATTCAGACACTGTAAAATTCTACCACCATAGGAAACTCAGCAAAACTGCCCCGTTTCATTTGCTTGGCGTCCTATTATTTCAGTTCAGAGAGTAAACAGGCTGAAACTCTGGGAGCATCTTCAAAGCTGAACCATTTTAAAGAAATCCATTGCTTTACAATAGGGGAAATCAAATTAAATTCTGTATTCCTTCCACTGCGATTGAGTCATAGTTCTCACAGGTAATTAAAAAAACCCAAACAAAACAACCAAGGAAGATACATTGATACAGTTCCAAAGGTAGTAATACGTGCTCAACATACAATCACATATGAATTGCACAGGTATCAGTTAACCACTGCCACTTCACATGGCTCGATCCATTAATAGGAACAACATAACCAACTCTCTAGTCTTTGTTATACAGATTTTCATTTCCTCTCTTCATCATTCTTCCTGTGTCTCCTGCTTACCCCTATTCATTGGATATTTTTATCTGCTTTGCTCAACTCTAAGCAGAAATGAACATAGCTGCTAGGTACACCTGCTGATAGTGTTATGGAGAACACTTACAACTCTATTTGTATTTAAATGTTTGCTTTCATTGTTCTTATGATTACATTGAAAAGATATTGCTTTTTAACTACAATACTGTGGGACTGGAATGCAGAGGAATACAGAACCAGGGCTCAAAATTCCAGTTCCTCCCTACATTCATTTATATTTCCTTAATGTAAATTCATTTTTTCATTTCCCTTTCTTACAATGGTAAGTTCTCAATACAGGCAAGCTCATTTCTCTCCTACTGCAGAAACATGTAAAGGACTAATTATATTTCAGTTTGCTCAAAAGGTAATGATGAACACTCACTCTAAGCATTTTTAGTCAGCTTATGATGTTTTCTCCAGTGTCTTTTTCCTAAGGGCTCATTAGATTTCGAAGAATAATGATTAATTGCTGAATATAACATATTTTTTCCAGCACTGAGAAACATATGGGTTATTGTATTCATGTTAAGCAAGTAATTCATTAATATGTCACTTGAAGTATCCACCATCCTCATTTACTATTTCAGGGGTCTAATCTACATGCATTTCCTTGCCAATGGCTGACCTGTTAATAGCAACATCAGCAAGGCTGTAAGATTTATTGTTAGCCTATTCTAGAACAGCCTCATTTAAGGATGAATTTACAGCAGTGACTGAAGAATTAATTAGAATGATTGTGCAACTTATCCAACACTCTTCAAGACACTTAGGGCAAAATAATCAGAAAACACTTTTTATTTTTCAAAACTACTGCAGCTAGAACATGATCAATAACAACACATCCTCATGCCTAGATGCTATAACATTCTCAGATGGCAGTCATGCATTCAGCAAACACACTTCACGTGCAACACCAGCAAAGCCTGTCAAGTGTTTACAGCCATGCTTCTGTGTCAGAATGTGTATTTCATTGATTGGAATTACTTGCAGAACTGGCCAAGCAGCTACAGGCATTAAGTACACACACATGCATACCCACACCAATTCTTTCTGCAGTACTGTCACGATGCTGTCACACACCGCTCTCTCTAGGATCCCTTCTGTTCAAAGTCATAGGACATGAATTAATATATTTACCTGATTTCAGCCTCTAATGATCTGTTTGCAAACTTGTCTTTGAGGGTTTTTTTCAGTTTTCCTTTTCTATCTCAACCTAATGCAAATAGGAAACTTGCAGTAATTTACCTAAATTATTTGCATTATTAATATTTTAAAGTTTTTGAAAAGTTGTCCTTCAGCATAGGGTTGATCAGATGGTTATACAGTTATATAATATGCTTCTTTTTAAATTCTTATCATAGAGCTATTGTAGCCTTAGTGGCCTAAAGGTAAATAAAAGCCAAAGCCTACAGGGAGAGGTGAACATTTGTCTGTAGCAATTCACCTAGCTGGAAATGACACATGAGTTTTCAGCCCTGCCACTGGAACACATGAAGGAACGCTCATCTGCTGAAGGTTTATTATTCAAAAATAACCCTTCAGATGCTTCACCTGTGAAATGACATTGTGACTCCTTACAAACCTTGCCTAAAAGTCATTTATCAGAGAAGATAAAATTGCCTTTTTCATTTGCCTTACTGGAAGGTCTCTGTGGTGATGAGCCACATCAGAGAGCAGAGTTGAGGGCTTTTAAGGTGGAAGGTACAGCAAGGCTTGGATAACAACAGATAAATTGCAGAACTCTCAGTTACCTTATCACAGATTGTCCACTAGTGTGTCTTTCTTCTTTCTCTTCCTGACATACTTACCAGTATAAAACATATATTAGAATAATTTAGCCTCACAAAGAGGTGGTGGATGGTCACTAAAAGGTCAGTAGCCTTGACCTTCCTTTGTTCTTACCTTATTAGCAAAGAAATTGAGCCTACATTTCTGTTGCCAACAGTCCCAGTATTTTACCCCATTTTGTCCTCCTCTCTGTCTCAACTAATACATCCATAAAGATCTACATTCTGCATGAAGTTATTTACACCGAATCCCCAATAATGAAATTAATTTTCAAGAAAAGCCCTCCCATTATTTCCAGAAATGTGGAATGATTCATCAAAATCTCAAGTAAATGTGGACAAAATACTCAATCCAGAAGGCAAGATTTTGCTCTCCATTATAAGACCTTGCAATACAGAGACAAAGATTTCCTGAGACGGCAATAACCTAGGTCAGCTAACCTTTGGAAGAGTGAGGGGTGTCTTGAATCAAACTAAGATTATAAATTCTGCCACAAACTATTACTCATCACAGTTCTGTCATTATAAGGAAAATAGTGATTTTCTTAGTTTCCATTCTCCTCCTGCTTCTCAAATTTCTTCATAACATCCAGTTATTTTGTACTTAGTTGCCCTGAGATCCAAAGCATTTTGCCCCCAGCTTGTGAACCAAATACTGTTTTTACAGGCTTGCCTACTTTTTGTCATTTGTGGTAAGTAGCAGGAGAAAAGTACACAATGATAGGGAATCACAAAAGGTTTTTCTTTTGACTGTTTGCTTGGGGTCCCCCTCTCTGGCCAGAAATATCCACAACCTATTTTCTTGCCCCTGCAGAAGGCACAACTCTTGTTAACATTCCAGTGTGCTCACAAAAGGAAGCCTCCTTGTTCTCCTTCATTGCCTGGTGACTTCTATCACATCTCTGCAAAGTGCTGGTTTTGTCTTCTCAGTCCTGAAATTATTCCACTACTCTAAAGCATTGTCCCACTTCTTGTGGACATATCTAGCTAGGGTTTTCATTCAATTATGGTGGCTTAAGGAACAAAAATCTTAGGAGATTATTGTTCACATTAACCCTGTACATGCTGACATGAGAACTCTGTAAAATAAAGAGATAAATATAATTTGGTTTTGTGCTTTTGATATGGCACTAGGAATTTTTTATGGACTTTTTAGTCTCAAACATTGATATTAACTGTATTTCAGTTCAATGTATCTTTCCCTTTAAAAACAAGTTCTGGAAAGTATTGTATTACTAATATAATGAGTCATTTCTCCTGATCTGACATAATCAAATAAATATCAAAAACAAATGCATAGTGTTGCAGAAATCCTCATATTAGAAAAAAATATCAGAAGTGGAAATGTAATACGGCAAAGAGAAATGCCCAGCAAATTACGGCTTTCATAAACTTTGGTAAATCTCCAAGTGAAATTACTTATTTTATGGAGAGCAGAGAAATGTGCCTTGTGCAAATCCCTGATATCATTCAGGTCTCTCTTCTTCAGGAGCAAAATTATAATTGTGTCATTATGACTCAGTGGAAATCTGTTTTCTCTAATATTGCCTTCAGTCCCTTGAAATGAAACCTTGTGAAAACCTCTAAGGACAATGTTTCTGTAATGCAAAAGTTCATCAGTTCCTGAAAATGTTCTTTTTATAACCCTGTGGAGCTGGGGTCGAAGAGATGCTGCTGGATCTTGAATACACAGCATTAATCTGTTAATCTATAAATAGATATGCAGCTCAAAACTTTAATTCAGAGTTCCCTAAGTGACTAAGGAAATTATTAGATTTAATATGATTTATTTTAACTATTCCAGATATTCATGTATGTTAAGACTGAAAGTTACTTTTGTGGGAGCCCACATGTTTTATAATTACTATCTTATATATGAAAATTATGAGAAAAGGTATCTCGCACCAGTTGGTCATTACCTTAAAAGTCTTGGTCATTTGCTGTAACTACCCAATAGTGCATTTTAATTTTGGAATTCTGGAATTGTGTTGAAAATGTTCTTTTGTACAAAAACAAAAAAAAAAACCCCAAAACCCCAAGGCATTTAGTTAATTCGCTATATGGCTTTTAGTACTGAGTAAAGCTTCTTTTCTAGGCCAAAGCATTTTACTATATTGCAATAAAATATTTAACACTTGATATCAACTTTATCTCCCCAGGGAAAGTTTTTTATATTTTCAAAATATCTTTACTTAGCAAAAAAAAATGGAGCCATAATATATATCTGACTAATAGTATGACTCCAAAACTTTCAAACTTTCTTTTTCTCCACAAGCATTACATTCTGTCCCACAAAGAAAGGTTCAGAGAAAGACATTGTGACTTCGTTATTAACGATATTGTTGTTACTGATAAACATTTAAGCTGATTTGCTAGACAGAAAAATATGGCCAAACGATGCCAGAGGTACATGATAAGAACAGGGCTGAGGGTACAGATTTTCACCAGCAGCAAGGAGGCCCAGCCCCAGCCCAAGCTGTGCTCTCCCAGAATCACACACACAATGGGGAGGGTTGGAAGGCACCACTGGAGCTACCTGGTCCCACCTCCCTGCTCAGGCAGATCCCCCAGTGCACGTTAGTCTGGATTGTGTCCAGATGGGTTTGAATTTCTCCAGAAGAGATTCCACAACCTCAATTATGTAACATGCTGCAAGAAGAGAATCAGGGGCTTCTCATATTGTAAAGAGTTGGTAGAAACAGACAGGAAGAATCAGATCTTTTTGCAGAATGCTTCTTAAGCTAAGGTTTTCAGCTTTAATTAGGTCAAAAAGGGAAGTCAAGCACAGAAGAATCAAGCAAAATGGAGATGTTTAAGAAATAATGCAGCTAGAACCCATGACGAGACATGATCAGACTCTTTTATGTAACCACAGAATATAAACAAGGTTAAAGAGTAGATTCCTCTCCTTAGAAAGAGGACAGTAAGTTAAGTGTATCCACTTAACACCTTTGTGAAATGAAAGCTTTCTGCTAATGACTGCAAAATAAATAACAGGAACACTCAGAAAGGATCTACTTTCAGAAAAGACACACAAAGACATGCATTCCCTCTCAAGTAAGCATCTAAAGCACAGGGATAATTTAGCCCTAACAGCTGTGTCACATTTTACTATTTCTTCACATTGTAAAGTTTATTAGCATTTCAGCAATAAGTATCTTTTCTCTTCTAATGGAACATAAAATTGTTCTACTTGTGTATATCTTTCATGAAATATTTATAGTGCATCAGTTGGTTTGTGATTCGTTTCCAACAAAGTTCCTTTAAATGAAGCACTTTGCTTTTTTTTCTGGAACTGGTTCTTCTAGTTCCCAGATCAGGTCTGCAGGTCAGACGGGTCTGGTGCCAGCTAGCTCTGCACTGGGTCCATGCTTAGCTTGGCCCTTGCCTTTGTATGAGAAATGAAGGCTAATGCTCTAACCTTCTGCTCAGGCTGAGGAGAGGCACTGATCATGAGGCAATTTCAGGGCACACAGGTGTTTTGAAAAAACTGATAAGTTGGAGTTTTTTTGGTATGATGTCAGCATAAACTTTGCCTTATTGTGGTGTGACTGAGTTATATTCTTGGAGATAAGCAGTGTTACTCATTCAGTTCTTTCAACGTTTGTCAAAAGCCAAGATAACCACACACACAGGTTCCTTCAGCAAACAAAACTTCCCTAAGAAACCACTGTTTCTGCTCTCTAGGTTTGACACCCAGCATGGAAACATCAACATTTTGATTACTTTTCCAGCAAGGTCCAATTCTTATTCTTATTCTTATTCTTATTCTTATTCTTATTCTTATTCTTATTCTTATCCTTATCCTTATCCTTATCCTTACTCTTATTCTCATTCTTATTCTTATTCTTATTCTTATTCTTATTCTTATTCTTATTCTTCTGCCATAAATTGTCACACGTTACATTTTTCAGCTGCAGGTTGAAGTTATTTGTTACCAGGTAGTGCCCATTTGTTTCTTTGCCAATGTTATTCTCAAGCTCTTCTTTTTTAATGTTGAGCTTTTATAAAATGTCACGCACATTTGTAGAAATGCCTAGCTTCATCCATTCTTGCATCACATTTGTCTTTATCATAGCTATCTTTGTGGCTAATTATTCCCCTAAAATGTATTATTTTACACCTTCCTCTTTGTTATAAATGAAAGCCAAATTATATAGTGTTATAAATGAAAGCCAGATTATTGCAAAACCAATAACAATTTATTAGAAATTATCAACAGAGTTTCAGGCATAAAAACAAGCACCACAATCGAAATATCAATGCGCCGAGCCTAGGATTTTTCGACACAGGGTGAACTGCCCCACGTCTGGTGCCTGCCACACCACAACCTCACAGTTCACCGGTTCCTGTCCTCGTTTGGGTAGTTTTTATACTGTTTATTCGCCTTCTGGCGATGCTGCAGCTTTGCCTCGTACACGATGACATCAGAATTTGAGTCCGGGATCTCGTCTCCTTTGGGTTGAATAGAAACAAGATGAAACAATCGGTGCAGCTTTGCCTCGTACATGATGATATCAGATTTTGAGTCCGGAGTCTCGTCTCCTTTGGGTTGAATAGAAACAAAAGTTCTTCCTCGCCGTTATGGGTGTGACAAAAGCAGGCGTTTGGTCACGATGTCCTGCTAACGAGTGGTCCCCTCCGGAGATTGTGGACACTTAGCGCTGAGGCAGATAAGGGCTCCCATTCAGAGTCCAGGTGGACACCCAGATATTTTATGTTGGAATCCGTCTTTGTATATGCTGATGCTGGGTTTGAAAAGGATGCCTCCCTTTTTTGCTGCTTGCGAAACTGGTCCCTTTCCTTGGTTTCGGGGAAAAAGATTTCAAACAGCAATGCCTTCTCTCTTACTTTCTATATCCTTATATTTAACTTATTTTACAATACAGCCTTTGGATTTTTGTGGGGTTTTTAACATTTATAACTTTAACAGCTAACATTAACTTCTAACAAAAATATAACCTCGTTTAGAGGTAGTTACAATGCTTGAAATCAGACACACATATACAAACAAATATCCATGAATTCTCTGTGAGAACACAACTAAGATTTACAGTGGATGAACAGAAAAAGATTAAATTTATACTCAACACTTGGCAAGTCCTAGTTAGACACTGAGTTGTGCCCCTGTATCCCTGAGAATTTATTTTATTAAATCCTTATTATATTTTACCCATCTGCATGAATTTTACACCATGTATTTATATCATATAGCAACAACCATACAATGCTTTATTAAATTATCAAAAAGTGTCGGCAGAAAAACAAACGCCACGATCGAAATCTAAGAAGTGCCGAGTCCCGGGATGTCGGTGCTGGGTGAACGGCCCTGAACGTAGCCTCTGTCGTGCTAAGTTCCCCGTTCACCAAAGTGGGTCTGGTTCAGTCTGTTCTTATACTGTTTATTTGGCCTCTGGCTATGCAACACAGTCCGGAGCCTCTTTCCTTTTGGATTCAAGGAGAAACAAAGGTTTTCAGGGGAGTCCTCCTAGCAGTTCTGGGTGTGACAATAGAAGCTCCTAGGTAGGGTGTTCTGCTAATGTGCCTTTTTGATATCTCCATCAGCGGTGATCAGCGGTCGTTAGCGAGGTTGGGAAATCCATTCAGCCGTCAGGGTGGAGGGTAGATGTTCTAGATACGTTTGCCTCCAGCCTTTGTATATGCTAATTCCGGGGCTGAAAAGAGTCCTCCTGCTTTTGTTACCTTCTGCAGAACTGGTTTTTTTCTCTGGCTTCAGTTTAAAACTTTCCATGAGCTGCCCTTTTTATTTTTAATATTAACTTATTTTCCATGTAAAAGTTAGGATCGTGACTTAACATACATGAAATTTAAAGATTTTAACACAGAACTGTAACCAGGACAACAGTAACAACAATAAGTGGAACAAGACAAACACTCACTAGCTTTGGTTTCAACTAGATATTGGTACATACACCTATTTTCCCTGAGTGGTAACTTATAAGTTTTTCAACATATTTACATGCACGAATTTTACACAATGTATATTTATAACACTCTTCTTTTCTTTTTTTCCCTCATTATCCTTTTAAGCAGAGGTGTGTTTGCATCCCCATTTCCTGAGCTATGAGCATGTGTATGGACAGCTGCCACAGCTGAGGTGTTGAGGTGAACTTGTACGACCATTTGTCTGACTTGTTACTTGTAGGTAGTAATTTGGAAACATGGCTAACAATCTATTTTTTCAGCTTTTTTTAAAAGTTAAAGGAATGTTACCTGCCCCTTTTATGTATATCCTCTCTGTTATAATCCTGCTCTTCCAAGTCAGGCAGTTACATCAAATACATGACATTGTTATGGATTGAGCAGCTATTCCAGCTTCCCTTGGGTCTCTGCTTTTTGCTGCCATTGACTTTTTTTTATATAGGCCTTCCCAGTATATTCCCTTTTAACAGCAGCAGATCAATCATCTTTTCATGCACGATCAGGTATCAGAGACCGAAGTCATTCCAAGACAGATTTGCTCTTCCTTTATAGCCTGTTCTTTTGCTACAATTGCACTAAGGTCACGTTCTGATTTAGCTCTTTCACACATTGCTGGAATATTTCTCCATAATAGGTACTTTTAGTCATAATATTACTAAGTATCCTAAGAGAAAAATCTAAATGACATTAAGCTTTGTTTTTATTGTTCAACAAGGGCTGTTATAATCTCAGGAAAAAAGTGCACCCTAAAACATTTTGAGCATATTAAACCTATGCAAAAGATTCAGCAGAAGCATGCAAGGGCCAGGGCAAGAAGGGCATCTACTGTGAGTGTCTATGTAGGGAACACAGGTCACAGAAAACACCCCAAACTCCAGATTTACAGATGGTTCCTGCTGCCACCCAGGAACAAAGGATTCAGGCTCATAGGAACTTGGGAGGAAGGAGATAGCACGGGCATCAAGGACCTCTGTCAACTGAATGGAAACTTCAGGAATGAGGCTCACAGGGAAGAAAGGATGACCTGGTTTCAAATTATCACACAGTGGCTCTGGTTTTATAACACAGGTTGTACAAATTGCTATCGTCCAACAACTCTCATATTCAAATTTTTTCTATAGAGTCATAAATATATTTTCATGGGATAATCTCTTTGCAGCATATATATACTAAGGTGTGAGATTTCTTGCACCTTGTGAAATGCAGATGTGTTAAACCAGTAAGGCAAAAATTCAGCTAAACTAAAAGACAGCAAAATCAGTGGTTGCAAAAAAAGAGGGAAAAAAAATACCAAAAAAGGAAGAATGCAAATGGCAGCTATTCCAAACTAACAGTGGGTGATATTCTATGCTGCAGCATCTTGTTGGCAGATTATTACTCTGACAATAGCAGTGCAGAATTCATCCTACAATCAGAACTTTAGCTATCTACTTTAGATCATAATATGTGATCATTTACAAATACAAAACCACTAGAACAAATGATCTTGTTTAAATGCCACCTTCCAACTCAGCTGTTCCACTCTCTGCTTTGTATTGCTAGTCTCATTTCTTTACTTGAATACAAAACAATGCATTTTTTAATTGCATTAGCCTTAAGAGCCCAGGAGAAAGTGAGCCAAGTTTTCTCTTCCAAGTATTGACAGGCTTAGGAACTGTGTGTCAGGTACCAAGAATAAATAAGAACACCTCCACTGAAGTTGGTTATGTCTGATAATTTATACCCACTGAAGACCTGAATTGGACTACAAATTGCAGTCATTTCTGTCCTTAATTATAGTTACGCCACCTCACTGCAAAATTAATTTCTACTGGTGGAGCTTAGGGTCTGAGCTTACAGAATATTTATGAAAGGTCATGATTCATGAAAAGGAGAGGATTTCACTTGGCTTTCACTTCCATCTGAGCATTCACTTAGAATATGAATGCTTGTTCTCTAATTTGTACTCTGGTAGTAAAATTTTTTGGAATCTTCTGAAAAAAATGAACTTCAATACTGGATACCAAACCCTGCATGTGTTTAAGATGCAGCCATGGCTTTCAATTGTTTTCAAATATATCTATAAGCAAGAATCTCAAAGCAGCCTTAAGAAACTCCAAATACTATACACTTGTGTATACTAAAATTCCCATAAGAAGTTCCCTCACTAACATTAAAACTAGTGAAGTCTGAAATGATGTTTTCTTGCTGGAATTGTACAGAACAATTGGAATCTTCAGGGAAAGCAAACACAGCTGCAGCATCTTGAATAAGTGCAGTGATTAAGTGTACTACCACAATTATGGTAATCCATGTTCAGTTTGAACTCAGACTGGAACAAGTGAATTGGAAGGCTGCTGGCATTACCAGAAACAAAGTGTGTATTACAGGTGAAGGGGACAGAGAGCTTGCTCAAAGGGAGCATAGCAAAGGAAGATCAAAAGAGCTCTGGGTTTGTGCCGGAAGGTTCAACGTGTAGAAAAAGATAGCTATAGGAGCTAAAACAATGTGGCAATAATTAACGTTTATTACTCAGGAGAAACTTAACCTGGAAAAATGAAAGGTGTTTTAACTCCAGAAAATAATTTACTTTAAATGTATAATGACTTCTCCATGATATAGGACTAAAAAACTTAGGACGAAAATATCTTCTTGAGGTAATTCCAGTACATCTTTTCACACCAAACCATTCATGTGTATCATTGAAACAGTAATCCTTTTAACAGGAAGGGTAAAGTTGTTCCTTTTCTTACTACAACCACATATGGGAAGGACAGATATAAGCAATGAGAACAGATGGGGGAAAAAAAGGTGTGAAAACATCACAATTTGCATGATATTTGGTATGAAATTTTGGCTTCCTATCTTATCAGCTGGACCCTTTATTCACCATTCATTTTTTAATGAACCTAATTATGACAGGTTTAATCAGACAAAAAATAGCATACTTTACCTCAGTTTTAAGTCAGAAAATCAGGAGGTTTCTCTGGGTCGTGCTGTTTGATGCTGAGCAATTGCTTTGTCCTTTTATTCTCCAAAATACCCAACTGCACGACAGAGATGCAAACATTTAGATGCAAACTCTGCGGCCAAGAGATAAAAACCACTTCCTAAGAGCAAAGTATTTTCAATTGCTTGTGTTCATGCAGCTTTTCTGTTATATTTGGATCTTCCACAGTACTTTGGAGCCTACCAGACTTAGCCTTTGCTGTTAGAATTTACTAATAAGTAACATTATCTATGGGAAGACGACATCTTAATAACTCATTTTGAAATACTGAAAATGCATCTTGACTGAGGAGAAATGTGTAGAAGCCCAGTTACCATGGAGTGATGGACAGTATAAACACTGCCCGGCAGGACACTTCCCTCAGCAGGCAACACTTTTAGCACAGAGACCTAGAGCTGCAATGCCTTTACTGAAGCAAACTTTTGGGGTATGTCCTCTGTATGATTAAAACTTTGAACTGCTTGTGCATATGGTTCCTACTGAAAGAAGTCAAACTTATCAGCAAATTCCAGGGGTTTGTGGGAGTTTTGACAAAAGGAAAACAGTTGATAGGCTGTGTTAATTTCAGCAATGCTTCATTTCAAAAAAGGAACTGGGGAAGAACCATGGAAAAATCCTTCTGCTAAAGCTCTAAGTCACCCAAGCTAACTTCTTCAACATGGAAAAAAATTACTTTCAGTATAAATATACCAAATAGAATAATAATGTACTGAAAATAAATACTATTTAAAATATGAATAACATATTGAATATATTTTTTAAAGTAAAAAACAAAGCAGATTTCTTTTACTGTATCAAGCTGAAAGACTTTGAGCAATTGTGGAGTTTATTTCATTCTGTAAAATGAAGTTTTTTCAGTTTTGGAAACCTGCAGAAAATATTATTTTCTTCCCAGAAATGAATTTCCATTCCTGTTCAGGTCTAGTAATTAGATATAATTATTTCCACAGTAATTGGTGTATACTGCCTTTAAAATGTGCTGTTCAAATGTTTATTTTTGATTTGTATCTGATCAGCTAAAACATCCATATGGTTTGCTTTGGAAAGATTCACTGAACTTGTTTTCAAAAATAATATGGGCCACCAGATACTCACTCAGTCAGTTTTCAGAAGGCTCTATGAATCAGAAACTGGCATTTCTTAAATTACTGGGTGCCTGACTTAGCACAATCTGTCATTGATTAAAAAACTAAAAAGCGGTGAAATCCCCTTGGTGCTCTTTGGAACAGGCGCAGATGGCTCCCATCTCCCTGAGTAAGTTTTATTTTGTTTTCCTCCTCTCAAAAGGGAAACTTGATAACACTGTGACAAAAAACATGCTACACACAATAACAAGTTCAGGCACTTTATGAGAAACTGACATATTGTTTTAAAGGAGAATAGCACTTTCTTGGGAACTGAAGTGTTTATAGGATTATAAAAAGCCTGGGATGGCAGCACAATATAGACCCACACAATAAGTAGTGCTGGAATCATTGAGTCCCTCTCCTGCAGTTTTTTACAGCTATGATATCTCATACTTTCACTAACATAGATGAAAAACAGAGTTCCACAGCACAATCATTGGGCTTCCCAGCAATTTGCTAACAACAACAGACATAGAAAATTCTGACAATTTTCAGTTCTATTCTAGGTTCAGGAAAATAAACTATTATGGTAGGCATAGGCCCACTTCCATATCATCATTAAAAACTGCTTTGTAGCATTGCTTTTCTATTGCTGCTCTTGGTGTTTCCACTCAGTTTCTATCTTCACCTATTACTTACACCTGGGCTTTCCTCGCCAATCTCTTTCCTCCAAATTTCCCTATCCAAATTCTCTGTGGCTCCAGCAGATTCTGCTCATCCTCATTCTGTATAGTCAGGGAAGATCTTTGGCATGTCTCAAGGGAAGGCAGAGGAGAGCTACCACCTCTGTGCCATCGAAACTGCAGGCAGCTAACAAATCAGAGTCCCACTTGGAGTGGGTTGGACAGGAGACTGCCCAGTAAGAGAAGGAAGAGAAGTCCTGATTTTCAAGTAGATTGTAAGGGAACTGGATTTCAAAGAGGAAAAAAAAATTTCCTTCCTTTTCATGGAAGCTGTACATTTGTGAATCATTCTGGCATGAAAAGAGCAGGAATGCACGGAATTTTATCTGTTTTTCCGATCACAGCATGGATTTCCTATGGTAGAACTGACTGTAAGAAGGAGCAAGTATTAAACTGCATAATCTCAGCTATGCAACTGTATTAGCAGCAGCTAAACTAAAATTACATTAGGACCTAGGTTTAAGGATTTCCTATTTAAATTGTGGTCACCTTCAGTTTGATGTGATTCTAACCAAGAGTGAAGTCAGTAATCAAAACTCAGGGCTAGTCATGCATAAGGGTACTGCAGTAATTTAGTAACTTACAAGACAAAGCTCGTTTCTTTAGCTAGCAATAACTTTTCTCACGCATAATCATTTCTACTGTGATTGATAATCTGAGACTATGGATAATCTGAGGTGTTGTTACATAGTGAAGCCGGTCAGAGAACATGAATTATCCATACCAGGACATTACTGTGTTATTCACTAACATATTTTGATTAAATTGAGGTAATATCATAAAATTAGAACTTTAAATGGCTTTGACAGAATTATACAAAATGTGAAACTTAAAAAAAAAAAGTAAACAGAGAAAGTTAAATTGGCATTTTAAGCACCCATTTCAAAAGAATTTCAAATTTTCTATGAGATGACCAGCAAACTACCTTTTGTGCATGTAGGAATCCCACTTACCAACTCAGGCCCTGTCATTCGCCCATAGTGCTGACTACAGATATTTACAGATATTTTTCCAAATCCCTTCACTTTTCTGTTTTGTTATATAAATTTCTCATCAGAAAGAATAGCTGAGGCTGTGCTCTTCATTCTGCTGTGACAGTACTATCCCTGAAGACACACACAATTAACGACACACAAACTCACCCTACAGGATTTTTCACTGACCTGCAAGAAACTAGTTCACTGTACACCTGGAACTTGACTGTAATACTTCTTTTGTCCTCTAGACAAGTCATCAGCTGCTGGGAGTTTTAGGGGGTTGGGGTGTTGTTTGGGTCCCCCTCATCTCTCCCCTCTCACAGAAGTTACCAGAATTGTTTGCCTTTCAAACTGCTCCAGCCCATCTTCAAGGAGAACTTTGAAAAGCTGATGATAGCTGCAGCTGAAGCGATGCAGAAATGCCCCCGAGCTATCTGCAGGGTTCCTCTGTCAGCAACCTGAGTGCCCGTCCTCTCCAGAGACTGGGAACAAAGCTCGAGTCAACTCACGCGAGTTCAGCAGGAAAAGCTCTCTGCACACGATGATGTTTATTGAGGCAATAAGCAGGCTGGAACTCAACACTTCAAAAGCAGATCTATTCCATTAGGAGAGTTTTGTTCTGCTATAATTTTTGAGTGTACCCAGCACAACTGCAGTTCCTCATTTCCACTTGGATGAAAACAAACCAAACTAACAAAAAAGCAAGTATGTGCTGTTGAAATATTTTGCAGTTTAACCTGTGTATTTAACCATGATTCACTGGGATATTTAAGGAATAAGGTATTGGTGAACTATTAGGAAGAAGCCAAATACACTGCAGAACATTACTGGTCACAGTATCAATACCTAAATCAAAGCTACATTATCAACAACTTATAGAGAATAAAGATTGCTCCTTAAGATAATGAGAAGACTATATGGTTTCAGGGGAAAAAAAACAAGAAAAAAAGATAAATCTTTATGAATAAACAGGGCAACATGAAAAAAGCAATGTAATGTGGCAATAGGAAAACATGAATTTCCTCTAGTCAGACATAGAAGATTGGTGTATACACAGAATTGGGGGGAAATAATACTGAATATACAATATCTAGAAATAAATACCTCAATATAAAGTATAAATACGTAAAAATAGGCAATAGAAATAAAAAATAGAATACCTGTATTTCCAATTGAAACCTGGCTTGTGTTTAATACTGCACTATACACACTGCTTTTGAATTGCTATAATTATACATCTGAATATGTATATAATGAAAATGGGGTAATCAGAGGCACGTACCTTTCCAAAATTTTATAAATAGCAAGTTTATAATATATCAACACATGTGCTGAGAGGTAGTTTGGGTTTTTTTGATGAAGTGATGCTGAAAATTGAAAAGAAGAATTAATGTATGATTTGCAGAGTCTTTATACTTAATTACATTGATATTGGTATAATGGCTGTTTTAAAAGATTTACCAGATTTAGAATTGTTAAGTTCCACAGTTTAACCCAAACTCTCCAGAACTGCCCTTTTATTTTAATGTAGAACAAACTACATGGAAGTGTTGTGGATTTTTGTTTGTTTTAATTTTACGGCAATGAAGTATCTAAACCCACTGCGTTCTGCAGCTGGAAGAGTCCTTATGCTGACAGAGACTTGTGCTTTCTGAAACTCCCTGGCATGGTGCTCTCCATGCAAGATGCTGGAAGGAAAGTTTTGCTGACTGTGACATGCCAACACTTTGGGAATGTAGATGGAGTCCTGTAATACTAAACGGAGTTCTGTGGCCAAGAGCTGACTTAAAGGATCCCTTCAGTCCATCACATCACATACGTGTTTATCTCACAATACTTGGTCTTCTACTAAAGTCACTGCTGTACTTGTTTGCATGGGAAACCAATTTTTCATTATTTCCTTACAGATCTAACCTATGGATTAGACCCAGAAAGAAGCAGTGTGAATTCTTTGGTGCCACATTCATCACAGCATAAACTGAAATGGAATGCATTTTTGGATCCACTGTATTTTTTAAAAAAACTGTTTCCCCTCATATTTAGGATATTTTATTCTATTCACAAAATCAGTCTATATTTTCCCAACTTATAATCTTATCCTGTAGGTACAAATATTTACATCAATAATTGACTTGTGTGATAAAAATGTGTAATGCTGCTTTTATAGCAGCATTGTAATAGCTTTGGAATGTATGATTAACTCAAGGCTAGAGAACAGCAATTATTCACCTGGATTTATTTGGAAGGAGCAAAATCTCCCTTACAATTGCTTTAGCAAAACAATTACTAGAAAAGAGAGAAGATTAGAAAGAAGGTAGCGTCAACAAGAACATTGTTTTTAAAGTGCCTTACAAAGAAACTGGCATATTTATCTTACCAAAGACTTGATAAGGGACTTGGCTACTGTGTGTAATTATCACCATCAGAAGAAAATGCAGGATCTTTAATGAAGCAGTGCTCCATATGAGTAATTTCAAAAGATATTTGAAAACTTTCTAAATCTGAAGCATTAATTAATAGACTAAATCCTCTAATGACTGCAGGCCCATTCTTCACCTAACCCGTCCTAGTAGAGGGAACCATCTATCTTCCCCCAAGAAAACCTTAAATTAAGGTCTTGTCCACCAACACAAATATTATGTTCTTCTTTCTTTGAAAAGATCAGGTCACCAAATCTCAGGCCCAGTATTAGGATCAATAAAGTTTTATAAACATGAATGATCTCATGACATTTCATAAGTTTAGCTTTTTTTTTTTCTCCTAAGTTTCTGAAGAAGCATAGAAAACACAGTAATTGGCGACTTAAGTAAAAAAAGGTACCACTGCAGTAAATTTTAAGTTCATCTCAGTAGAAATCAGTGGCAATTGATCCACTGGACTATTTATGCACCAGTACACACATTGTTGTGTCTATGTTAGTACAGTGTAGTTCTGCATCCTGGCCAAATTCTTTCCCTGGTGTGTGCAACTCAGTGCAGAGCAGAGATGCTCCTTCACTTCCACTTCCCATCTGCACTGCCTTACTTGGTCTCCTCATGGAACAGCCCCTGGTAGACTCCAGTCCTAAACACAAGTGAATGCCTAAGGAATTCAACAGGAACAACTCCAAATTACATTAAACTGATTTTCTTCACGTAAATGTGATGCTTAAGCATTTCATAAAGAAAAAACTGTGAATCCAAAATAAGAGAATTAATTCTGTTTTGGAAAGACATCCTATGTAAATGTTGATTACTCTTTGATTATGTTGATTTGGGAGGGGATGCTCATAAAGAAGGCAGTACATTTTTTACTTAATGTGTCACACTTTTAAAGGATTGCAGTAAGACAAGTGCAATCAAAACAGCAGATTTAGTTTACTCAGTCAGGAGCTATAAGGACAACTGTTTCTGATTTTCAAACTTGCCACAGTGGATCAGATTAAAGGCCCCGTGCTGTGAACAGCAAGGCAAGGACTGTGCTAAAGCATCCAGGCCCCTCAGTCAAAAGGCTGACATTCACAGAGGTTACTGAAACAACAGAGAATTTTAATCGCAACAGCATTTTAAAGCAAGCCCAGTCAAATACCAGTTTGAGTTCAATGATACCAGTAAGTATGAAATTATATCACACTACAATTCATAGAACATCCAAGAGTCTTGTGGAACAATGATACGACATCTTGAAAAATCCAGGGATTTATTCCATCATGCCATAGATTTCTGTAAGTACTTACATTCCTTAGAAGCATGAATTTCCTTGATTTCAAGTGGCGGATTTGCTTCTAAATCACTTAGGTGCTTCTAAAAATCTCACTTTCTAGCAGAAGTTTCTCAGAACTGTTTCTCGTGTTTTGGATAATTTTTTTACCTAAAGTGCTCCTGAAGATTTTTTAATCCCACTTTTAGAACAGCTGCCAGTGCAGTTGTTTCTGCTTGTAAAAAATAACTCTTTAGATCACATATTACTCTTTAAAATCTAAACAGTGAAAAATCCCAGGCTGTCACCTCAAGGGTTTTGTTTGCCTCAAAGACACCTGGAATAAAGTGTAACACACAGAAAAAATTAAAATCTGATATTTTGTATTTCATGAAACTATTATCATCAGTTAAATTTGTTATTTGGTTTCAGGTTTTGGGGAGGTTTTTTTAAAAAAAACATGTTTGATTTGATACTCAGTCATGCAGAAACTAAAAATCTGGTTATTAAACTTTTGGCAGTTTTTTTATGGCAAACTCTCAAAATTTATTTCCACTGGCATGTTTAACATCTTGTTTAACCCTAACGGAAAGTTAATTAATTCCTTTAACAGCTTATTTGTAGAGCTCCAAGCAACTCATAAGCAGGCACTAATGGAAATTTCAAATGTTTTAATACTATCCCACTTTAATAAACTATTACATAGTTGAAAACTACATTTGTGCAAGAAGTGACTTGAATTCTGTTGATTTTGCATGAAAAAAATTTGAGAGGTAAATCCTACCTCTCTCCTCTCCAAAAATATACTTAGGCAGGGAATATGCCAATGGACACGATTACTTAAGTAGAAATAGCCCTTGATTTGGGTCTTCATTTTACCTAATGTGTAGCTTAGCAGCTTTGTTATTAATATGTCTTAATGTAAACACGTCGAAGATGTTGCTGCTCAGTAATGCTCATTACAAATTGTCCCTGTGGGAATCACCAGCTTATTTCATTAAAACTTCTGCCTGCTGTTAATTGCTCTTAGGAGAACATGAACAAATTAACTGTGTTTTAAGAGCCGGTGGTATAAATTCTTGTGCGTTTGATTGCTGGTCCTAATGATTTTCCTGATAATCCTCTGCTGTTGCACTCACTTTATGATAGTTGGCAGCACCAGCCTGTTTTAATCAACAGCAGTTGATGTTACAAAGACTAAAAAAGAAAATATGGTTTGAAAACCATAGTGTTCATCATGCCAGCAGAGACTCAATATCACTCTGGGTCACGGGAAATTAATTTTTAAGTTTTAATGAATGTCTTCTGTGAAAGAAATGATGCTTGTTAGCTGGGATGATTAATGTATATTAAATGAGCAAATTAAAAACCCCAGAATATTTTTACCATTACAGTGGCATAAATAGGATATGTGACACCTTGATGGTAAAATCAAGAGATTTCCAGAATTCAAAGAGACATGTGGCTTTGTATAAATTTTAATAACATTCCGTTAAAATAGTGTAATAAAGAAAAGAGCACTTAATTTAAATGTCCTCAATCAAAATGTTAGTAAATATGCTCTTAGTAGTATAAACAGCCTCCAGTACAATTTGGCCTCTAATGTATAAGCAAAAAGAAAATTACCTTTTCCTAGAAGATTAAGTAATGCTTGCAACAAATATGTGTTAAAAAATAAAGTTATTTATTATCTCCCTCAGAAAAACCTATAGCATTATAAGATATTCCAGATAGTTATCCAGGCTTCATCACAGACACCTAAATAAAGTCCCTTGGAAAATCTGTGGCTGGAACCCAAAAATGAAAAGGAATTGAGTAAAGAGTAATAGGGAGGATATATTTATATGCCATTAAAGAAATCATTATTCTCTCTACTAGGACAACTGAACTTGAATTTTTACTTTGCATATTCAGCATTGCCCTCTGATTTTGAGGGAACCAACACTTCAGATTCAGTTAGGCATCTAAAAATTGGCAGTATGATTGTCACTAATCATCATTGTTATGAAGAACTTGGCTTTCGTAGACCAGGTGATATAATGTAAAGTTATTAAGTTATTAAAAGCGTTTTGGTGTACAGGAAGTGATGTGCGGGTTTCTTATTCTCAGGTATTTAAACAACAGAGACTTTGTGAATCAATAAGTTTCCAGAAGCATTGCAAGCCAGTGCCCTGAACAACCAGCCGACAATGGGATAAGTCCCTCAGGAATGATTGAACAGGAATGCTCCTCGCTACAGACCAGTCAGAAGCACTGAAAATGGCCCAGTCACAGGTCTCCAGCAGCAAGCATCTGGACTGCTGGGGGATTCCAAATCCCTCTATAGGATTTTATATGAGGCTATAAAAGGACCTCAATTGGGAGGGGACTCTCTCTCCTTTTCCGGTGGTATCATGAGCGGGAGGGGGTTTGGTACCACGTGTGACGCTGTTGTTTCCTTTGGGTTCTCTGGATTGTTGGGCGGGACCTGGGCCTACCCCAGTTCTCCATCTCCAGCTGCTATTTTTAATGAACGAGTTAACCTTCTTCATAAAGGTTTCTGACTCCGCTTATAACAATCATTAGCTGCTTGATCTCAAAAAAAGAAGTGATTGGGTAAAAAAGGAGTGGGATATTAAAAATGCTGATGGTAAGTAAACTCTATAGGTTGACAATGATTAATTCAATTGCACAGTAATGTGTATATTTCATATAAGGCAATACAATATAGCTGCTTTTCCCTGTTCCTTTGTCTGTGTTCATTTCAATATTCCAGAATGTATAGAAAATAATATCACGAAAGCTCTTTTGGCCAAGAGTTGTATTTTAAATAATTATATGATTTCCAGGCCCTGGATTTTCAACACACATAATCCTGCAATTAAATCTGACCACAGTGTCCTAGGTTACAGTGTATTCTATTACCATCCTCTTGAACTGTTGAAATCAGGTGTAGCAATGTTCCTTGCCTCCTCCTTCTGGACTATCTCCTGTTAATGGCCCATCAAGGCCCTGTCCCATGACTCACAGATAACTCAATCCTGGACTATCTCCTGTTAATGGCCCACCAAGGCCTTGCCTCCTGACTCACCATCCCATTGTGAGATGCTCCACCCAGGGGGAAGGAGCCAGGCATTCCCCCCTGGATATAGCCTGGGGTTTGGAATGGCACAGCAGCCTTTCCCACTGGATTGCCAGAGGACAAGAGCTACACAACCACCACTGGACTNCAGACGAATATTTTAATAACAAATGCTTAAGTTAAAATGTTTTCTTTAGTCGTACTGAAATTTTCCAATTATCTCATATGTAATTTTCAATCCCCGGTTCTATTATTTTTGCTGAGCAAACTGGAACTTCAATCCCACGCCGAGTACTCCTGGTTATTCTTAGTACATGAATAAAGTAATCAATATGGTGGAGGCCCAGTAGTTGCAAATGATGGCTAATCAGAATTAGTCCCTCAAAAAGAGAATGTCATTGATGAATGTTTGCTTTATGTATCAACAATCTTATAACATTTTTGTCAATCTGTTCAGTCATGAGAATCACTTTCTTCTCTGTTGAGTGAGTGAATGTTTTCCTATTTTGATATTTATCAGAGCATCATAAAATACCACAAAGAGCAAAGGACTTAGAGAAAGTTTAACAGATACCTAAATAATTCTCTGATTTTCCCTGCGTAATCTTGACTTAAATGACAGTATCATGTTAAATACAGCCCTGTATGCCTGAGGATTTCTTGCAAAGATGCAGCTGTTAATTTGCAAACTCGAGAATCTTTGAGACACTCAGTCCTCTACTTGCTGAGCTGAGGAAAAAGAGCTTTTTGCACTAGAAGGTGAAAAAAGCAAGCAAACAAAAAAAGCAAAACATGCAATTCTTGTTTGCAGAACAAAAGCCTTTATGTCTTTTAACACAGAGAGAAAACAGAAGTAACTTGGTTTGTGGCAGTCAGAAGAGCCCTGTAGGGAGTAGGAAAATGAAAGGAAAACAATTTGGGGTGATAATTTCTTTTTTTAAAAAAGGTATTTTGAGTATTTTGTTTACTTGCTTATTTACACTTTCCCCATTTCCCTTGAAACTGTAACTTTTCAGATGCCAGCAGTACAGATTAAATAATTCATCTGAGGCATAAATTTGACATTTTAGGTCTCCACCAGAGAGTGCAGCTTCTACACAAAATTAAAATATTTATCTCAAACCAGTGAAAATCTACTTCTGCTTAATATGAACTCAGCTATTCAAGTGTGGTCTCCCACATTCACAGTGAGCATAAGCCAGGTACTCTGAGCCATCCGTAAAGATCAAATCACAGTTCTAATGGAGAGATACTGTGATATTGCAAAGCCTTGGTGGACTTGATAGCATTAGGTTAATGGTTGGAATCCATGATCTTAAGGGACTTTTCCAATCTAAATGATTCCATGATTCTATGAAAGCCATAAAAAGTGATGCTACAACTCCAGCCCATCCATAAGTAGCTCAGATTGTAAAGTGTAAAAATCTCTAATCCTTCCTCTCTGAAAAACTTTTCCTCAAATACCGGTGGGCTACCCAGTCCTACACAACCATCATACAGTCTGTGAGGGAAATGATGGAGTTTTCTGTAATACAATGGAAATTAATAACAGCATGGCAAATATAAACCCACTGTGCAATCTTACAGATCCAACAGACTGAAGAAAACACTTGCTGACACTGCAGAAATTTAACACCATCACCTGTCCACACAGTCAGTGGTGCTTGCAAAAGTCTTCTCCCTTGCCAATGGAAAAGGAAGCAAATTAATTCCTGAAGATGAGCTGCATCAAAAAAATCAGGATGAACTTATCTTGGCAGGGGTTAAAAGAATGAAGGGAAATTGGTTTATATGTGCTACACAGATCGAAGCAATGCAACCTGACAAGGAAATGCAATTCTCTGGCTTTTTCACTGAATGAGCAGGTTTAGTGTATGTTTCACAGCCGTAAGAAAATTAGATAATCTGCAGAAGAAACAAGCTTGGGTCAGCCAGAAAGGACATCAAGGACAATATTCATAATGCATTTTCACAATAAACAGTCTGAAAATGTCAGTGTTTTTTGCATCAAAGAAAAACTACAAGAAATAGGAACGTACATAAACAATTTCCAAGTCAGTGAAAAACCAAAAACTGGAAAAACACCAGAGTACATTTTAAAATTCATCAGCATGTTTGGGGTAATGTGTAGCCCAAGGAGATTCCTAGGATGATTCTATAACTGTCCAATTTGGAAGGTAATTTTATTGTTTGGATTACCAGAAGGAGCAAAATGGAATAATAAGTCTCCCACAGAGCTTGTTATTTGGAAGCTGGGTTATCAGAGAAAGTGAGACTGCAAGAGTAATTCAAGGTGTGAGTATGGTCAGAAAGTCTTGGGACAGGCTTTGGTGGTGGAGGTGGGGCAGTGTTGTAAACCCCCGCACTGGGAAGCAGTGACAGGCATTTGCAGAGAGGAGTTCAGTTGGATTGGAAAATCGCTGTGCCTGGAGGCTTACCATGGCTGTTAACTTCCTTCCAAAACAAGAAATGGCTGGCATTTTGGGAAAGGTCATACAAGGGCTGCTAGGATACAATTACGGTCTTAGGACATAAGAAACAGAAATTGCTTAGGATTTTGCAATGCCCAGGTTTTGTACTCTCTTGCATTTTTTTATGGTTACAGTGAAAATCAGAGGCAAAATTTGTAGATTTTTAGTCCTTTGGGATTGCATTTCAAAATTCACTGCAATAAGTGCTGAACCTCTCAAGTGTGAATAATGAAAAAAAAAAAATCAACAGATTCTCTGGATCTAGGGTAACTTAAAGATTAGATTGACCAGAATGGCAACCAAATCTCCTTTTTTTTGAACCCAAAATAAAGGCTTAACCTGCCTTAATAGCTGGTAGAAGTATTTCCTCAACATCAAACCTGTCTGGAAAGTCAAATATAATAAAAAGGGGCATATTTACTGAAACAGATACTACTTATCTTGAGCATACAGGTTAAGGGAGAGAATACAACCTACACAGGCTATTTAACAGTGACTTATGGCAAGATACTTTTCTGACATCACCTCTTCACACCATGAGTGTAACAGTTACATCACTTCTTATCAAAATGCATTTTTTTCAAGACTTTGAAAGATTCTTGAAAGTTGGAGGGATTTTTTTTTAATGTAGCATTGCAGAACATAAGGGAAAAAAATCATTTTTCCCAAGACTTCAAGGATATTGGAATAATACATCATTAGTATTACTGGATCTTTCATAAAATCTAAGGAAAAAATAAAACTGTGGTACTGTACATTTGGGCACTTGCAGTAAGTTCCAATATACGACAGTTAAAGAGTAATACATTTTCTGCTACTATCATTATTCATTCTAATAACAGTAGTATTCTGTGTGAGTTCAGCTAGACCAGAGCCATCAATAAGTGTTAAAACTCCTGTTACAGGTTCCTGAATAGATTACAAGCAGCAACGAAACTCAAATTATATTTCAATTTTCAACTATTTGTTATAATAAATAATATTAAAAATCTCACATCAGCTTCTTACTAGGTTCAAGAAGTAGATTAAAAGAAAGATTTGATCAGACACACAAACATAAATGATTGTATTATAATCCCATATATCTTGAGCCTACAAAACAAGGCTACCTTTTTGCATTAATTATGGAACTGCAACCCACACTATTTTAAATCAGAATGTTTGGTCTTCTTTCTTAGAGTATGAAAGACCAAAAAATTCCCTCAAAAAATAAGGACAAGGAGAGCAGGATTAATCTGGCCCCGAGTTTTATAATTTTAAAAGAAAACATACTATAACTCACATGCTTGTAATTTCTGGCCTCCTGATTTTTTCAAAGAACATCAGGCATGGAGAGACTAATTTTAACTGAAGTTTTCAAAGACAGGCTGTGCAAGGCACCTACAGATGCTGTCCCATTTTCCAGGCAGTCTTAGTTTGGTCAGGAGAGAAATCCAAATCTATGAATGGTTTTGGCAGCCACAGGCCTTCCAGAACAGAAGCCAACATTTAGTTACCACAGAAAAGTGCTCTGAGGAGGAACACGGCTTTGTATTTCTAAACTGTATTTCACTTGTACTGAAATTTATTGAATGAACAATATCCGAAAATTACTAGGACAAGAAAAATATGCTAAGAGCCCTGCAATTAAAAAAACAAATCAATCAATTTTTAATTGACACACTAATTACTTTAATGTATAAAGCCAGACACAATGCTTTTAACCATGTTTACTTAATGTATTCATTTTAACTGTTACTTTAACGTTCAGTGACTGTAGCCCCAAACCCAGAATCATCTGTACTGAAAAGGCTGCAAAATCTCTTTTTAAGCAGAACTTCTCACTGATTTAAATACATTCCAGAATGGATGGAACAAAGTAAACTCAGAATGTTTAAGAATCCTACATACAGCCCATGCCCTGCTTTTGCTGAAAAGTGAAACTGATTTATTTTTAAATCACATAAACTAAAAGTAGTTTACCCTTTGCTATTGCAGAATTTAGCTGAACTGCACTAGCAAAAAAGCACAGCCTTACTCAAGGACACCCTGCACTGAGAAAAAGCCACAACAGTATCTCAGTAAAAGAATAATTTTCTGTAGTTCACATGGACATATCTGTGATTAGACTTAGGCAACCACAATCCAGCTCTGATGTACTGACATTCATGGCAGCTTCTCACTGTCTGCTCCTTGTAACCCATCGGAGCATAGGACATACTGAATGACTTGAGTTACAAAATCAACTGCTTTTCCTGATGCATGTCACACTTTTGTTATCATAAAGCATTAATAAGTGTCATAGGAAGAGAAATGCCTCCCAGAAAACTAGTGAAGCCTAAAAGAAGCTGCAAGCAGAAATTAATAAAACACTGAGGCACACTATAGTGGGAAAGGTTAAACTCTGGTGGGTTTGAACTCTAATTCAAGAAATTGCTGTATCCACTAATTTTACCTGGAAGTCTGTGATTAAAAATGTTTTGGTGATATCACGTAGTTTGAAATAAAAAGCAACCAGTCTTGCATAAACTACAGCAGGCTAGGAGCTTGTCACAGTACCAGTTGAAACAGCAGGTTCCAAGTCATTAAATCTCAGTTTATATCATACTCCAGAGATTTCTTAAGCAGCAGAATGGTGTGCATCACTGTGTAGGCAAAAAAAGAAAGACAGATGTTGAATTGACCTCTTCTCACTGCAATCTAGTCCACTATACTAACAATTGCATCAGAGATGTCTCTAATGGTGTACTCCAGAATAAAAATGAAAGGTGAATTCATGAAGATAACATCACCTTATTCACACTGCAAAAAGACTGTCAATATTTTTTGTAGGAAAATGTTTTGGTCAATTAATAATGACGAAAATCACTCTCTAGCATAACCAAATTAATTCCGACCAATCCTAATGAAGGAAAAGGAAAACAGAAGAGACACTGATATTCTAATCCAACATCATTTAAATTATCTGGGAAAGCTTAAGTGACAGAGCTTCAATATTGAGAGAATTCAAGCAACATCATAAAAATGTGCAACTCTGCTGCAATTAGCACAAGCACAATTAATGTAGTTTGAAACTTCTAGTGTCTGCAGGAATTAGAAAAGCCAAAACAGAAAAGCAGTTTAATTTTTAATGGTTAGCATTATGTTATTCCTTTAGGGTTGACTGGGCATGCATTTAGTGCTAACATTATAAAATAATTAAATTGGAACTTAAGAACAACAAGGGACTGTCACTTCCAAACGAAATGGCAGGCAGAAAATGATGGATACACAGGTCACACTAACAAATACAGGAGGAATTTACATAGCTACGGTCTTGTTCTACCAGGGCTCCATGCTGAGAATGTCAGATGTTGAAAGCTCAGCAACAGCTCAGCAGGTACCAAAGAGACTGCTCAGATGAAGAGTTCACCTCTGCAGCAAAGCTACTCAATGACATAAAATAAAAAGACCTGGCATCAAATCCCCCAGAACACAGTAGTAAAGTTTCTTTGGATACAAACCACATCTCTCCAACTCCCTTTCCCCCTTCCCTTCAATAAATTCCCTACATATCTATCCACTCAGTCCATCATCTTTACTGTTGCTTACCAATTTTTTAAAGCTGATAAGAATTTGGTTGCAATGGGAATTAACTGTATTTTTCCCTAAATTTAAGGAAAAAATTATTTTCAAGAATTCTCTGTTTTTCCATCTTTCTCTTATGTGGAATAATATTTGTTTCAGTTTTGCACTAACAACCTCAGTTGTAGCATTATACTCAAGCTACTTGAAGAAACAGTTGGTTTTGGCAATATTGATCAGAACATCCAAGGACAATTAAGCTTTTGGGCTTACCACTTAAAGCAATTATTACCTTGTAAAGGGTCTAATGATCTATTTAGTCCTTTTTGTGAATCGAACTATCTTGTGTTCATCTGTGCTATCACTCCACACAGCCTAGCAAAGATACATAAGTGTTGGAAAAGTTTCCCTGGTGGTTAAACAAACAGAAGTCTGAAATCATTGAAGTAATTGACCCTGTGTGTAATTTTAATGTTCTGAAGGCAGTAAGGCTAGTTTTATGCTTGAAGCTGTATGGC
Organism: Platysteira castanea; assembly: GCA_013397175.1. Lineage (NCBI taxonomy): Eukaryota > Metazoa > Chordata > Aves > Passeriformes > Platysteira > Platysteira castanea. The sequence continues at coordinate 326,389 of VYXC01006378.1, forward strand.
CTCTTATTTATACCATACAGGAGATTTCACCACTGTAAGAAATATGAGGAAAATGAATTGGCTTTTACAAATTCTCTGACAAGATTCAAACCAAGACATACTTAAACAAACAGTATTGGGAGTACTTGCTCAGGGGCACTGTATCACTCTAACACTGTCACTGATGTTTCCCCCATCTTTCAGAGCTGGGTATTTGGAAGACTCTCCTCATAAGGGCAATGCCACCTGGCACACACCACCTGGCATACCTGGGCTGAATGGCTGGAGATCACTACCTTAGTTAAACACATTTTATCTGTCTCACAGGGATGCCAACAGCAATGGACAGTAGTGGCAAGGTAGATACTTGCACACACAATACACAAACACTCCCTCATGGGATCTGCAAGGCATTTGGAGAGCTTATAAATACAGGGCATGTGGTAGAAAGTAGTATAAAGATATACACAGCACTGTTTTCTTCCAATTATCCTGATTTTAGCCTTTCTTTTTCCACCACTTTTCCTGCATCTCACAGTTGTTCTATAGCAATAATTTACAAATTCCACCAGGACTTTGTATATATTGCATATTCAAGCACATTGAAACACTTCTGTAATGACTTTGCACAGTATTAACTGCAAAAGATTGCAACCCTTTGGCAAATTTTCAGTCAAAGCTGAAAAAGAAATACATGTTAAGAGTCCTCAAACACAGAGTAACTGGAAAGTATTAAAATGGGCTAGGTATTAAATGGAAAGGTAGATAACACTTTAAAAAAAACCTCCAACAATATCCTCTGAATTGTTTGTATAGAATCCTTGAAAGATTTTCTTCTAGGATTTAGTACACTGACTTTAATAGGTTATGTATTACCTATTTTAGTGTATTTAGGACAAAATAAATTTACAGGAGCTAAGAAAAAGATTAAAAGCCACTAGAAACTGACCATAGCATAAAAGCAAGGGAGAACTAAGAACACCTGCCCATCTCAGTTCTGTCTCCCAGCAGTGATTGGTGAGGCAGAGCTGGGGATGCCTGCACAGATCACCGCAGAGCAGGAGCTCTCCGGAGCAGCAGGAAGTGCATGTGCTGCACACCTGCTGCTTCAAATGCAGAAGTGCTGCCAGAGGGGCCTGCATGTTGAAATGCTGTACACTGCCAAGATGACAAGAATTAAGTGGTTCCAAGTAAGTTATCTTTGTTGGGATGGCTGGGATAGTGGTAGAAAAGAACGTTAAGTAACCAGGAAGGGCAGTTGAGACCTTGTGTTGTGCCACTGGACAAGAAGGTGAAAACATGAAGGCTATATCTCTAGTAGCAAATAAAGTTGCTTATGGACTTTTTCTTTGACCTACTCTTAACATTAAATTATCCCATAATTCAAAGCAAAATATCTACATAAAACCAGCACAAAAATATCTACCCTAGTGGAAAGGGAGAAAAGAAACTAATACAAGCCTTGGGATCTGCAATACTTTATTCTACAGCCAGACAGTTAAGAAGTCAGTAATCTTGTTGATCACTTCTGATCATCAAATGTATGGTCCAAAATTAAAATTGATTATTATGGTCTTCAAACACAAACATAAGAGAATTTCTTTCCAGCTACTCTTGTTTCTTCTTAGTGCAAAAGTAGAAACAATTTTGATTAAAAGAATTTGGTTTTCAAATCCTTTGGGTGTCTTTCTTTGAATTACTTTTCTTTCTTCTTCAGCATGCCATTTTTCTTATTGAAACACAATATACAATGACTACCCAAACCATGTTCAGAGGAGAAATCCTAGGTGGGATGAGAGAAATAAAAGAGCTGTATTGAATAGAGGGAAAAAAGAATCCAGAGCAATGATAATTATGTGGAAGTTCATAAATCATTGTCAGGATCCCTCTGGTAGCACTCCACAAATATGACTGGCATCTCATTTAATAATACTTCAAAGTTAAGTATTTCTGCCTTTTGCATTTTTTTTCTCCTTCAGAATTTTACTTCCAAGGCTGCAGCTTTCTGTGTTTGCAGTCAGTGTATTTGTAGAGGTACAACACACCTGCTGAAATCATAGCAGTCTAATCAATTACCTTGCCTAAAAAAATAAAATCTTACACCATGATCATTCAAACAAACCCTGAGGAAACACTTAACAACATCCTAAACTGATGAAAGCCATTCTTACTGGAACATAAAATGCAAGCACACAAATAATCCTGGCCAAAAATAAAACTGTGTTTTTAAAGAACCAACGATTTGTGTTGGATTCTCCCAAAGCTGGTTGCAAAAGTTTTTCCCCTGGCCTGATATCTGTAAATCTTGTCTGCCTGGCTCTTTACTATTGCCATTTCAATTTTAGAGTTGGAAATGGTCATGTGATTTCCAGCGTAACAACTGTTGAAAAACCCATACTAAGTTGTGCAAGAAAAAAAACCCAACAACCAAACCAAACCAAACCAAACCAAACCAAACCAAACCAAACCAAACCAAACCAAACCAACTTAAAACAACAAATTCACAAAACTCCCCAACTTCAGTCCTGCCTATGTGTTCACAGTAAGTTCAATGATGGGAGAAAAGATTCACTAAATCTCTTAAACTGCAGGGACTGCTATGGCCAGCTGCCTAATGTATGGACAATTCTTTATTGAACCAAAATTGACATTTGGGCTTGCAAGCATAGATACATATTCTGGTTGTTTTCATAGATTTCTTCTGTATATTCTTCTTCAGTTGGTCAAACTTCTTCAAACTAAAATTTGTGTTCACTTCATGCTTTGACAGTTCAGAAACAGTAAATTATAACTCGTGGTATGGAATTCAGAAAGCCATCTGCATGCGGGAGAATTGTTGGTTTATTCACTAAATTGGTGAAAGTAAGAATACAACACTTAACATGCAATAACCACTAATCATAGTGAGAAAAATGCACCTTTTTTTTGGTATGGATACATTTTAACACATTATGAACATATTTGAAAGTGCTACCTGATATTTAGATATTAAAGGTCTATACATAATTTCATGCAATGTGTACACACACACACAGCCACTGTCATGCTTAAATAAGCAGCTTTCACCAATAATCCAAGAAAGCAAGGTACAGTTGGACTCCCAAAATATAGACACCTTGTTATCATACAAACACTGTTAATTTATTTTGTTGTATGCATCATACCACCAGTATGATACTACAAATAAATTAGAAAAAAAGATGACTTCTAGTTCGTCCTGAGGTTGCTCTCTATTATTAAGTTTTTGTGTTGCCCCCTTCACCTAATTCTCCTCTCCAGGGATCACTTATAGGCAGAATATCAGTATCTTACTTAGCTAATCCCCTCAGCTTCACCTTCTCTGACTAGCAGTGTCCCCTGGAAGGCCTGGAGCTCTTTCTAAAGCCCTGGAATTTTTCATAAGCTGCAACTCCTGCAGGCAGCAGAAGGTCCAAACTGACCAAAATGCTATATTTTGCCTATTTGCCAACCTGTATCACAACTTTAAGGCTCCACACGGATTCAGTGATGAACATGAAGACACAGACTAAAATTATTTTAAAAATTATTATGATGAAAGAAATCTCCAGGAATATTGAATTATTAATGTATGGCTAACATTTTAGCTCCCCTTTTGAGTTTTTACTTTGATCTAAGCATTCTTTTTTCATTAAAGAACAACCAACCCATTTTAATTTGTCATCTTAATTTTTCAATTTGTTCATCGCAGTCTGAAGAAACCTAAATCATCATATCAGATGATGTGAGAGCACAATTTCCATAATATTCACTTGGTGTTTAAAATGCTTGCAATATCCGGGCACCAACTCTTTAGTTTTCCTGTCTTTTCTTTCTGATCTTATCCTTTTCTATTTCTCCAAAATAGAAATTTTTCTTGTTTTAGCTGGAGTTGAAATCAGTGTGATTTTTTTCTGGCTCCCAAATTAAAAAGCCTCCACCTCACATAAAGCAATCTAACCCATCAACACCCTGCTGCACATAGCAGCTTCATCAGCTGATGGCAACAAAGTTCTCAGAACAGTATTCTTTAGCTGGCTATTGATGCCAAGCCAACACAAACAGCATGAATGATTTTATTTACCTCAAGGTGTATCTTTAATATTTGATGTACTGATTGAACAATGTAAGCAATAAAGATTGGCGGGGGCAGGGGAAATACAGCAGATACAGAGAAAATTAAAAGACAGGCAGATAAATGAGAAGTCTGTGATGAACAGCACTTACAATTTGTTTTTAATATTGCACGCATACAGGGTTAGGCATAGTCTGAGGCCTTAGACCAGACTTATTTGGATTAAAGAACCTTTTAGTCTCCAGGCAGCTGCAGCCTCAGCTGCCCCCACAGCATCTCCCGTGTTGGGCAGTCCCCATCGGGCAGATGGCAGGGGAGGCAGAGCTGTCTTAGCTGCTCTATCACTGTCATTCCCTCAAAAACACCCACTCTTTTCATGCCTTTACTCCAAACTTTTAAAACCAGATAAAGTCTACTCCCAAAGAAAATTGCAGGATACTTCCCCAGTAACTTCACTACCACCAATATCCAGAACTTAGAAAGGCAGACCCTTCTGTCGCTGTGCCCTGATGTTTCTAATTTTAGCTGCCATTCCTCGACACAGATAAATAACTACTAAACACTGGTGGTAAGGAATAAACTCTTCCCTCCCCTTGGAATACTCTTGGCCAGTTAAGAATGCTGATACAACTCCTTACAAAGCTCACCATATCCAGAACAATAGTCTATACTCTTTCACAGCATTTAGCAAAGTATGTACATTTACACCATTTGTTATGGAAGACATGTTTTGTAAAAAGCACATATATAGGGAAAATTATTTCATAATGAGAAGGGTTTTATTTTGTATTTATTTCTATAATTGATAGTAAAGGCATCCAGATAAATCTCGGACAAAACCCTTGTTACTATTTCTATGCATCTATGAAAAAAAATTGTTGATGGGATTCTCTTCAGCATCCGTACCAGCCACAGAGACAGACAGTTTGCTAGACTTTGCATTAATTGTTTGGCTTTGTCATTTCAGAGGGAGGTGAAGCACCAATCCTAATGGGATTCTTTAAACCTCTGTTGTGATACAGAATAGAAATACCCACGCTGTTGGGAACTGTGTGAGGAAATGTTTGTTACATATGACAAACTCATAGTGCTGTTTTAACAATGTAAGAATGAGTCTCCTTACTAAATTAGAGTGCCTTTTAGTATTAAAATTACTACTAAGCACTTACAAAAAATAGATGTATACTTATTTCCATTTTAGAAGAATAGCAGTTCTATAGCAGTTTGTTCATTTGAGAGTATAATACAGATGAATACTAATTTTGCCTATAACTCCATTTTAAAAAAAACAAACAACTTGTACCTAGTGACTTTGTTTCAAAGGAATTAATTATCTGCAGAGAAGCACATTAGAATATTGATTTTTCTTAATTTCAATCTCAAAAAAATAAGTATTGTTAATTGTTCAGAATGACTTGCAAAACAAAGAAAACTTTATTAATAGTGAGGATGAAGCTAACTCTGCACCACATAATTTGGCATGAATAATTACTATTAGCATGATGAAAACTGCATCAGGAATCATCACATAGTTACCATATCTCCCTCCATCTTTACTTTCATTTGTTTCTTTTTTTTTTTTAGTTACACTTAAAAATGAACATTAGAAAAGACAAGCCAGGAAGAGAAAGAAATGAACCTAAGGTTTAACAAGGGCAATTTATTTCAAGAATGGAATGGTGCTGATTGACACAAAATAAGATATATTGCTTTACTTTATCTTCCAGAAGATCAGTGCAAAGGAAGGAGATTTCTGAAGAGGGAACAACTTACATTGTCACAGCCCTCAGCTTAAACCATGGTAACGGCCTAGGTTTACAGATTGCAATTGCAAATCAATTACAGTCATCAGGGCTCAGATTTTGAAAAGGAAGCAAGAAATGCTTATATGATGTCTTGCAAATACTCTGAACAGAAAAAAACCTCAGCAATATGCAGAGGTGAATATATAGAAAAGTAAAAGAGGTAGATTTTGCACTCAAGTAATTTAAAAGATTGTTCCTAAGCTCTTCTAAAACAAAGCAGTAGTGACATAATAGCAAATTAGGAAAACTCTTTAAATGCTGTGGCTTGTAGGAAAATTACAAAAGAAATGGAATCCCTTCCCCACTTGAAAGAGAAATTCCTGCAGTTCTGCAGCTCAGACGGTGTTCTAATTACATTTTGGCACAGTCATTCACAGCCAGTGCCCAGTATATGCCCAGCTACAGAAAGTAGCATGATTAGCTCTTCTGATGGTGAAAATTTTTAATAATGTCAGTATTTAGATATTTTGGTGAGAACCAAAATTTAAGTTAACACCGCTCCAAGATTTGCTGGATATCTCAATTTTTCTTGCAATCATAGTCAGACAGAAAAATATTATTAAACTACTATCTAGTGACAGCCTGTTTCTCTACAGAAGAAAAACAATAGTGTAGCATCCACTGGTTTAATTTTCACTAAAAATATAAAGAACATAACTTCTTTATAACTTTATAAAAATACAAAAAACTCCACTTCTGTAAATGGACTGGAAAAATAACTTCTAATATTAAACTTCCTATTTTAGAGGACAAAGTATTCCAGTTCCAGATCTGTTTAATGACAACCGTGAAGTAGGGGTCAATAAAATACAGTAACTGTCCATCAAAAATATGAAGCTAAGCCTAAGAGCTGTGCAGTGAAGCATGGAAAGACCTATCTTTTGTTCTTGAATGTCACAGAGAAAAATAAGTACTTCAAAACAGTAGAACAAATGGTTGAGATTAGGTAAGAGACCGACAAAACCAAAATTGAATTGTCTTGTTTATACTACTAGAAAGAGATATGAAGATTCATTTAGAATTAGCTATATATTAGCATATCACATATTACAAGGTGGTGAATGTACAAAGATTAATACAGATATGAAAAAAGAACGCTGGCTACAAAACACACCCTCACTGATTTTTTATAAAATACCACTACAGGAACACTTCAAACAGTTCAATTTCAAATGGATCATGGGAAAGATTAGTTAGAAAAACCTTGTCTTTGATGTTGTATATTTCTTAAGAGTTGAGTAAAGGAAAAAAACAACAAACACCAACACCCCACCCCACCCCCCTCAAACCTTGTCAAATAATCTGTTTATTATCAAGGAACCACTTACCCTTCTCTGCTGAGGTGTACTAGGATGGAGATGAGAGGCATGAGCCATGGATTAACACCCTTTTTGCTCATAAAACAGAATAAAAGCATGGCTTATGTTCTCAAAGCTTACAAGTGGGAGGGAAGAAAGAGCTGGGTTTACATTAAACTGAGTTGTTACTGAAATGCCCCACATTCCCAAAACCTAAACAATTACTATAAAGTCCCATTCAAACAACCTACTAGTCCTGAACAAATTGAACATACAGCTAAGGCTGTAACCATAACTTCAATTCAGTGAATTTTGTCTTTTTAGCAGTAAGGGGAATTAAATGCTATAAAGTACAGTCAGCCTCAATGCCACAGATGAGAGGTGATGGACCCTCTCAGCTTTCCTGGTGTCTGCTGGACAGCTGTAATCAAAATGGGGTCAATGCCACAGGACAGCTGGGCCTTTCTCCTCTGAAATATTTGAAGTTCTTTTTCCTACTAGCATTTTTCCCCTGACTTTAATCTGTGATGATAAAAATACAACAGAGCACTGCAGCAGTAATTGCATTTCAGCACAGCTTTTAAACCCTTCAGAGATTGGTATATTTTTAGCTGTTGAGGTAGCAGCTACACTACCTGCTTAAATACTAATAGTAACTGCTGTATTTTATCATTTCAGGTTTCAGGTAGGCATAAAAGAACAGCAGGGGACTCAAGGATGAGAACAAAAAGCTCCAAAATATAACAAAATTGTTGCACCTTTTGGTAAATAATGTTTACCTAATAAGGACTCGTGTTCTTCTACCGCGTATTTGAACATTTGAAGAACCAGATAACATGAACCATGAATCATAAATCGGAAAACAATTATCTCTGACCCACACATCTACTGTCTTGTGTGAGGGGTTACAGAGCAAAAAGAGAAATTCTGCTGTCCTTTGGGGGAATCCAAAGCTAGAGATGTAACAAGTTTAGAAAGATACACCAGAAAAACAGCATACAATCTATTTCTTTAAATACACAATACCTCTTAGCTTTTCTACTCTGTCCTTTCTGAATATACACATAGTGATATTCTTTTTTTGATATTTTTGCTACTCTTCATATAAGATCAAACAGATCAGTTAAATGGTACCTTCTAAAAGAGAACCACAAAGAGAACTTAAAAAAAAAAAGCAAATGTAAAACTCATAACCCACTTAAATGTCTTTACTTCACTGGGAATTGATTCAAGTGGAAAAGTAGTCTAAAAGTTCACTATATATAACTTTCAGTTCTTCTCCCTCAGCCCCAGATGGTCTCCCAGCCAAATGCTTTATATCTCCTAAAAACTGTGCCTTTAGAACACAGGACTATTTTAACTGAAAAGGAAACAACGATGAATATTTTAAAAATAGAGTAACAAAGTTTCCATGGTAGTTGTGTTGGTGATGGTACAGAAATTTCACCTGTGTGTTTTGATTTTTATATCGTTTATCTCTTTTCTATGCTTACTTTCCATGAATAATCTTGCTCTTTTAACAAACATTCATGAAGTATGTGGGACTGCAGTTGTAAACTAGCCAACAGGCATTTGCCATTTACTGTTAGAAGGCAGTATCAGTGAAAACCACAGGTGCATTCAGCCTGGCATTTTGTTTTTAACAATGGGCAAATGAGGAAGGAATGTATCCTTAGGTAAGAGTATAAGACAGGGATACACTGATGATTGAATTCTGCTTGCATGACCTTTATACACTTCGGTAGTCATTCAGCCTGTGGACAGGAACAACAGTCCAATAAAGTTTAAATTAACATTAGAAACATTTGCAAAAGACTTCTAGAATTACTTTACCTCAGGATTCCACTTCTTCCCCCTAAGTGGTGGGTAAATGCAGTCGAACATACGTGTTTACAATATTTTTGTGAGCATTCATATTATAAATCTGGTGCTCGCAGTTTTGCACCCCCGCAGAGAGATAACGCACTTGAACAAACTAGACAATCAACTATGTGCAACTTCCACAAATTGCCCACAAGCAAGTAGGGAGAGCTAAAGTAATATTTGCATATGTTGCAAACTTCCAAATAGCTGAGATGTCCCAATTTTCACAGGTTTATGTTTTCAACAGGATACTGGATGACTTCCTACACCATAAGTAGCATTTTCAACTCTTACGTTGCAGTGCTATGATGAAATATGAAGTATTCAGGGGAATGCAATAACTGAAACTACCCAGGTATACTTTATTTCTTCTAATGTATATTTATTTTAATGTAAAATGGAGAGAAAGAGAATAAGACCTAATGTAAGGTCTTGTCTGGGTCTTATTTGATCCCATGCTTTTGAACTGTACCAAATTCTCCCCACCTTTTTAAAGGAAAAAAAAAATTAAAAAATCTTCTTGAAGTTTGCTGTACTGTACATGCAGCACCAAAAATCATGGACCTAAACAATATATGAATAAGAACTACCAGTAACTAGATATAAATCAAGTGTATATTTTAAACTGCTCATTTTACTCTGTCCTAAACAAATATAAAAGCTGATTTCTTTTCTTCTTAGTCCTGGACAAACTTGGGCTGTCTGCTCACCATAATTTAGGAGAGACTGAAAGAGACATCCTAATGAGGAATTCTGTAATAGCTGCTTGCCAAGAAATCAATCAGGTGATCTCTTTCAAAGTCTATCACTAACCTCATTAAACTAGTGAGAAATGAAGCTGTGACTTTCTCAATTCATTCCCTCCAGGCCTCTGCCACACTGAAGGCTCGCAGTGAGGAGCACTGAGTGCTTCCCCAGGTGTGCAGGCTGGTCGCTGGCTCGGGGCACAGATACTGTGGATCTCATACGGTCACAGAGATGAAAACAGCTGGAGAGGTGCTTTAAAGACTTCCTTTATTTGCTGTAGTTTGCTATGTAAAAATCGAGGGAACTTAAGCCAATGTCAGCTTCACCTTTCAGGCTCCCAGTCTTTATCTGGCTCCCAGTTACTACCATGGTGATTTATCCTAACGAGTAGCAAATAACTGTTGTGAGGTGCCCTGAATCAGTCAGCAAGAGACAACCAGACTGGCAGGAGCCTGTGTTTAAAGCACAGGTGCTCTAGAAGATAAGAAAGCCCAAAGGAAGTGATAAGAAGGAAGGTGATGGATCTGGCACACTGCAGCTGTGTTCTGTTCCCCTGGCTGCTGCAAGCAGGCTCATATAAAGTGTGCCACTACCCCTCCCTCTCTCAGATCTGGTGCTATTCTCTGGTCACCTCCTGTTCTGTCCCACACGACCACCCGGATATGAATTCACTTTGAAGTGTCACACATGGTACCACACTTCCAACAGGAATAATAGAATTTATTTTCTAGTAACAGCATTAAACTTACAAATTAAAGATGGAATATTCAAACAGTGCGTATATACCAATACGATTGCAAAGACAAACTTTCCTGAATTGTATAGAACCAAGTGCCTGCTAAAATTATTGCAGCTCTCCAAACTAAGAGAGTTTTTTCAATACATATGTTATAAAATATTTGTCTGCTCACCAGTTCTTAATCTTCTGGAAAAGTTCCCTTACCTCCAGAGTCTTAATAAATTCCAAGTAAATGAGATTTGATTAAAGACTTTCTAGCATGAAAAATGTTTCTTTTTTTGTAATTATTACATTCATTCAATATGACATCCACTCACATGCTGCAGTCCAGCACAAGACTTAAGCTCTGCTTAAAACATACTTAATCCCACAGGCCTCTCCTTTGCATAAATCAGCTTTTTCTCCACATCTCAGAGCACTAAATAATGACTGAACAATGTTATCAAGAGTTAGAATTAGACATCAATTCACGTCACTCAATGGAAACATCTAAACAGCAGTCTGAGAAATATTACAGCATTATCAACCTATGACATACAATATATCATGAATCACATTGAAAATTCAAAGGTTTCAAGTACATACTCCCTGAGCAACAAATTCTTGACACGCTTCTGAACATTTTCAATATAAATAGTCAAGACAATAATAATGTCCAAATTAAATGTGCTGTTATCCTGAGAAGAATATGCTGAACTCAATGTTTCAAGCACTCTTAAAAAGCAGTAAAATAGTTAGGTCTTTCAATAGGAGTATTTCCCACTTAGAAGAACTGCTGTTTTTAATTAGACTGGAATGTACAGGTATTTCTTTATGAAATGTGCTTAGAAAGATCACATTTTACCATAAAGAAACACTATATAAGAGATTCATCAGTATTAATCCCACACAATGAAATGACACAAAGTATAATCTGACCAATTAATGTTTTGCTGTTTAATTGGTCTAACTTTACCTGGACACCAGTTCTGATCAGTTCAGTTGTGATATAATATTTCATAAGTGAAGGATATAGGCATAAATTAGGCCCCACACTCTTCCCCATACTGATAAAAGAGAGATGCCCTTAGGAGGAGGTGAGAATTTAATTTCCTCAGCAAATGCTGTCCAGGAAACCTCCAAGAGAAAAACTACGGTTTAAGGCTTAGTCTTAAGCATTAAAAATGTGTGGGGATGTGTGCGTTATTGACTCTTTCTTATCAGTTATTCAGTACTAATCAGCATACTTTGTTTTCTTGTTCAAAATCAGTGTGGTAGGACACCTCTTTGCATTATTTTTAATTAGCTTAACAGTATGATTTTTAAAGTCTTAAATAAAGATGCCATAACCCAGAAGTAACCAAA
>VYXC01006378.1:338252-361141 GCA_013397175.1 Platysteira castanea
AAAAAAGTTCAATACATAACTGAAGCTGCAGGAATTATATGGGTTCAGATATCTTTATCATAGCTGAGGTACAGGGTCACAGGCTGGAGTTTACCATCCAATGAAAATAAAAACAGAATTCTCATAGATTTCACAGTATTATGAATAAAGCTATAGTGAAAATTACTCTACAATACTTTCCAGAATAGTGTGGATCCCACTGCCCTTACTAGTATTGATATCACTATAATAATTTTTAAGATTATTTTATTTGGAGTAGTCTTCCAAATTTGAGCCACAGGAAGTTATACAAGTGCACACTGCATTAGAAGAGAATATGTGAAAAAACTGGGGTGAGGTTCAAGACAAGCAATCACAGAACTATTTGCATGAACACTTGGAGCCCAGTTCCCAAATTATCCTAAAATCTCCACTGGAGTTTCATTTAACACTGAAGTTACTCATACCAGAAGAAACACCAGTTTCTCACTGTACAGGTCTCCAAAGACATGAATACCAGAACGTAACTCAGTTTCAGTAGCGTTGCTCAGCAGCTTTTCACATATATGCCTAGCTTGAATTAATTTTCATAAGCTGTTCCTGGTTTGAATTAATTTTCATAATGCTGTTCCAAGGGATGTGAAAGGATTAGATATGCTTAGAAACATTTCTGAAATGTTAATTTCCTGGGTTTGGTCTCTAAATTTTCATTGTAACACTATGAGGTATGTACCACTATTTAGGGAAAAATTTCAGCAGCATGAAAGATTCCTCATCCTCTCCCTTGCTCCTTTTTCTCTATCCCATCGTCATAGTTAAGGTATCCTCAAGAAGCATATGCCAGGAATATGAACATCTTTGGTCAAAACTGAAAAAATAACCTGGACCTCTCATATCACAATTAGTTACTAAAGTATCATAGTTACCACATCAAGACAGGAAAACTTGGGTTTTTTCGGACAAAGTTCAGGTTTTCTGTCAATCCCAAGAGAGTGAAAAGTGAGATTTAACCCTTATCAACAAAGACAGGAACATTTAGAAAGTGACCTGCAGATGCACACTGCAGGCTGCCCCGGTGTGAGGGCAACACGACTTCAGTCTGACCTTGATGTACAGACTTATTTTCTCTGGAAACCAGACTGTAGGTTTGAGGGGAGGAGATGGAGACCAGGAATAGGTGGGGATCGACTGTTATGGATTGCATTAGCACTTGGAGTGCCAGAGAGTTCAGGGCCTCAGAAACCATGAAGCACTGTGAAGTTTCCCAGTCTGAGTAGCACCTCCCAAAAGCTCTCAGACAGAAGGCTACTGGTGATCTGGTACCCCACTGCAGCCATGAGCTCACCTATGGTGTGCTCAAGGAGCTCATGTGCCCCTCACTGTACCTCAAAGTGAATTTTTACAACACCTTACCTCCCAGTGAATGTCTTTTTTAGGAATAAGCCTCAACAGAAATGAGAAAGGCTGAGAGAAAGGGATCACAGGAAGACACAAAAGTGGTATGATTAAACTAGGGAGCCAGGCAGTGATCTTTCCCTGCTGAACCACCACCACTGCCAAGCTTTTGGTACATGCTAAAGCAGAGTAGATCTGAAACACAGGGCAGAGCTTCCACTGATGGAAGCTGGAAGTGCAGCAATGGCCAGAAGGGAAGATACAGCCTTTGCTGAAAACAAGCAGGTAGTAATCACTAAAATAGTGGTGTATAAAAGTAGTTAGTAAGTTACAGGAAAACTCATCTAAATATGTGATAGATTTTCCAATGAAAAAGCCCTGTCCAATGTATACATTACATTTCTACTCCTGCTGTACTTGTGTTTTTTCAAAACAGTTAATTTCCCTTTGTCCTGAGTGCTTACAGATACAGAGGATATTTTGTAAGATTTTAGATCACTTCCCATTCAACATAAGCTTTATTTCCTAAAATAAGCATAGCCAGAGAAACAGGTGGTTTAGGAAAAAAAGCTGAGCCAGTGCAATTATAGCAAGACTTGACTTGCCTTCAGAATGTAGCCTTGATGTCTGCAAACCAGATTCTAATTTAAATCCCAGTGGGAAGCTTAAGAATTAGAATGCCCTGGTGTTCCTGTGTGTTATTTCATTTGGATTTGGACACGTACCATTAGGATATAACTGGGTGAAAGAATGTAAACACATTACCACCATGCCTGCCTTTATTTTACTTTTGCAGACTCTTGAACATCTCTAACTTTACTCATGTAAATACACTGAAAGCAAAGGGACTATTACTGTGATTAGGGTTAAGCAGATGCTAACGTGATTTACAAAACTGGAGCCCTAAAAAGTAAATGGTTTCAAATAGGAAGGAGTAAATCCAGCCATCTCTGATCTTTATCTCCTCCCCTGGTTCCTTTAAATTTTCTTTACTTTCACAACCTCCTTTTGTATCAGCACCAAGTGCTACAGCCTTTTGCCTTATTTTGTTTTTGCAAACTTACCAATTAAAAAAAGGGTTCATTAACATTACATGTAGGGAATCACAGCTGAACATGTTTAATTTCTGTAACTGCCAAAGCAGCTGTTATGCACGGACAGCAGTGTGTGCGTCTGAGCAGTCATGTCTTCATTTAACAAAGAATACACAGCCCTGTACAAGACAGGCATTCATCACCTTGACGAATGACTGCCAAAAGTAATGAAATACCTTTTGGTCTCTCAGTGTCCAACACCCATAACACACCCCATCAGAAGTCTGTAGTCAGTGCTACCACCAGCCATCTAGCTGGGCAAGCTGGACATGTCATCCTTCCACCGTACCCAGTCCCACCAGCAGCCAATGACCCCTCAGCATCAACACCAAGCCATTCTAAACTTGATGACCCTGCTACCCGAACCTGAACAAAAATCCAGCTCTAATCACTTATCCATAGTTTAGTGATACTTTCCCACCTCAGCCTAAAAGTGTTTTCAAGTGGCACATGCCAGCTTCAGGTTTTAGATTAGTGTTGATTGCCTCTTTCTGAATTCACACCTTAGTCTAGCTGATTTGTATTTGCAGTTCAGATGTTATGATTTATATATATATATATATATATATATATATACTGTTCATACATTAGATCTACTCCAGACACTCTTTCTAGTGATAAAAATTAGCCTTTACCAGCACTTTTGGAACTGCACCAACAGCCTGAATCTCTTCTTCTCTTTACTGTGTCTCACTCAGCCACTGAAGTCACTGAAGTAAGTGCTGGGGCTACCTGTCAGCATCTGTCCTTCACTCAGCCTGGCAGCACCTTTGGAATCTATGGCTCACTGATTTACATCCATACCCCATGCACTGCCCTGCACTGCTTCACACCAGCACTTCCTTACTTTACATCATCTGTCAGTACCACGAATTAAAAGATGCATCTCAGCATTTTAATCTCTGCTGACGCAGCCTCAACCTTTCAACAAGAATCAGCACATTTTGACCCACCCCCTAAAAGGAATGTAGAAAATTTATAAACAAATCTAAATTATTTTCTAACTTAAGATAACTGTGTTTTATTATGGGACATGGGAAAAATTAAAGTCTCCTTTCCTTTCATTTGAAAGACAGCATGTTACAGAACACTGACATACTGCTCTGCCACTTCCAAATAGGAACACTATTTCAACCTCCTCTGTTCTGCTGCTTTTCTTGAAATCAAATAAAATTATTTCAGTAAGAGAGGGA
The DNA here is from genome assembly GCA_013397175.1 of Platysteira castanea. Classification (NCBI taxonomy): domain Eukaryota; kingdom Metazoa; phylum Chordata; class Aves; order Passeriformes; genus Platysteira; species Platysteira castanea. The sequence continues at coordinate 341,914 of VYXC01006378.1, forward strand.
GCATATGCTGTCACAGTACATCGGAAAATAGTGTGTACATTGGCCAGCACTGAAAAGAGTGAGAGCTGAAATGCAGTAGAGGTGTTTTGCTGCAAAAACTCATTTGAAGGTATTTGCCAAGGAACAAGCCTGAAAGCCTTCCCTTGACTTCCTGAAAGATTCTTACAATTGCATCAGCAGGACTACTGCTCCTAAAGTTTGCAGTCACAGATTGGCCTGGCTTTTGGAACTATCCAATACCTTGTCATAGTTCTCAGTGCAAGTACCTGTGCTTATTAATGGGAGTCAGCCCTGGAAAAGCACAGGATGAATTTTCTTCCTAACAATGCCCCTCCCCAGTACCCTTAGGGTATGGATGTGTACACTGATAGGTATTGTCTCTACTTTCTCAGTTTGAGGGTGACCTCTCCTGTTCCCACACCTAACTCCAATTCTCTGTATATTTGAAGGAGAGGGACAAGCTGAGCCTGTAGTAACAAACACATGACTAAAATTTACGTGGGGGTTTTATAGTTCAAGTGTAATATAAAAACATCATAGATTTGGACTTACTTTACATAATAGGCAAAAATCTTAAAAAAATATTTGACCACATGGACATTGGTGAAGTTCTTCTAATACATAATCTTAGAATCTGGCACTTTGGATGGCTATAAAATTCAGCATTTTTTAAAATGCTGAGCATACACTTTCATCCAGTATATAATTTAATTATAATATCTATAATAATAGATACGATAATTAAATTACATATCATAATTTATATATGATAAATTATAATATATCATATATTATAATTTATCATTATAATTATTATGATTATAACCACAGAATAAGCAAAGCATAATATGAAACCTGAATTAAAGTAAAACTCTCTTATGGAGTAATACATGTATTTTCTTTCGAATATGATGGGAGCAAAAAAAAGGGGGGTTGACATGATGGTATTTTGAAATCAGAAACATCAACACTGCATTATAAATTATTCTGTCTCTCTTTTTACTTTATATTCAAATAGTCTTGTGATTTCTCATCTCCATGCATTCTAAGTATGCTTGAGAACCAGAACAAATGCAAACTCAGAAGCCTTCTTGAACCTTAAGATGAAGGAAATGCCATTAAATTCCTCATGACATCCTCTATTGTCATTTCAGCACATTTATGATAAGAATATGGAACTGCCTGCTTTCAATGATTCTTCAACCTGCAATCTACTGGCTTGCCTATCTCTTTAATAGTGCTTTGGATTTCAGAGGATAATACTGATAGTTTCTGAAATGAAACTATCTCAGGTTTAAAAAAATACCCTCAGACATTAACTTTAAATATGAAGTAGAACTATCTGTGTTTAGTTCAAAATTGATTAATAAGACTGGATTTAATGTGCTAATTTATCACATTACACTGATTTTATAAGCTGTGAATCTTCTTTTCAGAACACCTTGTTTCTATTTCTTCATTAAAACATTCTCTCTTTCATTTATCTGGATGTGAACACTATGTGACGATAAATTGCACACCACAAGTTCCCACATACCATCTCGCCCCTCACCTTCTGATACAGAAAGCTCTCTTACAATTAAATTACCAGAAAGACATGTTAACATGTTAACAAATAAGGGAGGAACTTGGTTTTATGGCATTATGCGGAGCAGTATAACGAACTAGAGGATCCCAAGTATTTTGAATATGCATTTCATACTCATCAGAATATCCAAATAATTTTTTAAAAAAGCAAGTCTACTGTTTATTATTTAGGGTAAATGTTTTAAAGCACTTACTTGATTTTGGGTCACAAAACCCTAATAAAAATCAGTATGGTTTAACATTATTTAATTGGTTCATTTCAAAGGTAATTATGAACTAAAGGATACAGACAAGCATCCAGTGGCATCTCCTAAATATCTAACTGTCCGTTTTCTACCTATAAATATTTTCTCTCCACGTGGAACAGAAAAGGAGGGAAAAAGAGTAGTATGTCAGTTATATCTCAGAAATATCACCCTACCTCAGCATAATTAAATTAGTTAAAATAAAATAATATAACTTGAAAACTCATAAATATGTGTTATTAAAAGAGAAAAGCAAATTAATGCCTGCAATGAATTCCACACGATCTAGATGTGTGCAAAAGATTAGGATATATGACATGATACTGATACCATATCACATCACACACGATGTGGTCTGAGAAGCCAGCACAGGTATTAGCCCTTTGAACTTATTCCTAACACAAATTTTTTTAGGCCAAAGTAAATATAACTCTTGAAGACACAGAAATATCACAGCTGAAGGTTATGCAAGTAACACTGAAGAATTATAGTTTAAAATTTAAAATAACTCAGTTAACCTGATTAGACTATGCTCCACCATGTCATCAAGCCCAGAGTATCTAACATATTTTTGATTTAAAAATGCTGTCTCTAACCATTTGACACTGATATTTCATAAGGCTTCTTGGCTGCCAACAATCACATCCATCTGTTATGCTGGCAGTGTGCTCAATCACAAGGTGTGTTGGATCTCTTCATTTCAGGCACAAATGCCAGAGAAATACAAAATCCCTTGAACTAAGTGCAAATGCATTCAGAAATTACCAGCTAAAGGCTTTTTGGATGGGGCAACAAACTTTGGGCAGAAAGAAAGAACAGAGAAAAGAAAAGAACAGATCTAAAGAATGTAATAGCTCTAACACCAGTCTTACCTTTTCTTGAAGAAGTGAACAAACATTGAAAAGAGTCACTACTAACCAAAAATCATGCAAAGTGATAATTGCCATGAGACACATACTGGAAATAATAGCACTCTCTCCTATTTCTTCGACAGAGCTTAAAGACCACTTTCTGATTTCTCTCTCCCACACGTGCATATATAGCTATACATACATACAAAAACACATTTACTGAACATATACATATGTATAGCAAATACAAATACTATATAGACACAATAACAAAGACATGGATGTTATATATACATATGTATACGTATACGTATATCTATATCCACATATATAACTTTTACTGACAAGCTCTCTGTGGTTCATTATAACTACTAAGGAGCAAAATCTACTGTGCTGTAAAGTCTTCTCATTTTTCCCTGGAGGAGGAGGTAGTCTCTCAATGCTTCTGCATAGCAAACACATCTTCCTGCACAGTGACAAGGGAGAAAAGCCACACAAGAGAGTGTGGCTAATACATTAAGACAAGTTCTGTATGTTCTAGAAAACCACTGCAGCTCCAACCTTGCTTCCCTTTTGAAGGAGAATTAGGAAAATGTCTTCACTTGGGCAACAGTTTTTCCAGCCATCATTTTCTTGCTACCAACCAGTATATTGGTTCAGAAGTATTCAAGCCTGGAAATCTCACCAGAATTTGTGGGGTTTTTTTTCTCTGCAACTATCTGCGAGAGATCCTTAACATAATTTATCAGCTATAAAATGTGGTATTAGCATGCCAAATAATTTTCAGATTATTTCCATTTTTTCTACTAAACAAACTCAGCAATTGTACTCCTCAAGGCCTCAGCAAAACAGTCTAGAGACAATTTTGACAATAAGTTCCTAAATTTGAGTTTCCTTTTAATTTATTCCTCTGCAGAGTCAGCCCTCCCCCACCCCCTCAAAGGACTAAATTCATAGGAAAAATGCTCCCTATTTTCCCAATCACTTATAGATACTTGGGTTTGCTTTTCTAGAGAAGTGGTGACTGCCTATCAGGAGAGCAAAGGAGCAGTGTTAGAAGCCCTGCACTCGGCTCAGGAAGCGCTTTGCATTACCAGCTGTCACCAAGGGCTGAGCCCTGTGGGAAGAATCCTGCTCTGCCTGCAGCAATTCTCTCTCAGCTGTTTGGCCAGGGGCTGCATCAAGGAGCATCCTCATGCCAGCAACATTACAGTCTCCAGCGAGAACTGATCCAGTTTGACAAAAATGGGCTTTATCTCTTTGCTGACTGCGACCAGAACAGATGAGGTCCCTACACAGTGAATGCCTGAAGTGCCACTCCACAGTTCTTAACTGCAAATATGGCACCAATGAGATGTTCAGATACAAGCCTGTCAAGGATTAGGAGATTTCTTAGCAATCAAAACTGCTTCATGATATCAGCTACAGAAATTGTTGGAGAAATCTACAATATATAGCATTAGATGTCAAAAAATGACAGAAAAGTGTGAGAATATTGATCAAATCAGAAGAAAAATAAAGGTCTGCACTAGAATGGAATACTTTAACCAGTGAAACAGTAATAGATATTTCATTTTTAGTACTATTTTTGTAAGAGCAATTCTCTGAGGTCTCAATCAGTTACTAATACTTTGCAATTTCTACTTATTTGAGGAATGTGCCACAGAATCTTCACTCAAGAAGCCCAGTGTATGAAAGCCTCAGTTTACTCGCCACAGAGCAGCTCTTCATCTATTAATTCTGCTGGCTTGTAGATCACTGCCTTTGTGAACTTCAAATTATATGGTTCTCTTCTTAGACTGGAGGAAGACAAAACAATTCACCTCTTGTAAATACATTCATTAATTTTGAACACAAAAATATGTATTCAGCCTGCAATTACTTTAAGAAACAATACAGCGTATCAAAATTAGATTCAGAACATGACTCCATCACTTTAACTACTGAAGCAATGTTTTCCAGCAACACGACTGTTTTACAAATATTGTACATTAATGTCAATGTCAGTGATGTCAGGGTGTGGCTGTACAGAAAGACTCTGCAACTCAGAAAAAATTAACTATGTTTTTCTGCAGTGCGACAGTGAGCAATGAGGATTGATAGTAACTGAGTGACATCCAATTTCCTCAGACTTTAAACCTTTCACCTGTCACATGCAGGGACATCGAGTTCTTTTTCCTTTTTGTATTTTATCTTCTTAAAAATTGCTTTTCTTCCCTAAATATAAAAGGCTAGTCTTCCACAAACATTTATATGAATTTCATTTTCTAGTTCAATTCACTTATCAGATTCCTATAATACTGGAAGATGCTAAATATTAGACAAATTCATAAAATAATGTAATTTCTAAACTGAGATTTAAATTTTTTTATTTTAAGCTGCTTTCTTTTGTGGGAGATAAGCCTATATCTGAATCACAGAATGACAGCTATATACACAGAATTTGACATGGAAAAACTGATAGAGTTGTACAAGTCCCAGTTTCAGTTTTAAGGAGGATAATGCTTTTGGCTTCAGATCTTGAAACAGTCAACATTACAGTACAGGTTAAAAGTATCATAACCTGCACTAGTACATTTTCAAGGCTTTCATCACAGAAATGGAAAAGGAAGTAGCCTTTTAAGTCAGTCAGGGCATTACACCCCACAATTAACTATTTGCCTTCTTTGTTATTATATGAACAATTCATTGAGAAGTAAAAATCTCTCTTCTTCCCACTTTCCATTTTTTCCTTCCAGTAGATATTTCCAAAGTTACCTATAGCATTATCAAACACATGAAGTCACACCCATCCCTAGTGATACTTGTGGAGCTGATAGAGTTCTGGTTCTGAAAGAACACCATTATTTCGTACTGAAAAAAATCAGTCAGGGAACTATTTCTCCCAAAACTTTTCATACTATTCCTGCTATACCCCAGAGAAATTACATTCTTTGCAAAAGTAACTCATAGAATAATTTTCCCAGAAAGCAATCAATAAAAGCTCCCCTCATGCCCTTCTCTCTCTCTCTCTGCTTTCCTGAGAAATAAAGCCACCATCTGCACTGGCACCTTTGATAGATGATTTAAGTGAATTTTTCTGAACATATTCTCTCTCTCTTAAGCATATCAGTTGCAAAGCTATTATTCTGTAGATCCTATATATCATTGAAGTAGGTTCAACCTTTCAGTAATCCTGGAAACACAGCAATCGACTTCAATCCTGAATGAAAGCAAACCAGCCCAGCTGGTAACCTAAAATTGTATGACAAAGTCACACTTCTCTCAGAAAGAGAAAAGAATTTTCACAAAGTTCAGCAGTATTTTCTCTAACTGAATGATAAGAACTGCATTATTGCTATGCAAATACATAGGCAACAAATCCTGTTCAAGCTTTAGGAGATTACATACATTTTTCTTACTTAGTTCACTAATTGTAGTATGTATTTTTAAAGTAGTCTACATTCACATTAAATTATAAATCTATCAATTGTTTTAAAATAAGGCATAGATACATGTACAGTAATTTCCTTACCAGTATGTCAAATTATATAATTGATCTATTTCTATTCTTAAGTAGTGATAAGGACTTGTAATGACAAGTAGTATTTTATAAGTGGTTATGGTTAACGTACATTTTTGTTCTAAAGCAAGGATCTATTTAAATTTTTCCCACTCCTTAGCATAAAATTTCAATTATCTTAATTTAACTTAGAAGTAAAATAAGAGCTAATTCAACTACAGGAAAAGCTAGTGTAGTTATGTAAGCCTTGGGATGAAACTTCACCTCAAATGAAACACTTGAAATAAAAATCAGCCCATTATACTTGCCTTTTTACTGGGCCTAGAAGCAGTACAGTTACAGCTCATCCACTCAATCACTTCTGATTTCCAGAATTTTTTTTCCAGAGGGATGTTTAAATGAGATATCCAAATGTATTTTATGCCAAACAGTCCAAGTATTAACAGAACTGACTTTGGGTCTCATACCTAAGAACAATTACAGAAATCATTTCATCTGTCATGTGAAGAACTCAGAATAAAATGAGCTGTCACAAAGCATTGTGTCATATCACCGTACAAATGCACACACACATTTTATACAAGAAATATTGCAGCTGTTCACTTTCCCTCCTACAGGGACACAGTCTAAGGTGGCAGCTTTCCTTGGGGAATATGCTATCATTAGATTTCCCATTTGGGCCTTTTCCATGAGAGAGACTTTTCCTGTATCACAGATTAAATCATGCTAATTTCAAAGTGGAGGCAGTCACATCAAATTGATTTTTAGAAGCTGAAGAGAGGAAAGAGATGGTTGGTGCATGGTGTGAGAGGAAACAGCAACGTAATACACATTCTCAAAATCATCCTTGCATATTCTGTATTTCAGAAGCCCTTGAGATTTGCATTGCTCTATTTACCTTGTTGAATATTTCAGCTCTAGTAATTCCCACTCTCATACCCACTGTCACATCACTGGCAGCTCTGGATTTCTGTTGTAAGCAGGACTATGGCTCCTTTTTGGACTTATGCAGTAATTTCTTCAAACAGAACCGAGAAACAGAACTGTTCTTCAAACAGAACTGGAAATCTGCTCTAGCAAAAAGCATAAATATTACAAACAATAATAAAATATCTCTGACAATAGGAAGAATCATCTTAAGAGTCCCACTTCACTTATGGGAAAGTGAAGAGGTCATCAGATATCGGAAGACTGTGTCTCCACAAAGCATCCTTCTGTCCAAGGAGCTGAGTTCCCTGACACAGCAGCATTTACTGCTCAAATGCTGAAGACATGAGTTATCTAATGACTAAGTCACCACATTATAACAGAAGTTACACAGGAAAAAGCTTTGGTTTTTCAAGAAGTCTCCTCAGTTTAGTCCAACTGGTAGAGATGCTGCTATTTATTTTAAACTCAACCAAAACAGCAATTTTATGTTTCCCATACAATTTAATTTTCCAGTATGTTGCGAAATTCTGAATACAAACCTCATTATTGCCTTACAGAATCAATTAAAAGAAAGCACAGGTTTGTAAGAGCTGATTAATAGACATTAGGATTCCTAGCACCTTGGAAAAAACCACTAATTCTTACTGTGCAATAGCAACTAAAAGAGACATACCACTGAGTACTAGTCTGTAGAAGTGAACTAACAAAACAGTGAAAAGCTTAAAAATTGATTTTTGTAAAAATTGGAGGCAACTGTGTTTTAGTTTAGTTACAGTTTACTCCATATGGTCCAAACTGGTACAGCTGACAAAACACATCTGTTCCTCAGACTTCCTCAACAGGAATTCTTCCTCTTCCATATTCTTTTGAATATTTTTTTATTATCCCTCAGAAAATTCTATTTTAATTAAGGCAGAAGCATTTAGAGTTCCTAGTTCAGGTATTATGCACTGCTTTCAAAAAAGCTACTTGCATATGCTAAGTGGAGTGCTAATAATAGACCAGTACAACATAAAGTTTGTTTCAAACTTTCTGAGCAATTACCTTCTGGCAGTCTTGAGGAGAGCTACTAAATGTCAATTCAGGAACTCTTTTGATTTCCTTAGACCAGATTTAGCAGTAGAACTGAATGAAGTGAGGCACAAGGGAAGATATCTTCAACATAAGCCTCCCAGGCTTTTATGTTTAGATCAAAGGGTATTGATTTACAATTCTGAGGATGAAAACAGTAGTGAAGAAAGCCAAGCAGCTTTAAATAAAGTGCTGAGATCAGTGACAGATCTGATTTTAGCTATGAGTTCCATCAAATAAAAACAAGGCCAACGGCTTGTCAGAAACATGCTTTCCTTTCCCCATCCTACTTGTAACACTAGTAACTATGTGAATGCAAAACCCCCCACCAAAATAAAGCTATACAGAGAAAAAAAAGAAAAAACAAAAACAAAACCAAACCACTTATATGTCCCAGCTCAATCACAGAATGAATGCAAGTGAGAAGCTGGAGGACCACAAGAAGAACAGCAGTAAAATTGAGTGCAGGAAAAGCAAGATCTCTGCTGTACAATATAGTGGGCTCTCACTCAAATCTAAACACAAACCCCTTGCTGCCTCAGCAATGAGGGGAACAGACACTCCTCCTTTTAAAGATGCAGTTCATAGCTAGGGGTCATCCAGCACTAAAAGCTCTGAAGATCACATCAATGCTTGCTTTTGTTTCTGGGTGAGTAGTTATTTTTTTTAATCTTCTAGCCATTTTCAGTGTTAGCATTCATACGGGTCATTTTAACACAGCAGAGAAAAAACTTTTTGAAGTAAAGTGGATCTTTTATTTAATGATGACTATCACTTTTAATATCATTCATACAGGTGAAAAATCCTCCTTTTTGTTAGTCAGCTGATTTTCTAACTTTCCTTTTTAAAACTCATTAAGGCAGCAACAAATTTCATAATCCTAAACAAAGTACTACTAAACAAGAAGAAAACATACCACAAGTTTTACAAAGAGCTTCCATATGCTCAACCAGAATTCCAAAAGAAATTAAATAAGCTTGAACTCTAAGATTCCTGATGGAAAATACCAGGAGGAAATTAAGCGCATCTTTCATGAGGTTAATTCACTTTTCTCTCTGAGAAAAAGCAGAGGAAAGAACACCTCAGAAGCTACCAGCTCCTAGTAGTAACATCACTCACAATATACCAGCTTCCTTGCCACGTCTTATAGTGAGCTCAGCAGAATCCATCCTAGTATTCCTCCTAAAAAAAAGCACCAGCAAACAGTGCAAAGTTTGCTGCTGTAAAGTTTGGCCTGGAAGGTGATAGAAGAAGGTGGGAAGTGTAATGCAGAACAGCACAGCAGGGGACAAAGTGACTATTCAACAGCCCTGCAGTACAGCTTTGTTTTCAGAAATGGCACTTAGATGATAAATAGAAATCCATTTAATTTGCTGCACTCAGTGCAATCCCTAAACCTAGGTGTCAAATTCTGCTCCATAGAAGCAAGAACTTCAGCAGAACAGTCTATTTCTTCACAAAGCAAATACCAAATGGATACGGGGAATACATATGACTTAACTCTGGAGTTCTTGGATGATGCTATTTCAGCTGGATGATCATACAGTATAGTTTTCCCTATTCCTCCTAAAGACAACAGGAAAAGGATTTTTTCTTGTCATTACTGTGCCTGAACACCAGCAGGTTTTTAATCAGGAATGGGGTGTGCTGATGTTATATGAACAGCGAGGCAAAAAAAGATTAGTTTTCATCCACAGGAATACTGTTTCTAGAGGTCATTAAAAGATAGTAAGAGTAATGACTAAGAGCAACAAATGGATTAATGCCTTTGTTTCTTATCAATTCATATAACCACGCTTTCACTCCTCGAACTCAGTAGTCCCTTGTTAGTCGGGTTTTTATGTAGAACCAGTTCATCGATAATTAAAATTTAACCTGACCAAGCACAGCTGGTAACACAGACATCCCCAGCTTTTGTATCATTTTACAAATGGTTGTTTTTTTCTCAGAGGCATGGCTTCTTCAGCTTAAAAGAAAGAAGAAGCAACCATGGAGATATTCTCTTGAGTAAACCTCTTATCAAGTACTTCACTGAACCTAACAGAAATAATAATGCATAATTTCTCAAGCTACAATGCCCCCTACCAGTTTAAACCTCAGAGTACATGAAAGCATCTCGATAGCTACGGGTGAGGTACACTATTGTCATACAGACCAAAAAACTGCTCTACAGAGATAACACGGCACGATATCTGAATTCCCCCTTAAAACCCAAGGCAACAGAGCTGCTTTAGTCACTTAGATCAGAGTTGCTGCATCACATTGCAGGGCCCATACAGTGTCCCCAGACAGCTCTGTTGGCACTGCTTTATCTTCCTTCATATGAAAGCAGTCTTCCTCATCAAGCCATAGTGTCTCTTGCTTTGTCCCTGCGTCCAGGGAGCATAAAGACTTGTGACCAGCCTTCCCTCTCAAGGCAAAATCACTCTGTGCATCTATCCTGGGATAAGAGATAAAGACATATGGATTGCAATCTTAAGAAAAAAGCTATCACAGAAAATATATTAAATGTATTGTAAGACCCAAGCATTTAAAATTATATGGTTCCCTATCCTATTTGAAACATTTTATGAAATTAAAAAGAAAGCATGATAGGTCATGGGTAGGGCTCAGAAGTCTTCAATTCAATCCCTCACCTGTCACTGAATTTCCCTCAGCTTCTTTTTTGGCCTCAGAATGAATGCATCAGCTTAAACTGGGACTGTTTACACATACACTAGCAAAGGAGGAAGGTATATAAAGCAAGAGCAATGTACAGACGAAAGGGACATCAATAAACAAATCAATTTTCTCTCAAAACACTGCAGTGTCAGCAACTATCCAACAATATTTAATGCATTGCTTTCAAAAAATGAATTACTACACTGTGTTTTGTTAAAATATTTCATGTAATTACTTAGAGTTATCTGAACATCACTCTGCACAATAGACTTCAGAGTAAAGTAGAGTCCAGTCTGATCCATGTGCAGACATGGGGAATAGAATTAATCCCTTTTGGCAGGCAATAGGGAGTGGACAGAAAAAGGAAAAAGTGGAATCAATAAAAAAGAGGACCTCTTCTGTTACAGTATCTTGGGTAAATTTTAAGCAATTTTTTTCAGGTATATGTTATTTTTCCTAATATGGAAGACAATGGCCTTGGATTGCAAAAAAAATGCGGTAATCAAATAGATTGTTTTTCTAAGCACTTGTGTATTGGAAGTGATTAAAAAAAGAGCAAAAAATATATAGAAAAGGATCTTGTTTTTTCTTTATCCATCAATTCTAATAAATTTCACAGTAATTTTTGTAAATACAGTTACACTGACCAATCTTTTCATGGCACAGTTTCCCTCTAGAAAAATCAGAAATAAGAAATGTGAGGTGTTTCAGTAAATTCCCATGACTGTTGACAGCAGGAAGTAAGAAATGCGATTGATCAAGGTTTTTAATCACACCCTGTCATAGTGTACTGTTGCACTTGTTACAACAAATGTTAGGTAACTATGCTACTAAATGAGGCTTTGTTGCAATTTTATCATGTCAACATTCTAGATTAAAGATTATTCTTTTTGATAACATCACAGACAAATAAAATGATACTTGTGATACAAAGCACAATCTATTCCACCTCGGAAAACAACCACTGTCCAAAAAAGGGACAACTGAAGACAAACTTGCTTTGACTACTGAGGGATGACTGAAGCTCAGAGAGGTGTGCAGCTGCTAAAAGTTAATACACCTTATATATTGTAATTGTATTTCAAGAGTAACCTAATTCTTAAATGCACTTATTTAGGTCAATAAGTAGGAAGTTTAAGCTCAGCATGATTAACAAGAAAAAACAAACTGATAAAGTACAATCACAATCCACATTCTCTTACAAACAATAAATACATAGCTATTTTCTAGTTTATAATTTATACAAAGAAACACCAAAGATTGGAAGATGCTGCAGAAAATACTCTTTCAAAGACATATAGAATACTAATCATTCCATGGCAGGATGATAATAATAGAACCTGTAAAATATTGAAATACACTAGTATCTATTGTAGAATAATGTCCATAAATAGGAGTGGCATTAAAGAAACAAAGGAAAATGTAAAACAAAATAATACACACAAAGAATTTGAAATACTGTATTTGCCTAAAATTGCCACACTACATAGATCACATTAAATAATTTGTTGTTTAAGATACAAATCTAATGCCTAAATTACACATAAACCATCAGCCTGAATAATCTCAGGGGAATGCAATTACATATACAAAGTCCTTCATCTCAATTATACTGAATAGAAAAACAGCAAGTAGTGAATAACTTTCCATAAACAAAAATTTGTTACCATTAAACAGATCAAGATTCGTTATCACTACACATTGGGGCAAAGAAATAATTACAAAATGAAGATTCATCTCATCAGCTTTCAGCAGCACTCAGACTTTGAATTTTTAACTCATAATGGTTCTGCATGGCAACCCCAGTGATGGAATCAGAAATGGATCTGAATGTTTCCATAAAACATAAACTGGTCTAGAGGTCACTGAAGCAAATTTAAGTAGCTAAAAAACCAGCATGTACTTGAGAAGAGGAACCAGCTGTCATCTTGCTTCAGGGCTGCACAGGCACACAGCCGCTTTCTCATCACACAGACCTTGTCCTTATGGATAAACCCACTCCTGATTTTAACCCCTTTACATCCCATGAGAGATGTAAAGGAATATTGAGCCACCTTCATTGCACAGATAATGAAAGTAACTTTTTTCCAGAATAATCTCATACCTGCTACAAAGTGAGAGTAAAATAAAAACCAGAAGATCATTCCCTTGTTAACGGCTAATCAATCTAGTTCTCTAAATAAATATTTTAGTACAAGCAGTGCCTAACTCCCTTATAGATAGAAACACTGAGATCCTCTACATGAATGTGTATTTTCTAGGAGGCTTGGTAAAACTTTGAAACAAGGAGTTAACATTGTCTTTAAAAAAATATTTAACATGATATACTCTTCCTATTTTTACAGTAAAAAAGCCAAGAATCTTCACCTGCAGATGCTGCAATGCTTTTATTTGTATTAACATGCCCCCAGTGAAGCAGAAAAACTTCTAACCAATAATAAAGAAGGGAATTGTTAATGTATGAATGATGTTAATTAAACAGAGTATGAATGTGCTGCAAGATCTAGTTGCAAGAAAGGATAAGAGTAATGAACATAGTTTCTCTCCATTCCTACTTTTCTTTTGGAAAATAACCTCCCCATTTGCTAACCCACTCTTCTTATTTATGGTTATGACACTTTCATCCAGCAGCTTTGTTGTGCCTGAAACAAAATTCAACAGAAGACAAAGAGTAGTTGTGATACATAAGTCTGCAATATGGATTGCCCTTCATTATAGCTACAGAAAGACAAGAGCTTGAAATACAAAAGAAAGATTATGAAATACACTAAAAAATTTCTCTCCTAATCCCAAAACGATTTTCAGCCTTTCTATTACTAGCATGCAAGTCTGACTTGATGGAAACTCATGATCCATGATAAAGCAATGAAGCCCATTTTCAAACTTTGGAAAACTTTAGTGCCTGGTTCTGTTCCCTGAACTCCTTTAATCTTTTCTAGTTATATTCTGCCAGTAAAGCTGCACAGTTAGGCCACAGTTTCACAAAGTACTAAAGTATGTGTTAAATGCATTTTTCAATCAATGCTTTATACCATAATCCATCACTCTAAATCAGAGTGACTCCCACCAGAATGTCACTACTTTTACTTACAATTAACTTTCTGAAAGCGTGACTGCATCTTAAGCTTTCCCTCATTCTTCCAGCATCATCTCAGGCTCTCCCTTTTCAGTCTCCACACATCAAAGGGATTCTGAATGATAACTGAAACTTTTGCTCACCAGATACCCAGTACTAAATTTTGCTTCAAAGACAGCCAAAAATACTTCATGCTCAGTAATAATAAAATAATAAAACATCTTTGTTTTCTCCTGTAGCTGTTGTCTTATGTGAGCACATAAACTACGAATGCTTTTTAAATTTTCAGAAACATTTGAATGCATTTAACTGGTGCTTCCCCAAAGTGTTTTCCTATATCTGGAAATATCTCAGACCTTTGGAAGAAAATTCAGTGAAATCCTAGAACTGGACAAAAATAAATTCAATTCTATTCATACATATATTACCTTTTAGTAGTTCAACAGCATATTCTACAGCTTATATTTAATTAAATTATTATCAACAACCTTACTTTCCTTCTTACCCGCATTTTAATGTAGGATTTTTTTCTCCCCATAACTACAATTCCCAGCTCCAGCCTGCATTTAGTAAGGTAATGTTTTCTCTTTCACCCCCTTTGAAAAAAAAAACAAAACCCAAAACCACTATTTCTAATGTCTGCGCATTACAACCTCTAGGCAAGAGTATTCTCAAGTTGACATATAAAATTTCCTTGAGTTTTTTTCAAGAGCTTAGAATGGTTCTGCTGTTACTGTAGCATTAAATCAAGGCTTTGTGGAAAAAAATGCTATTAGCTCAAACAATTAATATCTCTGTATGATCTTTTTTTTTTTAGTAATCATTTGTATTTGATTAATTACAGGTAAGATTGAATTTTGGTACTATACAGAAAGATGTAATGAGCAAGAAAAATTGGGGGGAAAAATCAATCTAAAAATTAAATAAAAGGTTTCAGTAGAGAAAAAAGTAACTGCGAAGAAAAGCAGTAAAAAAGGGGATGCTTGGCACTTCACCTTTAAGAAAAAATTGCATCAGTGGCAAAACCCCGACACTGTACTCCAGAAAGCCGTATTACCATTGCTGTGTAGGACAGACAGAAACCCAGAACGAGCACTCAAACTGTAAGAGAACACTCTTCCTCTTCAAGGTATCATTTACTTACCTGGCCCAAGAGAAGATGCAGGTCTGAATTCTGCACTTAACTTACTTCAGAAAGGCAGAATTCATATTTCATTATACTCTCCTATTAATTTGGTTTCTATACCTTATCACATATTAATCACTCCAAGATTAAAGTCAATTTATCACCATGGTATCAGCTATAAATAACTAAACAATCAGAAGACCATCATATATAATACAGGAGAAACCCTTTTTAATTTACTATGGACTCCTTGTAGAACACATGTACTGTCAGCATCTATTTTAATGAGAAGTTCTTTGAAATAATAGTTTAAAAAGCAATTTTTATTAATTAATATTGTACATTAAATTGAACTTTTAGGAAACTGAAGACAGAAGCCATAAAAGGTTCAGACTTTAATGATAAATTCATCCTTACATAATTCTGATGTCCTAAATACAGCTTTATTTGAATTCATTCCAAAACTAATTTGCAGGTCAGTCTACCTGTTTCCTGTAACTCTAAATGCCCACAACCTCACAGCACACAGGGATGAATCTTTGCTATCTGGTGAACCAATTTGCTGTAATTATTAACTTTCCACACTCTACACTCCAGGAATTTAAAAATCAATTCTTGCAGTCCTTTTGTGTAACACAATATTTTCCAAAGAGCAAAGAAGAGGCACAAGAAGTATAATTTCAGTTTTGAATATACTTCTGAAATTATTGTGACTCTTAGTTAAGAGCTGCTTATACATGTGTACATACATATATGGAATACTATATATCTATATATCACTAAGCAGCATGGTTTGTGGGTTTTTTTCCTTAAGGGCTCACTCTAGTGACTTACATTTCTTAAGATACAATTATTTCTTAGTGCTTAGCAGAGGTGGTGACTATATATTCTGAAAGATAGATAACTGACCCAGGTACTGAAGTTTCTGTCGCGGTTTTCCCTGAATATGCATTCCATTGCTGGCACTGCCAGTAGAATTCTGCACCCACAACATTCCTGCTTGACACTGTCGTGAGCCATTATCAAGATGGTGCTGTTCTATCTTTGAATATCAGAACCTGCATCCCCACATGAAGGAGAAACCTGGCCATGATTCTCATGTGCACATCAAAGCTGTCCTCTTGCTCCCTCGCTACATCAGCACAGGACAAGGAAAGCCCTGAGAGAAACTCGGCACTGGATACTGCCCCACTCATCTAAGGTTCAGCTCGCAGAAAGAGCCACAGGCAGGGTAGGGAACTCAGTGAATTTGTGCTGGTCATTTCATTTCAGTGCAGATATTTGAAAATTACAGTAGCCTAAGATTTCTGATGTTTATTTCCAAAAACTTTCTGTAATGCTAAGCAAACCCTCCCTCACTTTCTGAAGGCATCTGGAAGACAAAAGTTCCTACAACCTATTGGTTGTAGAGCTGGTTGTAATTTTTTCCCCACCATGACACTGAATTTTGAATTTCCTTGATCTATGAGTGTCTTAGGCCTACAAGCTTCAAGCACAAGAAAGTACAAGGGCTTTAACTGTCACACTGTTAAATGCATCTTATTATGTATAAAAGCTGTTTGTGTCTCATGCTTGGGAAGATAAGGAAGCCTAATAATTTTTTGGAGCAGATGCCACTGATCAGGCAAATAGTAAAATAAATTATTCATAAAACCTTACACGTCTGGGGAAAAACCAAGAGGTGGACACAAAGGAATCCAGAAATACTAAAATAGATATGTCTCTATCTAGACACTGTATTAGAACTTGCATCTAGGGATCTACTTATCACTGAAACAAAGCAACAATGCTTCCCAAAACATTGATACAAGAATAAAGAGAAATATCCAGTAATTACAGCAGAATAATGCCATGGAAAAATCAACAAGGTAGTAACAGGTTCAGAATATTTGTGCATCTATGTAACCAGGTAAATGCCTACCAATACTTTTAAAAATATACATAACTAAAAGTTAGACTTCTGTGAGCAATTTCTTTCTCTGCGGAATGATGACACTGATGGGGAAAAAAAAAAGCGCCCAAATTTTCTCTCAAATTATGAAAGAAAAAGAGAATTTAGAAAATAAAATATTTCAGGTTAAAAAATATTTTATTCAAAATAAGTGCTTTAGTTCAAAATGTGACTTTTATTTTTATTTTCTGTTTATTTATTTTATTTTTTATAAATATTTATAAATATTTAATTTATTTTAGCTCAACCTTTATTTTAGCTAAAGCTTCTCATACAATTTTTAGAAATCATACTAATGCATGTATTTCTCAGGATAAAAATGTTACAGCTCAAAATTTTATCTGTTCCTACTGAAAACTCAGTAGGATGTGAGTGAAAAAGTGATTTTTTAACTGTTCATTGTCATCTGGGAAAATTCAAATACTGCCCCACTAAAACTGCATTCAGCTGACTGACTACTGACTTCAAGGACCTTTGGCAAGAGTCTGGGTTGCTCCTGTGTGCAAAAAGAGATCCCAGCAAGGAGGCTGCACTGTACATCTTGCAGAGTGGTGCATATGTCCAGAAATTTTGAAGTATTGCATAAACATCGATAAACTAAACCTCAGTATGACACTGTATCAGAAATTCAGTGTTTTCTCATTTGTAAACTGAGGTTTTGTGTAGGCCTATTCCCTTGATGCAACTGAGATTTCTATTGCACAAAGAATCACAACTCTAGTCATGTCTCCTCAGATAAAAAAATGAATGGAATTGATCCTGCAATTAGTTCTAAATTGACAAAGGACATGTAAGAAAACTTGGGTGTGGAAAACTGCCTAGGCTTCAGCAGTGCAAGTAAACTTAAATGCCTGATGTGCACAGGGACAGCAGCTGAGCTGCAGGGCAGACACTGGCATGGTAAGGTTTTGCTGGTTTAGGTACAATTCAGCGAATACATGTGAACTTTAGCGTCCCCCTGTCACTCCTTCTGCATCCCTGGAGTATTGCTTTGTCCCAGTATTTGGGGAGCTGACCTTAACAGAAAGTGTGAGCTGAGGCTGTCACGTGGATTAGCCATAGGGACAGAAATCCTTTTCTGACACATCTGAAAAAAAACTCTTGCTGCTCCTGCACAACATTCCATAACGAATGCAGGGCACAGCTCTCCTAGCAGATCACCAGTCCACCCGCTAACTTTGACCTCTTTATCAAATCCCCTCTTGTACTTCAGCATGCTCTCTCCCCCACACGCCCCCTCCACTGCAACATCACATTCAATGACTGTCACGGTGTCTACTTCTTCTTACCCTCCCATCCTCCTGATCCTGAAGTCATGCTTAAAATCAAGTCGATGAGATTCCAATCACACTGATAGCAAGAAAGGAGAAAGTTACAAAGTCAAATTTCTTTTCATTAAAGGAGCAGCAATTAACTGCTTTTGCAAATACAAAGATTTTTCTGTTTACAAAGGAAAAAACAAAGCACAGTGGTACACTTTCATTTGTACACTTCTGTACTACCAAGTCAGCCCATTTGAAGTCACCCAACTTTCCATTCCTTTCCCACACAATCAAACAAGTCCTTGCTACAATAGTAAATATTGCAAAATAATTTATTCTCAGTTGGTAAATTATGAATTAAGATTCGGCCTAAGGCACATTTCTCATAGCAGAAGTGCAGCCTCTGGAAAGAAGGGCATGTATAATATCCAGATTCTCAGGTACAACAGCATAAATGATGATACTATAGTAATTTCAGAAATAATTCTTTTTATTAATTGGATCTTAACATTTCAAACTCAAGGAAGATGTATGAGTCATATACACACGCTCACAGTATTGAGACACTTATTATCTGCCGTCCTGCCATGCTTCTGACAAATTCGAGAGAGAAAATATTAACTTTTTTAATCAGATTGAAATTACATAAAAGTAACCCCATGTTACCTGGCTTCTTCCTCCTATCACCATGGTTTATATTATCCTTCAACATTCTCAAGAGAACTGAACTTTCTATGAAGATTAATGCTACACTCACCTCACTGCACATTAATGTAGAAGGCATTATTACTTTGAGCTCCAGGAATTCCCACTGGCAAATGATATTAAATCCATGCATTGTCTCTCCAGGTATCCTGACATGTTGGCCTTAGACCTGCTGTAAATTCAGCTATGGCTGACAGCAGGACTTCAGCCAGAACTTTGATTAAAGCATGCACCCACTGCAAAAAAAAAAAAAAAATTGGA
>VYXC01006378.1:369231-416966 GCA_013397175.1 Platysteira castanea
TGGGTTTTTGTTTTGTTTTGTTTGTGGGGGTTTTTTTGTTGTTGGTTTTTTTGTTTGGTTGGGGTTTTTTGTTGTTGTTTTTTGGTTTTTTGTTCATTCTACAGTACAAATGTGAGGGCTTGCACAAACTACCAAAATATTCGAATTTCTGCTTGGAATTAGTGCTGTTCTTAAACAATTATAGTTGCTGTAGAACCATTAAAAAGATTTTTTATCTTACAAAAAGAAAATCCTTTCAATAATTGCCTCTCTATTCTTCCTATGCATTTGGGTATGAAGGCTGAGGCACTGGCAGTCTACCAGATTTCTCAATGGATAATTTCCTCTAAATGATGAACTAAAACTATTTTTACTTCTGTATTTTTAGATGCTCTGCCAGCTTACTTTTCATTATTGGTATGAGGAAGTCATTTATTACATTGTTATTGGATAGTCAGCTTCTTCTCTATGTATGTTCCTCTCAAGATATAGAGATATATATACACATATATATCTGTTTACTCATTGAAATAATTAACCAAACTCATCTTGATATCAGAACTAGGAAACTCACCATTACTTGCTCATGCAATTTGAAGTGAAATATTTGAAGGGAAATCCACTGTTCTAACATTGAGCCTTTAGAATTGTCAGTCAAATAAGGAAGGAGTAACTGTAACAGTATTTGGAATCTCCCTTAGAAATTTCAGACTATCTTAGTTAACACCTCCACCTACTCACTTTTTTCCTACCTATGTTATAAATCTAGAGGAAACACTAATAAAGCAAGTTGCATCTCACCCTCAGTCATAAGTGAAATATTATGCCCTAAAATTCTATAACAAGCTAAATTGTCTGTTAACTTCCATACAAGCTAACTCCAGCTTTTCTTCCATATTCCTTCTCATGATTGCAAGGATTTCCCTATAAATACTGTAAAGATACTCCCCTGCCCCTGCCCTTTAAATCCTTTACAAAAACTTGGCCTTTCTGGAAAGTCTACAAAACCCTTGATGTTGATATGCCAGGAAGTAATCTGTCTTCCTTACTGGCACTATTTATTGTGTTTCTTTACTCTTCTGTTTGTTATACCTACACACCATCTTATGTCTTAGACTTAATTCCTAAGCACCCGGGGCAAGGATCATTTATTAACTCTGTTTGTACAACATCGAGTGCAATAGGGTTATGATTTATGCCAGACCTGATAAATTAAATAGCCTGTCTTTCCCCTGAGAGTCTTAAACATTGGTTTTCAGAACATTTGTAAAACAAGTACTGGAACTGAATAAAATGACTTGGATGGTGAGCTCAAACAATAAATTCTATAGACATTCCTCTCAAACTTATGAATGTTTTTCAATTTTGCTGATTCTCCTAAAAATTTTCTATTTCAAGAAATTGTTCAATATTTTTCTTCCCAAACACAAAAACCTGAAAAAAGTGAACATAAGTTTAGGTGCATGAATAGAGTACTACAAATGACAGACTTACAGACAGAGGTATCTATCAATTACAAGACACAAAAGCAGTATTTGTTCATTACTCTCTGGTTATCTGGCAAGCACTTGATCAAACTTTAAAGATTCCCTTTTACCAGAAATTAAGTAAACACATAGGGACACAGACTGGGTTTTTACATTTATAAATATCTCCTAAGGGGCTTATCTATCTATGGGTTCACATCACTTATCTGTTTTATAAGGACTACATGGTTATATGTATGCAACACAGGTATAATTTGGTGTTCCAGATTTCTGAATATGTATTATTCCTTCTGACTCCTGAGAATAATATAGAAGAGATTTTTTAGAAACAGTTTTGATGAAAAACTGTTGCACTCTGTTCACTGATAAGAGTCAAGTAGATTCAGTCAGAAGCATTAGCCTTCTATTTTGTCACTCGAAGGCTTTAAATTCAACTCAATATTTAACAGTTGCAACTTGCTGAATTGGGGTGTGTGTGTGTGTTTGTATAAGCTCTTGCCTCTATTTCATGACAGGTGACAGAGAAAAGATGATGTGCTTTCAATCTTTTTCTCCAATCCAGCTTAGCTAGTGAAAAGATTCTGCTGAAGAATAAAAATTGATGGTTTTAAAAGAAAGTGAGAATAAAAGCGGGGGAAAGAGAATACAAAAATGGATTGTCACAACTGGTGAGGTAAATGCAGTCTGGCCTGTCCTAATCACCACACCAGGACAATACCTAGATTTTGAGTGACTTAGTACAGAAGATAGGTCAAATTTGACATGAAAAACTGCATTACTACCATTAATCTCTCAATTTCAGTGCACTGCCATATGGTCCCACATATCCTGTTACTCAGTCACAGAATGCAGTTTTGGGGGTTTTTTTTGTTAAGAAAGACAGTTTTTCAAGGTGAAAATTTTCACAACTCAGAGACCAATATAAGCTTTTTATTCATGCAAGTAGACCTGCTGGTTTTAAGGAAAGGCTAGGGTTACAGTTCTCATGTATGCTTACAGAAAGCTTTTCAAGGGTTCAGAGTTTCCCAGGTTTTTCTCCAATAAATATGGAAACAGACTGCATACTCCTAAAATTTAAGACTGCATACTACATTGGAGAAAAATCAGCTGTGGTTGTAAAAAGATGCAAGAGAAAAGATCTTCACACCATGTAAATGACAAGTTGCTACTATCTCAGTACAGGGGCACTTCGTCTGATCTGTAATCTCACTCAAATTGTACGTGCAAATTCTGACCTCAGTCAAACTACTGAAAGAATGAAGAATCTGTTCCTATAAACTGTTGAATTTCCTGAAATCTGACCCTAGGGAAATAGATTTCCGAAACTGAAGCCATGTCCAGATCTACTATTTTTCATCATTCACTCAGATTTGGATGTTTTCCCCTCTTTGACTGACCATACTTGTGAACTTGGGCTATTGAAACTGAAGAGCATATAATTAACAAAGGATAAAGCAAATGTAGAATGGCAAGAATGTGATAATACATTTCCTCAGGAAGATGGAAACATAGAAGATGGGTAATGGCAGAAAGAACAATAAATAGAAATCCTTAGTAACAGGTTTCCTTTTCTAATTGGGTAGAAATTCAGTTGATACAACTGGATACAAATGAAATAGTAATATATTATTACAATCGATATTACAATATTCTAGTTAAATTTGACTTAAGGGTATTCTCAGAAGGAACAAGTTTTCTGCGCAGGTAAACACACCAAGGGAAGAAAAGAATGAATTCCAACATGCACAAAAGATATGCTTTAAAACCACATGTCAGGAGAAAAGCATTGTTACTCGGAAGAAGGGGAAGCACAAAGAAAGTGCTTTTCATATCAAAGGCAGTGTTTGGCAGAAGAACGGGCATTGGTTTCCTGAAAGAAAGAATTCTTCTTCTCAACACAGTCTGACATGAATGCCCTGGTATAGAAAAAGAACCAAGTCAAAAGTACTGACATGACAATGGCTCGTGGTCATTGAGTCAATCTTTGTTACCTGTGTTTCACACAACTTGAGATACACAGCTTCTCCCAAAACAAAAATTCTGGGGATTTAAGAATAAATCTGTCACACTCTGGTCTTTTTTTAAATTGCAGGTTTTAGTCATTTTATGCTTGTTTTTCTGGTTTTACTTCTGGTATAGCAACTAATGATATATCTTGACAGATACAAAAGATTGCCAAGGGGGAAGATCCTCCCGGCCTATGGCAAATGGAAATTATTACCAGAGACCTAGACTGCAGGATGTCACAGCAGTTGGAATACACACTGGCAGAGATGAAGCCCACTGGCTGTGGAACACCAGATAGAGCATGTAGTATTATATGGCTTAACCATGAATACCATGATACAACCATATGTTGTGCTTCTCCAGCAAATTATCCATAATCATACCTCACAGATACCCATGTATTTAATTTATATGCTTGTAATTCAGCTGAACAGTGTCTTTCCTGCCTAGGATGTGAATCACTGTCGTAGTCTGTAGTCAAACTACCACCCTTGGGCATGAGTTACTTTACTGTGGGATCACAACTATTACATGATGAAATAGCAATGGCATTTTGCAATCGCTTCATGTTGACTTCTCGCTGCTCATCTCTGTGCACCAGGATGACTTAAGTCATTTTGTAATCACAGGCTATCCAACCACTTTAAAAATGTTATCACAGTCACAGGAAATTGTAGTCAATGGATACTGACACAGCATAGCTGGATATTTAATAGACTATGCTTTTTCTAAGTATGGTATTTGGAATTTTAATTTGCACAGATTAATGCTAGAAACCACATATGACCAGTTATTAGACCAAACCAGGTTGATCAGGGCTTTATCCTGTCTGGTCTTGAAAATCTCCAAGTATGGAGACCGTAGAGCTTCTCTGAGCAAACTGCTTCATTGCTTAACTGTCCTCATGGTGAAAGTGATTTCCCCAAATCCACTCAAGCAAATGCTGCTCCTGAAAAAGTAATGAATGAATAAGCTCCAGATATATTTTATAAACTGTAAAAGGTTCCATTAACAGTTTATATTTAATGGAGAGCTAAGCATGAAACCTAAATTACAAGTGCCTCTCTAAAAGCAGAAGAGAAGCACTGTATAGCATCCACACAATTTGCATTACAGTTAACTGAAATACACATAAATTTATGTTTTTAATCACTCTCATATCCAGAATGAAGACTATACATGAATATATACTAAGATGCAGTAATATAAACAGGATCAATTAGCAAAAATCAATATGCAGTGAACAGCAACAGAAGTGAAAATAGGTCAATGTATTCCCATCACATGGCTTACCATAGTGCTTGTTTTCTACTGAGTTAAATACTGCACGTGACACAGCTATACCCCATTATACATTAGAGACACTGTAGGTTATAGTGCTAAGCTTGGTCCCTTCCATAATGATGAAATTACTTATTTGCTTTTGTTCTTTAGGTTTATGTCATGCAGACTGAGCTGTGCAAAATGACAGCCTTGCAGTGAATCAGGAATAAGCACTGCTTTGTTTCATTGTCCAAACACAAGAAAGGACATTTGTCTGAAGAACTGCATTTGCATTTAAATACTTCTTCTTTATAAAAGCACCTTCTACAAGTATTAATTAGGCTACAGCATTGAAATACTGTCAAGATTGTGCTGAGTTTAGTAACAGAATTTCATAAAAACTCATTTAATGCAAAAACAGTAGAGTGCAAAATTATGACTGTTTTACATTACTGAATGCCATTCATATAAAAACAACATGTTTACATAGCTCTCAAATTTCTTTCATACAAGAGTATTACAGAAATCTTCTGTGGAGTATTAAGGAGTTATCCATTGCTTTTATAGATGGCATATGCTACACAGGTAATCAGTTTGATACCAATTTACCTGACTGCCAGAAGTTAAATCAAGCAAGGCTGCCATGGTGAAAGTCAATGGAAAAGAGCATAATGGAAGAAATAAGATACTCAGGCTGCTTCAAAGTGGTAAAAAAATAACATTGGCTTGGGAGCAGGTGGGAGCTCATGGTCTGGCCCCACCCAGTCTACTGGATAGTTTATCCTTTTCTGGCTGATAGCCTATAGGGGAAGGAAATCCCAAACCTTAAACGCTGGCCAAGGAAAGCAAGAAAAGTGGAATAATTATCAGGACCTTACAGCTTAAAACCATGTGAAAGAAACAGATGGACAGTTATCGTGGTACCAAATGTATGAGAGAGAGGTAAAAAGAAGCCTGGTTTGCACACTAAGTAGCCAGACTTGAAGTCATTAGTTTCCAGAGTTAACCATCCAGGCACTTTAAAATGCAGACATTCCTTGGAAAATACAGTCCTGGGCTGTCAATTATCTAAAGTCATCTCATGTTCCTGAATTTCCTCCTTGCTCTATGGCTGCATGTTGCCTTTCCACTGCCAGAATTCTCATCCTCCTTTAACATGAGAAGGCTGACCCACCCTTCTCTCTCTCTTTCTCTCTTCTCTCTCTCAAAGCAAACAGAGCTTATTCTTCTTTCAAACACAGTACAATTTGAAGAAACTGAGATGGGTTTTGGAGACAATTCTGTCATGTTCATCTGTTAACATCTCTACACAATGCTATTTAGGAACTACCACCAAACTTCTCATGATAAAGATTTGATTTCTCTTACAATTTAAAGTACAGCATCAGAATTTTAACAGTTATTTCAGTATTCTCTTACACTTCCATGCTCCCTCCACTTTATTCTTTCCAGTATCACCCAGTACTCCTTCAATTTTCTTAGAGTAGAAACATCCTATTCCAGTTCTTTATTTTTTTATGCACTTGAAGCAAAATTTCTTACACAGAAGAAGTATTTGCTATAAAATATGTAAATTCCATTGAGCTAAGAAGGATGGACTACATCTTGTCATTACTTAAACAGCAAAAAGCATTAATATGAAATTCAAAAGACAAAATTGGGCAAAATTAGGGTGCTACTACATTTCAGCTTTAGAGAAAATATTATTCAAAAGACAGGGATGTAAACAGCCTCAGAAGTGTGTAGCCTGTGGGAATATGAGGAACAAGTGAAGGAAACACTTGAAAATTCTACAGGAATACCTGTTATTCCAAAGACGCTCACTGCAAAGTCTTTTAAGCAGACTAATTTAGAGTTTCAAAAATAGCTTCTTCATGTGAAATCAGTATAATGGATTCCACATTTTGGAATCATAACACCATACCTGCTTCTCTTCCATCTCACCAAGGAAAGCACTGCATGCTCAGTAAAAGGAGGCATGGAACCATGTGTGACCTGGCAGTGACAGCAGAGCACCACATTGCATTGTTTCTGACAGAAAAGACTGCTCAGACTGTAAAGTTCCATCATGATGCTGAACACATGGAATACGAACAAGAAAAAGTTTTAAAGCTTTTGTCTTAAAAAAAGAAAAAAAAAAAAACCCAACTGTGCTTCCTCTCTCCCACCAGGCTGTTTATCATGTATTGAACAAAATATCTATTTCACATTGTTGTGGTGACTACCCAACAGCTAACACCACAGCTATGTGGTGACGTACTAACAGCACAAAGTCACTCCACGACACACATATGAATACTAATATTTTACAGCATCTTCCATTCCATCATCTAAAGACTATTATGAAGATCCCAAAAGTCTTTTTAATGACTGATCAGACAGGGGGCACTGTATAAGTGAGGGGTAAAAAGGGGGTTGCAAAAAAGATGTACTATCCTTTCACGATTAAACCTGAAGATTAGATCCAACAGTTAGTACTTAAAGCTCTACATATTATAGCACCAACTTATCAATACAGTAGGAATTAAGAAAATGTTTACAAACGATTTCACTGCTATGAAATGCTCTGCAGCATACAATAGTATGGGCTTACCAAGGAGCCAGTCTCCGTCTGGAAAAAAAAAAACTTGAATCCAGGAAAAATTGCTAGATACTACATTGTTAGTCTCTGGGCAGTCTCATGCCTGTCTAGTATATTTATAATGTTAAAGTCTTCCTAACGATACGTTCCCCTTGCTTACAGATATGAAGCAGAGGAAGTACAAAATGGAGTGGAGCTGATCTTTCCCATTGAGATGAGTAAATAATTACACTGTCCTTGTGATACCAGTGGAGCTAATGGAGCAGAAAAGAGGCCAATTCTTTGTTCTTGAAACTTAGCCTTCATTGCTCAGATGAAGTGCCAACTCATTTGGCATTCCTGTTACCTTTTGAAATATCAACTAACTAATACGAAAAGGGCAAAGAATGGGTTTATATAGGACAAAAATTAAATGACTTCCCTTGACTTACCAGCCAGTCTAGACAATGGTTCACAATATGCTGTACATCTGCCACCTCTAATTCCTGCACAGGACTGTATATCATCTCCTTTGCTATTCCTCTGCCTTTCAGAAGTAGGAAAGAAGGTGGGTATATAATGATATAAAGATGATAAAATGCCTGTCCTCCTAGTTTGCTCTGATGCCTGTCTGGCAGTAGTTCTGTATTTGTGCCAGACTACACTGACTGAACGCTCAGAGTGTTCTGTCCATGTCCTGTCCCCTTCCCATCAAACTATATACACCTTTTACTGAGCTTTCACAATGGGAGGTGTCCATGTATTTTTCACATCTCTCTGATGAACCATTTCACAGTTCCCTCTTGTGAACTGCAACTCTTTCTCCAAAGTTGATAATGAATTTATACAAAATGTCAACAGTTCAGATAATGGCATATGTTCTGATTGTTACCTGAACATTATGATTATTGTCCTCTTGCAAAATTTTCCATTGCTGTGTGATGTACTTAATAGGTTCACTGCATCTTAGGAAGTAAAAAGAAAATTACCATTGTGTCTGGTGCCTGTGAAATCATTCACTGCTGTTTTACGGAATTGACTGCGGCAGATAAAATAAGAGATAAATTGATTAAAGATGGTACATTGTTTTTCATATTCTGCTATTTTCCATCATCAAAATCCTGAGCATCACACCACAACACTTTCTGACATCTCATTTGGAGGCCCATCTGCTGTAATTTTACCCATAGTGTAAATGGTAGCAGAAACACAGGAATTTATTGTATCTCCAAAGAGCAATTCAAAGCTCTACTCTTAGGAACCAGTGGTTCTAAACTTTGTTTAGAAAATTTGGCCTGGGTACATTCATAGAGGGAAAAAAAAAAAAAAAAAAAAAAAAAAAAAAAAAAACNGGCAAGTTGAAGTCAATAACATCTGATTGATACTGGTATGATGCAGAGTAACATTTCATGTGGTAACTAACCATTAATTCAATTTCAG
The DNA here is from genome assembly GCA_013397175.1 of Platysteira castanea. NCBI lineage: Eukaryota > Metazoa > Chordata > Aves > Passeriformes > Platysteira > Platysteira castanea. Next base: position 377,968 of record VYXC01006378.1, read on the forward strand.
TCTGAAAAACTCTGAGTAGTAAAAAAGCCAAAATTGGAAGGAAAATCCTTCCTCTACTTCAGGGACACTAGAAGCTCCTTCTGTACATGCTGTTGGGGAAGTAAAGGTAAATTGAAAACAACAGGCAGAAACAGCAGCAGACACTCTGAGAGTCTCTAGGATTATGCCGCAGTTCTCTCTCGCCATGTTCTCTAAGTGGCTGTTCTGAGCTTGTCTTCTCCTTTTCTTTCTCTTTCTCTGCAGTATATTCACTTCACTGCCACTGAACCACTTCATTCCATTTCCTTTTACTTTGCCATCAAAGCATTTCCTTCCGCCCAGCAGTCACTTTGCTTGTTGGTAAAATGGCCCACCCACCTTTGGTCTGTCCCAGCAGCTTGGGCTGTGAGCTGAAACAAACCTGCCCATGTCTGTTTGCTCACCCCTCGGTGTGGCAGTGCCTCCTGTGGGTCAGCAGGGGCTACCAGCATCCACCCCAGTAAGAGTAACTGCAACACACTGGGCAACTCCACACAGAGAAGGGCTCCTGGGCACATGTTCCAACACAAGAGCCATGACAATTAACATTGTCACTAGTGGTATGTAAAAGCTGAGTAAGTGGTGGTAGGAGGCTGCTGAGTGGTTAATTACACGCCTTGTGGATGCTGAGAGCTCTCGAGCTCTAATTTATACTGTTAGTCTAAACAGTATTGGCCAGCATTTACCATTTTGGCTAAGTTCTGTCAGCATTCATTTACAAGTGAACAAAATTAATGCAGACTGCAGATACAAACAGAGCCATGGCCCATTTCCTTCTAAATAAAAATTGTAAATTATTTCTGTTGGAAAGGATTTTAAAAGTTCAGCTGATGGTGTTTTGTGTCAAATTCCAGAAATATACAGATCTATTTCTACTAAGCAATTGTGGGTTTTTTTCTGTTGTGGACTATGTTCATTTGGAACAATAGTAAGAGAGCAGGATTTTTAAGCTCTTGTGTGAATGTGTCTGTCCATTACATTTTTGTCACAAGCTGACACACAGCCACTTATTCATTCACTGATAACATCAGATGCTTTAGATCAATAGAGAAACGATCATTTTATAACTGCAGGAAAAAACCAACAAGTATCAAGGTCTTAACTTTATTTGTAGCTCCTAAAAGAGTCCAGTTCCACACACTACTTTCAACTACTGTAATTTCTCATGTTTTTAAAGGTGTAGAGCACAGAATTAATCTTAATGCAGGAACTTAGGATTACTGCTTAAAACATCTCCAGACCCTTCCAGATGCAGTAACAAGGACATCTTCAATGAAGACACTGAGCCATACTCTCAAGTAATTTCAACTGAAATTCAAGTCATAGATGTGCAAAGCACAAAATTTTAAAAATAACATTAAATGCAATAATTCACTGCTTTGATTTGAACAGAATGGTGATCAATTCCAAACACTCTGAAAATCGTGAAGAGGATGCACTTACATTTATTTTTACATTATTTATCAGTTTGACTCTCCCAGACAAATCTTAAAGCTAGTATCCACAGAGATAAGAAATTATTTTCCACTGACTCTTATCAAATTGAATTATTTACTCTTATATGCACCTAATAAAGGTTAACCATTCTGTTAAAATTACTTCTTATAAGACCTTCTTTTCCTTCGTGCAGCATGTGACCCACTATGATTTATGGCACATTTGTAAAATTGCTGTCCTCATATTGCCTCTGTCATAGTCCAGATTGTCATAAGCATCCCAAAACTTCATCTTATACTGATTAATCTTACAAAGGTATCAGGGAATAACTCTGGGGCATGTCACATACATGGGACTAGGCTTAGGCTAAAAAAGCTTTTTCTTTTAGTCTGTTGAAACACAGAAAATACCCACAAAGCCTCAAGTCTTTTTCCAGCTGTGATTTATGCATTGTGCTGGTGCTGATGCTTCTCTACTGTTAGCATATTAATGCGTCACCTTAATTTTTCATTTCTTATATTCAACTTCCAAATTTCAAGCACTGCTCAGACAGCAAGAGGAAAAAATCTCTCATGTGAGGATTACCACTAAGGTAGTAAACAGCCAATACAGCCCAATGGTAAAATAACCAATGTCCTAAAGTTGCATTTAGCTTTCTTACATGTACTGTACTCAAAGTACTATACATACACATACACACAGCCTGGACCCTTGAGGCTAGTGGATCTATTCTATTCTTCCTTAATTTAAAAGGGAAAGGTTGTTTCTCCTTTATGGGATGTCATTGCGAGAACACTGCAGACATACTAAAGTTTTCAATTTATAGCAGAGGCTGTGGTGTGCTTTTATCGACTCCTACTGAAATAAACCATTTAATACCTTCACTAAGCTGCTGCAGAAGTAATAAATAAATGAGAATCCAAAATAATGTAAACAGCCAGGAAAGAGTAAATGATAATAATTTTTAAAAATAAAAAATTGCAGAGGAAAGTTTGAAGCACCCATGGCGCTTATAAGTTACTGTGTAATCCACAGGAAGTGCATCGAAAGTTTCAAACCCTTTATATTTCTGACTAAACTTAAACAATGGTAATGGCTTTAAAAGGTTTTATGGTATTGAATGAGTGGTCAGTTAATATTACTTTTTCAACAGTTTTATGAAATAAAACAACAGGAGATGTAATAACTCAGAAAACACAACTTCCTATAACTGTCCAGTGTATTAGAACAGGAAAGTTTGAATTTTAAGAATTTTCCAAGTGATTCAGGAATTCAAGTCAGAGCAAGTTTTTGCTTTTTTTCAGGACGAATTTACACTGCAATCTCAAAAAAATACATCTGTGAATGCATCTTTGTCACTACAGCCTTCTAGACTACAATCAATTGCAGCTCGCTCCTCAGTGCAGTTGTACTGGAGTCTAACAAAACTCAAGCATAACACTTCCCTTATGGTCATTACACTGCTGGGTCATAAAAACTGTCTGAAAAAGATATCATTTAGGTTCACCATTTCTTTAATTTTGGCTATGTGCAGCCAAATCCTGAAAGAGTTCAAGTACCTGCAAGCACTGTTTCAACTAATTAGCCTTGTTAGCCTCATAATTGCTTCTTCCAATTTTACTGAAGGGGGTTTTTTGCATTGTTGGATATACCTTACACCAGGAGCTTCACAGCAAATATAATCATTTGTCATTGTTCATTTGACATAAAATAATTGTTTTACTAGCATGAATTCTGCTCTTAAAAGGTAGTCTTAAGGAACAGAGTATTTTTCAGACCTTGAACTTAGAGCGTCTCTTTTTCTACTTCGATAATAATTCAAAGAAACCCTGTAGTGAAAATGTTTCATACCAGAGTTGTTGAAGCCAAGTGTGATGAAGTGCTAGAACTTTCATCAAGTTATAACACTGACATCCCACAGGAGCTGAGAAGCCGGGGGGTGGAGGGAAACCCTCAACACAAGTTCCACAAAGCCATGAAATTCAGAGAGCAGAGAAACCATAACTTCTTAAATTATAACGAATCATACTCCATCATCAAACTACCCTTCATATATTGTTTAGATGAATAAAGGAACTCTGGAAATCATTAGTAATACAGTATCACTACCACAAAATACTTCCATACATCTCGCTGGAACAAGATCAAAATTGCTAGGTGTACCCTTTAATTTCCATAAGAGAATGTCATCATTTAAACACTGAAATTCATTATTGTTCAATTTCTAAATGAATACTTAATATATGCATGGGAAATAGTGAATACCTAGCAGATACAAATTAGCATAATATGAATATTTTATTAATAAACTGTCTACAGTTTTATTCAAAAGCACATTTAAATTAATTAAATGCATATCATTTGTATTAAAGTCTCTATTTACATAGAAAAATGTAATAGCTCTTTCATTTACCTGAAAAATCCTTTGTTAAACTAAACTTTTTCACCTACACTACAACTTTATGCTCCTTTTCTGTCTTAATAGTCCAAATTTGGTGTCTTTTTCTAGATCAAGAGTTCTGCTTCCTCCTCCCAGTCACGTATGTTTGTCTTTGCTGTATCAAATGCTCTGCTCGGATTTACTATTCTAAATATTTCTTCAACATGTGACTTTTTACATACCTACAGAAAAAAAAACTGTCTGAAAAGCCAACACACATATGGTGGATTTATAACCTCCCATAAACAAAGATTACAAGTGCTGTATAAAAAACAATAAAATTAAATTAGCAAAATACAACCTTGAACAAAAGCAATCAGAATTTATCCCTAGCTTTAATTCATTATCATTCAATAACTGCTCACCCATAGATCAATAATATTTGCATGTTGGCTTTCATCAGCACATTAATAAACACACAGTAAATCATCTCAAACTTCAGTACATAAACAGTGCCCAGCTTTCCAGTCAAAGCAAAACTTCTGCTGGCATAACCTGACATCACCAGAGGCACCAACCTGGACTTCAGCTCTGCTGGTGGAAAAGCAAGGTGGCAATCTTATTTAATCTTATTTAATAAGATTAAAACTGTATTTTAAAAAGTGGGGAGATTAACACATAATATCTCACCCACATAAACCCACAATTTACTGTTTATGCAACCATCCTGTTCTGTAATAATGATCTGTATTTAGCACAGTATTTTGAGTTGTACTGCTAGTGCTCTGAAGATGGTATTTTTTATCCAGCTTGCTTTCTAAATATATTAGCAGGAATCTGTTTGTCCCAGATGGATTTACTAAAATAAGAATGTAAATTATTTACAGATCTGCTATTTTTCTACTAATTGGCTACATTTATCCCTTATAAAACTTTGAGACTGGAGTATAAAATCTTGACAAGTGTGTCTACAAGAAATTAACCATTTTGGATATTGCATTTACTCATCTGCTCTTCTTCCAGTAGGGTTTTATTATTAAGGTTTGTTCAGCTAGAAAAGTATACCTTTATATCCATAAGGAATATGCCCAGTAGAAAGAGTAATATCTAGAAATTCCCATTCTTTTTAATTCTTTATTTTTTTAAAGAAACAGAGATGACAAAACCAGGGTTATTTTGAAAACACCCTTGTCATCCTAATCAGCCAAGTGATTAAGAAATTAAATTGCTTAGAAACCAGATCACATCACCTGGAATTGCTTCAAATTGAAAGAAGGCAGATTTGCATTAGATATCAGGAAGAAATCCCTCCCTGTGCGGGTGGTGAGGCACTGGAATAGGTTATCCAGAGGAGCTGTGGAGGCCCCATCTGTGGCAGTGTTCAAGGCCAGAGCAGATGGGGTTTGAGCAACCTGGTCTAGTGGCACGTGTCCCTGCCCATGGCAGGGGGTTGGAACTAGGTGATCTTTAAGGTCCCCTTAAACCCAAACTACCCTATGATTCTATGACATACTCCAGAAAGGAGATGCCTAAGGTTCTTGTAATACCTGAAATTTAGAATTCTGCTCTCATGCGCACAGGGTCTCAGAGAGAAAAGCACCTAAGCACATGCCTTAATATAAATTATGAAACAAATCACAGGTTTCATGGAAAATAAAATAAAGTTCACACTCTTTTTTTAAACTGAATTCAGAGAGCCTGCCACTTTCAAGTCCCTGGAAAGATTCCTGTGTACGAAACTAGTATACTGGCCAGTGACTGCTCTAGAGCCTTGTAAACATCCATTACTATTACCAGGAGCATAGATACTTTATAGATAATCTCCATAGCTAGCAAGTATTTCCTTCCCCTGTTTATAACTGCAGTGCACCTATCCATCTCATACCATAGCCAAGGGAGTGAAGTATGACAATTCAAATATGCACCACAGCTGCTGTCTCAGAGAAGAACAAACAGAATAATTCAACTATAGAGGCTATTTTTGGCTATGAGCTGTAGTGACTGACCCAGCTAAAAAAGCAGGTATCAGTGATGTGATGCTATTCATGGAACACTTACCACAGACATAACATACTTACCCTGCTATACAGATATTAACTAAAAAGTCAAAATAAAACTCCATCTGATGACTTAACCATGTGTGAGCAATCAACCTATGCTACAACAGAGAGCAAAAGAAAAACTGTCCACTTCTAGAAAGAACTGAAAGGTCCATAGTCATTTACTGGCCTCTGCAAGCAATCATGAACCACATTAGACCCTCAGATCAAAGATAATTTAGTTCTGATGGCTAAGAGATTCTCATAATCAAAGTAATTCAAGAGCAATGTACCTAAAAGCATGTTCTCATAGAACTTAGTACTACTTTACTCCAAGTTCAACTGTAGCCTATTAACTTTAGTCAACCTAGCTCCCAATCTCCACTGACATTAACAAAATCTTAACCACTCAAAAGATTGTCCTGTTCGATCAGCATTAGTACTAGGGCCAAAAAGTCATTTTTCTTTTTGTATTTCTCTGCATAAAACTTCTACCTTATACATAGACTGTCGTGGCTACTGCTCCATGACTGAAGGAAGTGGAAGTCTTAGTAGTATACAAATAGTGGAAATATTATTCCCAGTTTGGCATCGCACTGCAGTAAACTGAGCAAGGGAAAATGCAGCTGACAGCTGTGTCTGTGAAAACACATTAAAGACACTCTCACACCTGCTAGGTTCAGCAGAAAGGAGGGAAAAGAGAAAGTTTGTTTACATACATCATATCTTACAGAATTCTTAACTCCACAAGGGATTGGAGAACATGTCACTTCCTCCTCAATCCCACTGGAGAAAAAAGGTGTTCATCAAACTTTCTCTTATCACAAAAGGAATGAAAAACAGAATAGACGGTTAAATAAACATCGGCTATTGTTTAAATAAAACTGTGTGAAAAATCTCTGACTCCAAGGTTAAAACAGAAGGCTTAGGAAAAAACAGGACAACAGACAGCTCCTGACTCCCCTTCTTACCGCACTGCACTGTGATCTGATATATGAAAGGAAGGAATGCAGCCATTCATAATTGACTCCATTCCTCAAGGTAAAGTCCAGTTACATCAGCTAACACATTGATTACACATAATTCCTAAATCTAGGAGATAAACCGTTTTCCCTCACACATTTGAAACAAAAATAACGACACTACACACAATTATGTCTGATTTTTTTCATCTGATTTTGAAACCTGAGTGGTTTTGGCCAATTTGGGAGTCTTGGAATTTAACAACAGATATATATTTGATGTCAGTGTCAGTTTGGACTGTATGTAAATAATGTAGAGACATATATATTTATTTCTAATTTGGACACTATTTATCCCTTTCTCATGTACAGCCCTACTGCACAAGTTGCAGCCCACAGCTGGGCAAAGACACGTAAACAAAAACTTTGTAGTCATGCTCTCAAGAAAATAAACTGTCCATAAACCTGGAATTGGGACCAGCTAGATCGTAGAGAGCTGAATGCCTCTTCAATTCTTTTGAAGCTTGATTTACTCAAGCAGCTTCTCCTGCACTTTCCAATAATTCAGTCATATACCACAAGTGCCTTACAATGGCTTTAACTCCTTCCCTCAGGTAAATGCTATGTAATCTAGGAGAATTTAGTATTTTCCCCATAACTTCTTGCAGCTCTTTTTCTCATTCCCTGACAGTTCTGATCAAGTTAATTGGCTTGATTCCTCAAGAAGAACACAGCTATATAATAAATATGATGTCTTTCTCAGGCACAGCATGTAATGATCAGTCCAATGGCTTGCTGGGAGACTTTCAGCTCCAAGCAGCTTCTCTGTCCTTCCCAGAACATCAGTCAAACCCAGAAGTCTGGGTGTCATTCACTAATGGTCACTCTTCTCCCCTGACAGCTATTTTGGGCCAACCTGAATTGCACAGTCACTTTCTGCAGCAGGAGGAAACCACAGCAACCTGTAGTTAAGTTCCTGTCCTTTATGCCAAAGATGCACATCTCTAATGGATATACATTGCCTCTTGTAGCATCAGTGCTGCTGCTGACTTCTGCCAATGCCTCCTGCTGCCTGGACCATTCCCAACATTTTTCCCTGGCTTAAAATGTTAGTTGGAACATCTTTATTATCTTGCAGCAAGTAGTATCTTAGCTACACACATAGCTCTTTCACAGTTTTCAAGTATATATATAGTGCAACTTAACATATTTTTGCTTTCCCATGAATTATTTCCAATTAATCTTCATGTTCCTGCTTCACTGCTGCCCAAAACAGAAGGTTTTAGTCCAGGTTCAGTTTTCCTGTGCTATACACAAAAGTATTGTGACCTCACTGGTCTGTAAGTTTTATTTCCATCCCTTACTTGTATACTCCGAAAAGTCAGTAAAACATTTCTTTTGAAACCATGATAACTTCTCCAAATGTGATTTATTGATTAGATGGCAAAACATCAGTCACTGACTTCCTTATACACTGGCTTTGAAGAATATCACAAGAGACTGCCACTTGCTTTCATTTATTAGCTTCCTAAGCTTATAGGAAGGCTTCCTGGTTCATTGGTTGTTAATAGTAGTGCTGAATTCCTACCGTTAAACCAAAAAAACTATTACAAAAATCAGACTTCAATCCAACACTTTAAATGGAAAAATACACTTCGTATTCATTGAAGAAACAAATACATGTGATGAAGTATGAAGATAAATACAAACCACGCCACTCTATGAACAACAGGTTCCTTCCTCACACTGATGAGAAATGTGAGCTACATAGTAAAGACTAGAGCAGCCTAAAATAAGCACAACTGAGATTAGAAACTGGCTCCAGTGAATTTAACCTAAAAATTAATTAATCAAAACTATGAAGAGATCATTTTTCTGGTCTAATTTTTGCCTGGTTTAAAGCAGACTCCATTACACTCAGACCACCATTGTATTTATAAGGCTGGATTTTTCACTGGAGTTTATACTGCAGCCACCAATACAAATGAAGACTGTGAAGCAAGAGAGAAACCCTTAAGATAGTGATGAAGTAGTTAAATGAACCATTTGCAAATCACAAAGCAGCTGACTCCATTTCCTATGGCATGGAATAAGAGGGGAGATCAGGAAGAGTGCTGAGCCTTTACATCAAGCAATATAAAAGGTGTTTATGTGTTCTAGCTGTTGAATAAGTACTTCTGCAGGATAGCCTGCAGGTTTCTTCCTGAATATTAAAGAGAATTTCATAATTGAATTGAATCATGTTAACAACCTAAAGGACTTAATAAGTGGTTTGTTGGATTGTGTACTAGAGGCAACTTAACAGAATTGTGGTTTTGTCTCCATTCTGCTGATGAGTCACATAAAGAAAACCATAGTTTTTTTCCCATATAAACTGAGAAAAAGACAATACTTACTTTCTTCCTCACCTACTAATGAGAACTGAAATACAAAAACTAAGCACAATGTTATTTTTAAACTGACACCTTAGCAGAAAAGAATCAATACAATTATTCAAAAGCACATTAATTTTGATGTTTTGTGTCTAAAGATCATTTAGCAACATTAAAATTTCCTTTAATAATAAGCCAGAAGAGTATGACAAGGCCACATTTACCCTACACTTTCTTAAGTTCCTTATTTATGATACCTTTGTTAAAATCATAGCAGCGACTTGGGCTAAAAGCAGCATTGTTAGACTCACTGCCATTAATCCATCCTTTCCTTTTAAATTTATCACATTTGTGTTAGGAACATTTTCACTGCAGCATTCCAGTTGAAACATTCTCTTTTTTAGCACCATATACTCGGAAAATGTGAAATTGCCTCCTAAGGAAGATGAAATATTGGCCAATTTTTCTGAAAATAAATCAGTAAGTTGGAACACACCATGATGCCCTCCTACAATGATTATTAAACATGTATAAAAGCATGATTCATCCAGGTAAAATAGTTACAAGGCCAGAAAGTTTGTGGGAAGCAAACATTCTCAGTAGAAATCCAGCTGAAGTCCATGGAGTTGCACCAGGAATTAGGCTTTTGACCTACATTTTCTAAATGCATGAAAATAAGATTCACACTTTCTTATGAATAAGGCATTTAGCCATTAGAAACCTGGGTGACCCTGGCAGGCGTGACTGTCAGTCTGACCCAGTAATTCCCTGCATTAGTATGACCACCATGTCACCTTGGAGGAGAAAACTCCTTTCAGAACAAATTTCCAGCTCCCTTTTAGGATATTGCGATGAATTACAGGCTCTGACATTGATTTGTGGATCTTTAAACCGGTCAGTGATTTGCTGCAGTCAATGGCTCTGACTGCAGAGTGCAAAAACACAGCACCGCTCACAACATGTAGCTGACTCAATATTTTCCCTGAATAATTGCAATTATTTTTATGGGGAGGATATAGACTATGATTCATATCATCTCCCACAATCCCTTCTTCATAAGACACCGTTTGAACAAGAACAAATGCTTTGGAGGTTGCTACTGCCAGTCCTCTAGGGAACTATCTATTTCTACTGCCTGATGGTAAACATGTGCCATAGACTTTTGAATTCTGAAAACATTAAATTTGAAATAGCCTTTCTAACTTCTATTGGAAACATATGACCATAACTTAAAGCTATTAAATGCTTCTATTTTCACCTACTTTGTGAATACTCCTGCTAGGGGCACAACAGAGGTCCGCAATATGTGTGCATATATTATGCCTATTTTTTAATTAAATTATTACACAATTTTTCATTTACTGTGAACAGAGAAGGATTTCAAGATCCTGACAAAATCTCTTTCTGAGGAACTCTCAACTTTCTAAGCGAATTAAGAGATGGAGGAAAGGGAATCATTGCAGGACAAGATCTGCTGACCTAATAAAGACAGGCTAGAAAGGACAACTGGATTGATAGTATAGAAGTATAGAAAAAAGATGAGACAGAGTATGACAGAGTGTTTATCTTTGCTTGTAAATACCTAAACTACCTGCAATAAAAAGGAAATGCACAGAAATAGACATTTGGAGCTTAACTGGAGTTCTAGTAAAATATGGTACTCCCCAAAGTATATCTGACCTGCACTGGGCTGCATCAGCTCAGTTACATTGATGCAATACATGTCATTATAGACCATCTGCTTGACAGGCTCCCTCTAACCTCAAACACTCTTTTCTTACTCTCCCTTCACTTTAGAATTATACATATTCTCTGAGATCACCAAAGGATCTTCTATTATCTTCCCAAGTTCAAGAGAATTCCAATCTGCCTCTCCCAGTTTCTTCCCAGACTCACTTTCCGCCACAACAAACAGAAATACAATTTTCTTTACTTGCTACCACATCTCAACTTGGACTTACATGGAAAATTCTTAGGGGTGAGAGGATGACCTGATCTTGCTTGTTTCAGGGTGATGGAATCCTATCAAAGGAGCCAAGTGCCTAGGATTTCCAATTGTTAGGCAAATTTCTAGTTAGAACAACAAAAGCAGCTTTGCTTTTCTAGGATTCCAACTTTGGTCCAACCAGAAGCCTAAATAAGCATTTCACGTAAATAGGATTCTTCATAAAAACCAACAAAATGCATCACTGTTTACTATGACTAGCCTTCTCAATTCCATATAATTTTAATATTTGCAATTACAGAAGCTCACTTACAAAAATGATTTTAAAATATACTAACTCCAGTGATGGCGTTGCAACATTCTAAAATAAACAAAAAACGCATGTATAAACATGGTTAGATGTAACACAAGAAAATACAGTGGGAAATACACTTGTCAGAAACATTTTATCATAAGCCAACACATTTGCCCTTGTAACTCTGTTGGTTATCACCCTAAATTACCTGCTATTTTAGGGCATTTAACAACTCATCTTCCTTACCATCATTTCTTCCTTAAAACCATCATTTCTCTAAAAGGCACAACGCTGTGATTGTAAAAGGTTCTTAAGTGAGCAGACCACTCCAGTAACAGGAGTGAGCCGTCAGGAGTAAGAAAAATAAAGTATTTATCATTCATGCTTTTACATAGCTCACTTTTTGCTAAACTTCTCTTTCTCTTGAAGACTGCACAAACTTAGAGAAGTGTATAATCAGATTAAAACATGGATATTCACACCCAGCACACAACGACAATGCCTGTTGTATTTGCAACAAAATGAGTTGGTTCTATACCTTGACATATTAGCCTGGGGAAAGAAACTGTATTATTTAGCCAGATTTGCCTGCAGTAAAGCTCACTGCCAGGTAAGCAATGAGCTCACAGGGATGTGTTCCCTCAATCTCTCCTAACAGGATTATCTGAGGTCACACTACCTGGACAAGCAGAAAGTTCTAAACATCTACGTGTAGTGGTAGGACAAGGAGGTTTGGCTTTAAACTGAGAGGGAATAGGTTTAGGTTAGACATTAGAAAGAAATTCTTCCCTGTGAGGGTGGTGAGGCACTGGAACAGGTTTCCCAGAGATGTTGTGGATGCCCCTCCCCTGGCAGTGCTCAGAGCCAGGCTGGATGGGGCTTGGAGCAACCTGGTCTAGTGGGAGGTGTCCCTGCCCACAGATCTTTAAGGTCCCTTCCAACACAAATCATTCTAAGAATCCATAACCTACATGCACTCACTCCATATGACTGTCACCAGGGATGACTGAAAACTAACTGGTTTTAACTGGCAAGTGGATACCAACTGTTCTGGTGGGAGAACGTTCCCCTAAAAAAAATAAACAGAGCACATGAAAGAAAATTTTCCTTTGTAATTTCATGGTATTTGTAGTACTGAAGAATTTGTAGGCCAGGTACAGAAATAGCGAATATGTTGCATCTTTATAATATTGTCTAGATTGTCTTTTCAAGGTTTTGGTTGGTTTCAGTATTTTTTTTTTCTTGGCTAAAATAAGCATAATTTTAAAAATCAAAACACCATGACTAGAAAAAGTACCAAGACATTAGAGAAAGCTGCTATTCAAAGCACCGTGTTAAAATGCACAGCATGAGATAGCCCAGCTAAGACACAGAAAAATGGCGAATAATTATGGAGGCAGGTAAGAAAACTAAAAACTGGGAAGACAAGAGAATGCTACAGGGATTAGTCATAGGAAGTGCTGAGGTGAAGAGCTAAAAATGTATCTGCTATGCTTAGACACAAAATTTGTGTCTGAAGGTGATATCAAAGCTGTGCTTGCTCCAGATCTCATTTAGCAATTGTCAAGCAAAAGGAATATAAAATGATCTCATTTTAAATTGTGACAGAGTTCAGGACACTCCATGTTTTAAAGAAGCTTTCAGTTGGATACATATGAAAAAGTCTAAGCTGAAATAAAAAATTACTACCTCTTTGCCTTCTCCGTGTCTTTACTATACATTTCTATGTAAACACTTTTACAACATGTTTTAGTCAATGTTGAAATTGGAAAATAAACAAGAACAGTCACAACAGTTACAATCTTGCCAACATAAAACACAAGTGAAATAAGTGATAGGCATAAGGCTAATAATTTTTATTTAATAAATAAGAGCACTGCAGGAAAGATAAAATGAAAGAAGCAGTAAGGAAACAACAGAAAATTTTTTCAGGTTATTAAATTATTCAGTTTGAGATGATCTTTTGAGACATCTGTATTACAAATACACAGAGATTAAATAGGCATCTGGTTCTAAATTTTGTCTCGCTACCCATGAACTTTTTTCATGGGAAGCCCTTTTTGTATTGATCCAGACAGGGCTTTTGCTAGCTATGAAACTTTTACTACAGCAGTTTCTAGTATTACTCATCTAGGGTGTAAAGAAGCTCTTTGTTCTGTAAATCATTAGGATTCAGATGCCAAGAGACCAGCTCATGGTGAAATCACAGTGTCTTAGATGCTCAGAAAGCCACATATCACCAAGTTAGAGCCCTCAGAGTCCAAAACTTCAGTAGCATAAGGCACTAAGTAGTACGAGCCCACAGAGTGTAAGAATGGAACACTTCACACTTCAACAAGATCGTAAAAGCTAAGAAATATGGAGAGAGACAAAAAGGCCATTCTGTTCTTGTGACATACTGAACAAGAATGTCCAGAATTCAAATTACAATGAGAAGTTATCAGCACCCCCTGATTCTCAAGGCCTGAGTTTTCCTGTTTGCCCTGCCCACTCAGCTCATCTGAACAGCCTCTTCTTGAAGCTAGAGAGGGAAATATTTTTTCCCTTCAGGAATGAAGCTCTTTTTCTGCTTGAACCCCAGGAATCCACACAGGAAGTGTTCCCCTCTGTATTACAGAGGATCCTTTGGCAATCTCTGCTCTTCTCAGACACTAACATAAACTGAGTATGTATCATTTTTTCCAAAACAAGTACCTAAACATTTTCCATTAGAAAAGAATAGACTGCAGAAAAATCACAGACTACATTTGCTACAAAAAAAAAAAAAATGAAGAAAAAGATGCTACACTGCTGCAGCAAGAGCTTAACCCATAGAGTACAAATATATTGAGCAGGTTATAATTAATATTTGCTTCTCTTGAATACAGGCATAGGTGTTCTAAATTAACACAAACACAATATCACTGTGTATAACCATTCTGTAACACAGATAAGTATAAGACATAATAACAAAATGGGCAAGGAATATAGAAACACCTACAGTGGGAGAGGAAAAATAGGGAAGACTGGCTTTACCCACAATGCTTCCATTTTCTCTCAGCAAAGAGCTCTATAACCCGACATCTCAGTCTCAGTGACTACGACCACATCCATCAGCACTAACTGTACAGCTCTGTGGCACCACTATTAATTTAGGATAAGCTTGTTAATAAGATTTGACTGCTCTGAAGTGGTGACAGTTATTAATAAATTTTACAAACGAGGCACTGGCAATATGTATTGTTACTAAATGTCACTCTAGTATAGTTCTCTTTGAAGCTTCAATGTGGCCTGATTTATCAGATTCTAAATACTCTCATTGCTGAAGTCTTTCAATCTCTTATTCCCTAACTTGCACATACTTACATTCGCTTCCAGCTAAGACAAGAAAAACATAGCTGCAAAATAAACTGTGAAAATACTGAAGCTGAAGGTTTGGAAACTAATTTTCACATCACCAAAGTTTATCAGTTCGCATTTCTAGAATTCAGAAGGAAAATACTGACTTTTTTACCAACAGTCTCAACCTGTCAGTAAGAGAATTTTTTACTGAGTTCTGATCTTCTGCTGGCACTATAACCATCAACTGAATCCATAATAGAGTGCAGCAGTGTCTCTTCTGCTTTAGGACTCTACACAACAGCAGCAGCCACCCCACAAGCCCCAGGGTCCATCCCCAGAGGGGCTGTGCTGTACAGCACACCTCTTTCCCATCAAACAACCCTCTCTCCTTCCTCTGGCATTTCTCTGTCACACTCCAGGGCTCCTCTACCTCCCTTCACACCACCCTCCAAAATGCAGAGCCTAAAGCACTGGATTCACAATGTTTAAGCATCTGTGCTGTTATTCCCCACAGCTATTGCCTTATGGCTTAGCATAAAGTGGAAATTTTATGTAACAGTTTACATAATTGTTTCAGAAAAGCATCAATAATATTGCAGGACCAGGCAGGTCCAGGGAATTTAAAGAGAGAAAAAATACTATTACTGATAAAAGTGTGTTAATTTAATCTCTAAAGGTCAGGTTAAGCCTGCAGGATATAGGATATCTGCTGTCTTACACCAGCTAACTTTATTTCTGAACTGACAGAGAATTCAACACAAGGGGAAAGGAAAATGTATGTGAAACTGACAACATAGAAGGGTTTCCTTGGAGAATGAAGTTTGACCCCAGGCTTGGCCTGTGGTACACCACCAGTACACACTGCAAATCTCTGGAAAAATCACCAATTATTACCCTTCTCCACTAGGACCTCAAATCACCTCTGCCCAATTCATGGATACATGCCTTCATCATATAACAGACATGTTCCTTCCTACAGCACTCACTCAAGTCGGTGCAGTGTGAGGAAAAAGGAAGAACAGGCTCACTTAGAAATCCTGTCTGGAGCTACGTGATGTGGCTGCTTGTGGCTCCCATTCTGTTCTGACAAGTGTGGCCTCGGGACACCTCCAGTAGCATGAAGGAAGAACATGTAAGCAGCAAAGGATTCAAGGACATATGGTTTTTAAAAGTTTCTGCTATTGTTTATGCTGTTTCTTGTGCAGCCTGTACTTGATACTGCTTATGCATCTGTGCAAATGATATCTTAAGGACAATGTCATGAATAGTAAGTCATTAGAAGCAGAGAGAATAAATGAATAAAATAAATTAATGAAAAGCAAAGGCAAGAGGGAATTTCGGGGAGAAAATGCAGAGATTTGCGTGCTGATGCTTTTCTTTTGCTACATCACTTGATTCATTTTTAAATGGTCCCTAAAACACTACAGAAAAACATGCAGAAAAGCTTTACATTGGAAGTGTAGTGGACTGGTTCAGCAGATGATATGTATTTGTTGCATCTGCTCTTCTCTAAAAGGTCTCTTGCATGTAATGTACTTAATCAATGCTGTTTACAGAATGCTGTTGGTTTATTTTTGAGCAATCTGCAAAGAAATTCTGTTTAATCCTAATGCCAATATGGAGTTCAGCAGTTTCTGTATTCCATATTCCTTTAGAATTAAGTTTCCTATTTGAAGTAGAGGGGAAACTATTAAAGAGAATGCATGTTTCCTGCTTGTTTCCTTCCTCCCCATGCAAGGCATCAGCAATAAAACAACAAAACCCAAACTCAAACTGGCATAGGGAACTGTATTTCCAATTAAATTTGTATCAGAGTGGCATTGAGAGAGAATGAGATAGCAGTGAGAGCCCAAGGATATAGGAGGTCAGCTTATACATAATTAATTTGTTAATCTTCCATGGCATTTCAGTGAAATGTGTTATTTTCCCAAATATATCCAGAAGTATGACAAGCTGTCTTTTCAAGTGATTTTATGTGTCTCTGCTCCGCATTCTGTATTTTGATAGGAAATAGAAAAGGATGATGATATTTTAAGCACTTTTAAACATTTCTCTGAGCATTCTGGAATTTGTCTACTTTGACATATGCTATTTAATGGCATGTTCATGTTCAATCAGACTGTTCAATCAGAAGAATCTAAAAATACCAAATGGCCTGGGTTTTTTCTTCACAAAGAAATCACAGGAAATTGACTCTTTAGAAGTAATTCATTGCAATCCTTTATGTATGATGTTCCAGGTGTTTCCAGTGTTTAGGGTTTAATTAACAGTTCAGAGGTAAGAATGCAAGCCTTTTGATTCATTTAACAGATCTGGCTTTTTTGTTTTACTAAATATAAACTAACATTTGTTCAAGGTGTGCTTTAAAATGTAGAATTAGATAATTCCTTAATACAGTGATGTGTCAAAATTGTTTCGTGAGTTCAATACTGTATGGGAATCATCACTTACAGTGCAACAGATTTTATGAGGAACACAAAAATAAATGCACGTACTCCTGGACTGCTTTGCTATTTTGTGAGACATTTTACTGTCTTGTATTTCTCAAATTCTCTCTGACAAAATAACAATTATGAAGTTGATTTAAAAATATATATCTAAGGAGAAGCTATATTATAAAGAGGTTTATTCAGGTTTTAAGTGGTAAACACATATATAACTGAAACAATACTCTAGCTCAGAGGACTCTCGATCTGCATGTAGTACCAAAAGAAAAATCTTGCTTCAAATACAAGGAGCAAAACCTGTACCTCACTGACTATTATGAACAATATTAACAGGGAGAAAGTGATACTGACCTTGAACGCATAAAACTATCTAGTGCTAAGTGTCAGTGCTGACTTGTGGGACGATGTTGACCTACATTAACATTTGATTACCTTTTGTCACTGTTTTTAGGCTGAGCCAAGATAATATTCAGGCATTACTAATTTCTTCATTGTACCTGTTTAAAATGGAGCCCATCTAGGTGAAAATCAGAGAAAGGAAGAAGAAATGAAATACACAACAAAATGTACTCACATTTAGATTGAAGAGATATGTTAAATATTCATCATGACGTATTTATTTATGATAATAGCGTTTTCTATTCTCAGCTGTTGTGATCTTTTGTTATGCAAAATGTGAAGTTACATGAGCATTTTTTAATTAAAATTCTTACCACATAGCTACTTTCAATACTCTGAAAAGCTAAAGCTAGAAGGTGCAGGTAGTGTAATTTATTTCAAAGAGAGAGAGATAGATAGATGGACAGATAGATAGACAGACAGTTAGTTAGTTTCAGGATCAGTTTAAATTACCGCCTTCTAAGGCATAATGTTTTCGATTCTTCAGCATCTTTAGCTCTTTTTGGAAGTTACCAAACTACAACATGACAAATTACTAGCATGAAAATTGCCTTTCTGCCAGACTGCCAAGAAAGTAAAGAACTTCAGGAAGCCAGAAGACAATGTCCTTGGAATTACACGGGTATTTAAGGGGGAGGAGACTAGAGGGCATAATCTGGCCATTGTCATACTCTGAGCCTAGTGGTTTCCTCAGCCTTCACTCCAGAAAACTGTGGTCTGGAGACTTTTCCTCCTAATGCACTGATGCTGTCATCAAACATTCACGTGGTCCCAGACCCAGCAAACAAAGAGAACACTCTTTGAAAGAAACAAACTAAATAATAGTGTCTAGGGAAAGCAGACACAGAATGCTAACCTAAAACCCCCAAATACTTGGCTTCAACAGTCAGTTACCTGCTCCCCTGATCTTTTAGGATAGTGTTAGCCCCTTTGGTGTTGAAACTACTTTTGTACTGCTGCATTTAACCTGCATATTTAGGAGATCCATAGCTCCAATGCAAGAGAGTGAACTTGATCTATAAACTGTACTTCATAAGCTTTTTAAAGCCTGGCCACAGAAAAAAGAAACAAATGCTTAAAGTGAGAAATTATGTTTTGCAAATGGAAGAGACAGCTTGAAATTATCATTTCATCCATAAATACATGAGGATAAATACAATACTAAAGCTTCATAAAGCTTCTGTGATGGATGAAGAAAACCACTATTACACTACCACAACTGTATAAAAACATAATTGGAAGGGAACTTTTTTTTGGTCTAAAATTAATTTCACAAGCAAATGGAATGTATTTAGACCGGAAATAGAGGAAATGCAAATCTACCTCTGAGTACCAAAGTCTTTCAGTCTTTGTTAATAATAGCAGAAAGAAGGCAGGAGACAAGAAGGAGCAACAAGGGAGAGAAAAGGTAAAAAATGGCTTCATGTTATAATAAATAAACTTTTAGACACAATAATTTAAGCTGATAGCTGTTGAGTTTAAACACAGACACATCCTTTGGAGCCTTGTGATCAGCTTCCAAATGGTATGGTAGACTTCCAGGGTGATAGAGATATCAAAAACACTGCTCAGAGACAGAAAAATCAGACCTATTACTTGAAAAAATTTCTTCAAAATCCTTAGAAAAAATTAAAAAATAGTTCTTGAACTGCAGGACAATAAAAATCAGCTGTGTAAACCACAACGCCCAGTGCCAAATGGGCTAAGACATTTCCTGTGCCTGCAAAACCACGTAGGACTAGACAAGTCTTGCTCCTCTACTACAAAGAGCTGGAGGATTTATGTGCACCAAGTGAAGTGTCTGTGAAAGAGAATAAGTATGAATACGAGAATGTATCCCATGGCTTCTGTCCCAAAAGTGGACTTCACCATAATCTAATTTTTCCTCATTTTATAAATGGTAACAGGAGAGTATGTGGAAATAGCTGTATTCAGAGTTGATACCAGTCCAATTAAAAATAAATCAATATTGTAAAACAAAGTATAGCCTTGATGTACGTAAAACCCTACCCTATGTTCTTGAAAAAGGCACACAAGGGAAGGAATAAAATTGCTTCATCAAGCAGAAAGATTCAAAAGCTTAAAACTTAACTAATAGCAATCATTCCTGGATTTTTAAATACAAGGTCAAATCCATATTGAATCTTTGATCTTCTTCATAATATCTACTTTCTATGAATTCCAACCCTCCTTTCTTAAAACACAACACTTGAAAATTTGGATTAATATTAGTACCACAACACTCCAATTTTCTAGAAAATGCATAAATTATAACAAGGAGCCGCAGAATATTGGCACTAGTTCTCCAGGGAGGCAAAACCAGGGTGCCCCGTTCCTGCTTTCATTAACATCCTTCAGGACCTCCATTTGCATGCAATTTGGCAGCTTCAGAGTCAAAGGTATTTGGGTTTCCTCTCCACAACAGATTAGCAATTTTCCCTCATCATTCTACACACAGTGAAGCATGAATACCTCTCCCAGATTTTTAATTAATTTACTGTATTTTGAGATATCTACAAGGCTATTTAGTATCCACATTTTCTTCATGTAGCACACTACAGTTACGACCTTTGATATTTATTATAGTACTGGAGACCTTATAGGCAAATAGTTTAGCTACTGCAGTGTTAATTATCCTTTGAGGTTTTTAAGCAGGTCCTCAAACTGTGCCTATGCATACAATAGTGAGCACTGGAACTGGCACTCCCTTTGAAAAACCTTACTTCTAGTCCTGGCTTCCTCTCAAGAACAAAGAAATGACTGAATACACTAAAAACAGTGATGCATGATTATATCCCATTCATTTTCTGTTGTTTTATCCATGTTACATCAATAATTGGATGTCTTCCTTTCAAAGTTCAAATATTATTTTAGTAATTCTAAACTATGATGGGAGAAAAGCACGAGTTGGAAACAATTTGCTCCCCAGAAAGTTTTCCCAGTTGTGATGATCTGTAGTCAATATTTAAATCATAGATGTAGATACAAACTAAGATACAATGTAGATATATATGTATAATGTAAATATAGATGTTGCATATACAAGCTAATTATCAACACAGAATTAAGTTCACAAGGAAATCGTGAGAAACATAGAACTAAATTATCAAAACTGCAGGAAAAGAGAGGATATAATAAAAAGAACATTTTTAGTTCTTTGTTAGTATTTATCCAATGATTTATTCAGAGACAGCTGTTCCGCCATGTGTATTGTCGTCTAGAAGTCTGGTATATCAGAGGCCAAATGAAAAGGAAGACACTGAAGTATGGACACCACAGTCAGTCACTGTGACTGGAATCTGCCAGAAACTGGGAAATAGCTGGACAAAAAGCATAAGGCAGGGAGATACAGCAGGGGCATGAACTGAGAAATGCAGGGATGACTGACAGGGTTCACACACTGTAGTGTAAACAGGAATTGCCTGCATTCAAGGATACACTGACAACAGAAATGATGACCCAGATCACTGAATAACGAGAAACGCAAAACTTTCCTGGAAGAGAAAATCAGGCACACTACTATATATGACACCGTATTTCTGGAGGGACTGGAACTTTTTTTGAATCTATTAAACTGTTGGAATAAAAATCTCATTTGTTATACTTTTCTGAATGGGTCATAACAGGCAATGAATCAAATCTCCCGCTATTTTTCATGGCTTTAACTGTTACGAGTGAGTGGGGTTAGATAACTAGTTAGAAAGACAGAACTTGTTTTGCATAAATGAACTGCCTGCAGAGAAAAAATATGGAGAGTATGTATTTCATACTACAAATTACCCTAAACAAAATAAACTGAAAAGAAACAACCCACCATATAATTTATCACATACAGATATTCAGGCAATTTCAACAGGAGAAATTTTCTACCATCATCAACCTCTACACGCAACTCTATGCAAACATTGCTTATGAAGAAAGTGGTACAAGCCCGCACAAAGGCAGAACTGAGAAGGAAAAAAACCTCAACAGGCATACATATATTGGTATGGCATTCATTTTCTCCATGTAAGACTGATTTAGCAAAGCATTAGAGAAGTCTTAAAAGCTCTACCACACAGTGCATCAGAAATGCCAAAGAACACCAATGACACAAGTAAATGGAAGCAGGGTAAGTTTTGTTAGCTGGTAGAATTTTAGAAATGACTGCATGATCAGCAGTCAATTGCAGGAGGAATAGTGTATAGTTGCATTACGAGCAGCAGTAGTACCAGTACCAGTACCCCAGTATATGTAATCTATACACCACAGCTAGCAGTAACCTCAGCCAGATCTGCAGTTCTCGTTATGGGTGGGTTTCAACTTGAACTACCCCATGGCACCAAGCTAAAGAACTCTACTTCACTCAGATTTTGCAACATAGTATTTGCAGAGTAAATGGGTTGTGGCACTTGCTCTTCAGGATAAAAGCTTCAAGGTTGAAAGACAAATTATGGATCAGTTTTAAACTAAAAAAGTGAATACAAAATGGTAAAAAACCTACACAAAATAACACACTTCACTTCCTTATTAAAAAACCATACTGTATTCAGTGTAGCAACCATATATTGGGAACTGAATTTCTTTTGCAAGACTGATTCAAAGTAACTGAATATTTGACTGGAGATCAAGACTAGTCAGGAATTACGTGAATTGTATACCAGATTGTATGCATTTTCATTAAGTTCATCAATGAAAAGTAAAAGTGTACTTAACACTACTAGAAAAAATAGACATTAATTCATATGATATCCCAGCATGTAGTGGTGTATTCGGTCAATGGATACTTAGGGATGGGAGGACAATTGTACTGCCTAATTTTACATACTTAAGGTACACAGTTTAGCAGGCTAACCTCCAAAATTCATGTAAATTTTTATCCAATCCAAAAAGGCTCCCACAAAGGACTATACAAAAACAATCAAATCAGCACAGATTGTATTCCTTATGCTGATTTCCTCAAGTTTGCCTGTAATACAGGTCAGCTTCTGATTATTCACCATAGAGGCTCTAAATCATCCATGCAGATGTCTGAATTCCTAAAGTAATGCTATACCATATTCACTGAAGTCCTGTGCAGGTTTGTCTTTCCATCAAGTGGGTTGTTTTGATTGTTTTGGTTTGTTTTTTTGGTTTTTTGTTTGGTTTTTTTTTTTGATCTATCAGCTACTGTACAACTGGTCTGCCTGAAGACTGGGGAGAAACTCCTACTGTCTTCATCGCCTTGAGCATGGGTCATGAACAGAAAGCAGGGCTATGTGGTCTATGTGAGCTGCTGTTAGGTAAAAAAATAACAGAATTAATAACGATTGACCCTCAGAGGCATGTAGAGCTAAAAATCAACTATAATGGCAGTTCAGGTATCTTTATAGTTCAATTATTTAATCTGCTGCAAGATACTGAAGGCCTAAGTTTTGCTCAAGGGAACATACTTCGAATATATATGTTGGATGACATAAATACCTTTTTCTCACCCTTGGTAAGAATAGGAATTTTTTTATTTGAAGGATTCTTACAAGAACTCATAAAACAAGGTTTTCACTACAGAGGGCAAAGATTTCTTCTCTGTAGTTTCCTTCTTCTGTCATGAATGTCAAGCAATTCTGAGCCATTATGAGAACAAAGAAGATGCTGTAGAAAAGGCAGCTACACCATCTTCCCCCTCAGTCCCTCTTGATCCTTTCAGAGACACCTTTCAATTCCTTTTGGGTGTTTTTTAGGAGAGGCATTGTTGTGACTGTTGCTGGAATAATTAAATGTTTCAGGAAGAGCACTTGAACTCAAAAAGCCACTCTTTCAGTTGAAAAGGAGGCAGCTGGTACCCTGTAACTATGCAACAAAGAATGCATGAACATTAATTTCAATGATTCCATCACTCTGGGTAACATAAAACATACAGCTTTAAAGCAAACTGTCACTATAAGCTCTTCCTTTTTTCAACCTGAAAATAAACTACCAGAATCACTACTGCTTTTCTTAATTTTTACATTCTCATTGTATGTGTACTTTTGAAGGCTTGAGATAGAATGTTTCCTTGCAGACAAGCAGAACAACTGGTTTTTAATTCATAAAAGTATACTAAAAGCACCTCTCAAAATTTTTTCTTAGAACTGTCTTATATCTGGACCTCTGATTAAAACTGGTCTTGTACTTTGGGGAATAATTTCAATGATAATAAGTTTCTTTAATTTTTCCAGTATGTTCCCTCTTTGCTTGGGAATTTTTTTTTTCTGCATAAGAGAGATATGGGGATGAAGGAAGCAACACGACTATATTTAGATAATTGTTTGTATAAGATACTGTTAATGTTTACGGAATCATGACAAAGGGGATTTTTTGAATAATGAAGTTACTCAATTAAAAATAATTTAATGTGCTGGATTAGCAGGGTGTTGGGAAAAGACTGAAACAGTTACCTGGCAGTTGATCAAGCAGCCTTGTCTCACAGAACAATACTAGCATAAAAATAGCTCATAAATCTGAAAAGCTGATTACTAAAACTGTTGTGGGAGCTTTATGTTTTAGAAGAATATTGAATTAATGAGAAATAACACAAAGGGGGAGTTTAATTATTCTGAATAGAATAATTTTCTACCCTGGCGTCTCAGGATGAGTGTGATTATGTAGGTCACATATCTAAAACGACTTTTATGCATATTTCATTAAAAGCCACATCTTTTCATGAAGGATAGTAAGCAATAAGCCCTCTTCAGATAGTACTCTCTCTACAGCACCTTAAAAGAAAGCTATTTCCTTTGTGGTTATGGAGCTGTTAAGATGAGCCATCAATAAAAACAAAACCAGGCGTATCTCATTTTCAGGTTATTGCTTTCACAAAAAATAAGTTGCTTTCCTTCCCACTCTCTCCAAGCCCTCACAATCACTTTGAGTGTACAGTAATTAGACACTGACCAGGATTCCTAGTCTGCTTGTACTTCTGGAGGGTTACTATCAAACTGATGAGAATACTAGGTAAGCATTTTCATGTTGATCCAAACATTGAAGCCTTAAATCCACATTACTTTGTAAGAATTTTCAATGAAATTTTACAATGCAAATGCAAATTAAAGAATCAAAAATGAAATTATTGAACAAATATATTGATTTTTTTTTTGTAGCTGAGAGTCACTTTGCCGTTTTCAGAGAGAAACATTTTAACATCCCATTTTAGTGTTTTTCTGCTTTAATTTTTAACTGGGTTTCAGAATTTTTTAATGTAATAAAACATTCTGACTAGATTTACACGTCAATGCTTTCAGTCTTTTAATCACTGTTGTCACCTTTTCTTAGCTGCAAGACCGAGATTTAGTGTACTGCGCATATTTAGAAGAAATGGTGGAAATGTTTGATCCATTAAACATCAGAAAGACTAATTACAACTTAAATGATAATTTTTTGCCTAGTCTTAAAAAGCTAATGTGCATAGTGCACCATCAGAAGGTTGATAAGATACCCTCATACATAATGCCAAAACCTGGATTTCTCAGCTCAGTGACTGAATGTGGATAAAGTTCTAGTGTATCCAATACATTCTACTGGTGAACTGAACTCTACTTCAGCACGTGTCTTCAGAACTGAAGGTCTATGGATTGACTTAGACACTACCACGCCCACTTAGAGTCCTAAATAATTGCTTGCAATTTTGGTGTTTAGGGGAAATAACTTCCCAGGTATTCCTGAACTCCACTTTCACATATATTCACATCTAGATGTAAGGAAAAATAAAGATAAAACTCTGTTGTTTTTAAATTATGAAGACACAGTTTCTATCACATCTTGGTATATATCTTGGCTGTGGTACTTCTGAGTCTGAAATGTTTGATGAAGCCTCAGAATTATTCTCCCAAACTTCAAATATCAAAATGAATTCCATGATTTTTTCACAGATGAGCTATCTCAGTCTTCAATGAACACTACTTTATAGAAAAGGTAGTTGGAGTTGGTAACAAGAAATCAGGAAAGAAAGACATCATGCAAGAGAGATGGTTTAGCTAACCAAAAACAGTAGTTCAGCACTGCCTCAAACAGCACGGATCGTCGTTTATTAGTTGATTGTTTCCCTTGAGGAGAGAACTGTCATCAGTCCCTTTACCACTGTTGGGACTGCACAGCCTTCCCTTGAAGCTTTTTACCCAATTCCTCCCTCAGTGTTCTAATCCTCCTTAGCACCTTCTTTAATGCCATTGTGCTCTAGTGGCTTATTAAGATTCCGGCTTCCTTCTGATCAAACTGTGCCAGCAGTCTGTTTGTTGCCTGATGAACTGTGGTATTCTGAACTATCTTCCCAGTAGACAAGACATAAAGAAATGCTTTGGTTGGTGTGAAGTTGCCAACCTGCACTAACCTGGAGTTGAGGGGAAAAACTTCCCATTCCCCAGAGATACTAACACATTTGAAGCTGACAGAAAACCCAGACACATACTAAATCCAAACGAGGAACGGTGGAAGCTTCGTCCCACTCTTAGTGTGGGACAGAGCTCAAGCTAGAGAGGGCACAGGATTTTTACACACTCCACCTTGTATGCAGAAACTGACTGCACTTATCATCAGTGTTATTCTAATGCCCCACACCACCAAGCCTGTCAACGCGGTGAAAGTAGAGAAAGCCTTCCTTATCTCCTCCTTACATCAATGTCATTCACAGCCCTCTTCATACAGGCACATGCTAAATGCCTGA
Organism: Platysteira castanea; assembly: GCA_013397175.1. Lineage (NCBI taxonomy): Eukaryota > Metazoa > Chordata > Aves > Passeriformes > Platysteira > Platysteira castanea. The sequence continues at coordinate 404,239 of VYXC01006378.1, forward strand.
AACTGTGAGAGCCCCTCAGACTGGTTCCCAAGCAAAAGGAGTCATCTTCCAAAGGACCCCTGGCTTCCTCCAACAAGAATACACAGGGCAAGGATAGACAGGGTCTACACTTGGGTCTAGTACAACCAAATGACATTAAATTCACCATTTTTCCTGACTCATTTTTTTCCCACAGGAATTCATAGGCCCTAGAAGATCCCATACTAGCCCACTCCTTTAGTGATTCATACACCAAGCAGTTTGAATAGGTAAGAAATACGAACTTCTTCAGAGTTGCAAGTGATTCAATGCCCTGGGGCCATTTAATTTCTACAAGAGAGTGAAATTTATATGCATTTTCACATTTGTAAACACAAAGACCCTAATGCTATACACTTACACTTACACCTTTTGTGCTTAGCTTTCCATTTTCCTTATGATGCTTCTTTTTGCTTAGTTTTCATATGCTGTTGTCATTTCAAGTATTTAATCTGGCACGGAGATAACTCCTAGTCTGTACAAGACCATATGCCACACTTGGAGAGTAGAGCAAACACAAATAAGGAGCTTTCATCTAATCTCTCATTTAATTTGCAATGATCTAGACCACTGTAATATGAAGTAGTACCATACCAACACCAACATTTAAAATCAACAAACTACTCCAGAGAGCACACCTGCTACATCAACTAGATTCTGTCTGACCTCACCCACATATAAATTGTGACTGGGCACAATGTGGGTAGCTTATCACAGGGCTCACAGGAAATTAACATTTTACCAGCAATTACTCCTCTGAAATTTATAGAAGAAACAAAATGATACCCAGGATCTGTGCACTCCAGTGTTTTTAATTGGCAGCAACAGTTAGACTTAGTCTCAATGTTTCCAGTATATTAGCTTGATAGCTCCTGGTCTGAGCCTAGTAGAGAAACCAGAGGACAAAACTGCACTAGTTCTTATAAACACAATTAAAAATGGAGAAATAAAATCATTTCTCTTGGCACCATAGGCAAAAAGTAAAAAACTGAGTAAACTTTGCATTGTCCAAGTAGACATGGGTAAATTCCAGCTAGCTGTACTCATTCTTTGCTACATCTAACTGAGGTTTAGCTCACACGTTTCCTGATGCAACTTAGTGATAGCAAGCCAGCAGGTGTGCATACTTCAAGACATCTTCTCAAACAGCTTTTGAGAGAGAAGAAAAGACATTCTTCCTTCAATTCTCCCTGTGACTCAGAGGTTGAGATGTAACAGGGACAACAAAAACATCAACAGAAGTATTTTCCAGTACAAGGGATACTTCATCATCATCTGAGCAATTAAACTACATTTGAAGATCACTGTACCATATACAAGGAAAAAAACCCAACAACCATATCCTAAGGGGTTGCTTTCTTCTGCCTGAAAGTTAAGTGACACTAAACATTTCTAAGGCTCTGTGTTACACAATAGATACAGCTTTCTTAGCCATGTATGCATGTTATATTTGTCATTTACGCTGACTGACAGTGACTTAAATGTCAGCATACAAGCAAACCAAGACTCCTGAGAATGGCATATTGCAAATTAATGATGAGTAAATTTCAAAAGGTTCCTCAGTTTCAAGTCAGCTCACCATCTGTATTGAATGTATTGAATGCCATATTTATAAAAAAGTCTATGCTACAGGGTTGTATCACAAGTCCTTGCTGATTAAGAATTGACTAGAAACATTACAAATACAATTACATGGGAATTTTTTTGCATTTTCAGTTTTAGTTAGTTGAAACTCAAACTTTATAACATAACTCAAAATAATACAAATTCAGTAAAGCATGTGTTTTTAGATGTGCTTAAAGTTTGGGCTTTTTAGCCTAAGTAGGTAATCAGAAATTAAGAAAAAATTCGATAATTTTTTTCAGTTTCTGTATTGCTTTGTCAGTCAGTGGTTTTTGTTTCAGTCATTTCCCTCTTTTTATACCTCTTGTTCACAGTCCTGCCCCTTCTGTTACCTTCATTTCCCTTCTACCGCTATGTGTATAATAAATATCTGCACTGTATAAACATCGTCTAAGATATGACTCCAAACTTTTAAAAAAAATCTGTAACTGATGAGGCCAGAAAATATCAAGATTAATAGAAAAGTCCTCCTTCTACTTCATGTTCTCTTAGTTACCAAAGAACACCATTTTTCCTCATAAATATTGAAAACTGTTCACAAAAACCAGGAATACTATTTCAGTTAGTTTTCCCTGGGTGTATGTAAGTTCTATATATATAAAAATAAGTTAATACAAACAGTTTCATATGCAACTTTTCAACCAACCAACCTGAAGATTACATTTGAAGCTCTGAAATACAAATAGCAGAAATTTATATATGTACTTCTAATATCTTCCTTTACTAGCCTGGAAAGCTATGCTATCTTTACAAATCTTTGTTGTCTTATGCAAAACTTGAGAAAGCACCTATTGTTTATATCTGATTTTGTCTTTTATGAATGCCTTTGATCCTGCTTTGATCTTCTTGTTTCAGTCAGTCTCACAGAATGGGAGACCCAAGCTGCATTAAAATCCTTAGCATGTTTCTAAAAGCTATCATTTAATACTTTGGAAAAAATGAGACCATTAAAAATGTTTTAGCAAGATTTCTATAGAGCTTTGATTGAAAAAATTAGGTTTTAATTCTTAGATTAATATCAATATAATTCAAAGAATTAATTTTCTAAATCTAGTTAGGCAACACGTTTTCTCAGTTTAAAAGGATGACTAATAGAATCAAGATCCTCTAGTTCAGTGTTTTTGAACAATCAAAATATGCAGAATGTCTTTCATTTAGGTGAAGACAACTAATTGGGAAATTATATTTTAGAACACAGCTAACCACATTCCTATAGAATCCAACGAGTCAGAAAATTTACTCAAGTAACAATGGCCTCATGCCAGCCCAGTGAGCCTGATGTTCTAAAGGTAATGTTACTCCTCTATCTAACACATAACTCAAAAATGTGTGAATACAAGTGACAGGTACAGGTCTATAAGATAATACAGTTTAGTACTATATTCTAATATATTTTGCCACAGACCCATATTGTGTACACATAGGTATTGATCAATATGAAAACTGATACATTCCAGATATTCTTTTTCTAAGCATTTGTATATGGAAACTGGATTATTTAACAAGAAACTATCAAACCAATGTCATCAACTCCAACTGAAGATTCATAATAAAAGATGAAGAATGCTTCTCATTCAAAATATGCTTGCCCTGTTCAAGGACTTTTCAATATCAAATGCCTAAGAGATTCCTTTGGCCCATGACTGGTTCAGAAGCAAAGATAGGCTGATCACCTTGCTAGCAAACAGAACAGTAAAATGTAAGATCTTCTCTCTGCAAGCAGTGCTCATATAGATCTCTCCTCTGTACCACCACTAATATTTTTCCCCCAAACTCTAATATTAAAATACCTTTCTTGACACATTTATCCCTCTCCTAAACTTGGATTAACTTAGCCAATATTTCATTAAAAAAAAAATACGGGGAAGCTGAAGGAGGGAGCAAAAAGAGTGTTTGCTTTTTTCTCCTGCATGAAACAGGATCAGAAAAACTCTGAGCTAGTCAACCCAAACACTTTCTAACTTAGTTCATCCCTTGCCAGTCTGTTACTGTTCAAACAATCCTCCAAGAAGTATCACATTTTTTTTCCTCTTCTGGACAATTACTTTCAAGTATTTAATGTTCTTTTGAACTTAAGCCTCACACCTTAGCAAAGAAATCCTACATGTTGGCAGAAGGAAACACCATCCTCTCAACTAAATGATACAGCAGTTTGATGATGAGGTTTTAACCTTTCAGAAGTTTGTCTGGAACCACTGTGTGCCTTCTTTGTGATTTCTAGCATCCAGTTATTAAATTAAACTGACAGATGCCCCCAGAAAATATTTTATTAAGACAGTAAGGGCTTCAGTAACTTTCCAAATAACTGATTCACGTAGAGAATTTAGAAGTCATTAAAAATTTACAAGCTATTACCATTCTCTTCCTGGTTCACCTTGCAGTTCTGCCCACTCAGAAATTTCCCTTCTTTTTTGTAATATGCTTAACTACATTTAAGTATGAAAGTCTACACGCAAAAACTGACGTTAATAATTTGGACAGTTTTGACCATTTCAACAGAATTTCACTGCAATGGATTTATATGTAAACTATTCAGTAGTGCCCTAGACACTGCCAAAAACATCCAATTTGATTGTAGGCATCCCAGCACAGCTGAGTGACAGCTATAAAGGAATCAAACTGATAGCTTACAGCAGTCCAAACTGTTGATTTTCTTTGCTGAATGAATTAATCAAAACTAATGTTCATAGCCTGTCTGTGAAAAAGCTTTAAAGACTTCCTAGTCTACAGGTAATTATTTTTCTTTCTTCATCTCATTCTTTCAATGTTACATTAATATTCTGAGCTGTGGTTTTACATGGGCATTTATTTTGTAACAAGCTCAAACATGAGAAAGCAAATACTTGCCTTTAAATGCAAACAAAAGAAAAATGGATGTTATTATGTGAATAAAGCTTTACTTTCTCCCCAGTCTTCTTTAATCAGTTAAGAAACTAATAACTTGTACAAAGACAGGAACACTGATTTAAGCATTGTATTCCCTAAATCCTGTCAAACACATTATAATAGTCTGTTCTTGACTTTTACAGAAGTCCACCTGACTCACACTCCATATTAACTGCAGAAATCAATTAGCTGGGCAATAAACCCATTATGTCCTATATTATAGAAATTAAACTTTCCAAGGATGGGTGTAGAAGGGGAGCCTCCACAATATGAAACACAGGATGGAAACACAATGTAATTTCTTTATGCTTCTGCTGGAAACCTAGTTGAAGGTTATACACATCCCTAAATCTCCATATAAAATTTTAATAAGACATCAAAAAAGCTTCAGAATTCTGCATCCATACTTAAAACAAAAAAATCTGTCACCAAAAATGGTTAGTTTAGAACTTATTTCTAAGAGTTGGGGAGAAAAAAAAAAAAAACAACAAACCTAATTAAATGAAGATCCTATTTTTACAAAGATCTACAAACATATTTCATCTGAAATGTAATAAATGCAACCACTTCACACTGATGGAAATACAGACAGGCAACATTCCTATTAACTTCACTGGCTGATGTTCCTACCAACTTTATCTATGATTATAACTATGCATATAAATCTCTTCAGGATCAGAGCTTACGCTGCTTCAGAGAGAACTTAAATTGTAGTGAATAATTTTTTCATTAAATCAGTGAGCAAAATAGCATTTTCCCTTATTGCCAATTATCTGTAACTAGATAAAAATATCTACTCATTGGCAAATTTTCACAATTTTCTGAACAAATTTTAGTTGTAAGATTTCTTGTGAGGTATGCACTACTTGGTGATGACCAGCAATATGCACTCATAAATTAATAGTGGTCTGTGTGATCGATTTTTTTGGGTCACAAGACAATGATCTCTTTTTTTTAGATGATTCCAATATTTCACTAACCTTTCTTAAATAAATGTAAGGTAGTGAGATACGGATTTCTCTTTATATCTACACAAATACCATCAGGAGGCTTTAAAATTCAGTTTCTACAAACACACAAACAGAAGAAATGCTTCTTGAACAGTTAAAAAAAAGAATATTTCCAACATTCCGCAACAGTCAAAGTCTATAGCATTTTTCACACAGAAGAGTTCACCTTAAGAGCCCTGGACAAAATTCAGCATAGCTGAAAAATTCAGACAGCATTTTAGATTTTTGCCTTAAGTATCCCATTATTCCTGTTTCTGCAAGTCTGACAAGAAGACTACAATGAAAAGCACCATGTAGATTGGAAAAACCAAGGGGTTTTTTCTACCTAATGTGGCAATATGTTTTAGACAGTTATCATATGCCTTCATTATTTATATTCAGAGTTTGATAATACATCATTTACACCACACTTGATCTGCTATTATAAAAAAAACCGGCCAAATTCAAATGACTTGAGTATTGCCATTAAATAATCAGACAAACATTTGCTGGTCATGTCTTTTTGCGTGTTTTTTTTTTTNNNGGGGTTTCCTTTTTTTGTGTTTTTTTTTTTTTTTTTTTTTCCTTTTTGCATGACCTTTCATGGCTTTATCCCAGGCCCTGCTCCTGGTACCACTCAGATATGCATTTGTGGAAATGTCATATTTGTGTTTTAATGTTTGAAACACTTGGGTCCTGCATTGTACTCTACTGGTTTTATACTTCCTTTCAACACGGTTGTATTCTAGGAAGAAAATTATCTAATTCCACAATTAATTTCTACCTGCTGTGACAGTGCACCCTCAGGGTAAATATGATATTTTATATTAACACACTGAAAGCTTCCACTGTGATTGACCTTAAAGACACTGACAAATTAATTACTTTGCTCATCAATATGGCATGGCAGCTAAAAGATTTGAGCAGATACCCAGCCAGTTAACATGCATGCTGCCATCTGCTGAATATGACAGCAAGGGATTTGTGCTGTTCTCTAAAAGAAAAGCTGTGCTGCTTTCCAAGAAGTATGTCATCAAACTTCTCATTCACAAGTCAGATAATGACTGTTCATGTTCTGTAAAAGAATTGGTAGTGTCTCCTGGCTTTTTTCACCCATGGGTTTAAAACTAAAAAGGAGACTATCTCAGCAAATTCATTAAAACTTTGGGGTTGAGTCCGCTGCTTAACAGCTGAAGCTAGGTTATATTCAAAAAGATCATTAGATTTATATGAACACTCATGCAGCGCAAATGTGAGAAAGGAATTTCACAATTTATGTGCCTCATTGTCCACCCTCAGTATTACTCTGATTTAAAACACTCTCCTCTGGCTTGAGACAAAAAAAATAGTATTAATGTGTAAGCTGAAGTTCCTGCAAAACAATGATCAGGGGCCAGCAGAGAGAAGCAACTTTTTAAAAAGATTAATTATGAGAGAGTTTGATACCATTCATACAAAGACTACAGCTAGCTTCTGAAAAAAAGCAGACGGGTCCCAAAACCACACACATTTTCAACTCACTCCGTACTGCCCCTGTAATTAACATTCATATCAAACTGGTCTACATAGCAATATGTAATATATACATATAAAACTATATAATATACATCATACTGGTCAACAAATACATGCTGATAGGAAATGCAGCACCTATATTTTCTCAGATATGTTGAGGAATAAGATAGGTGGCTGGCTCCAAGTCCTGCTCACAGCAGAAGAGACAAGCCAGTTGTGTAGATCACCACCATTCACATCATTGCAGGATAATTCTGGCTGGAGGAGACCTCAGGAGGTCTCCAGTTCAAACTGCTGCTCAAAGCAGGGCCAGCTGTGAGGTCAGACTTCATTACTCAAATTTTTATTCAGTCTGGTCTAGAAAACCTCCAAGGACGCAGATGGTACTGCCTTGCTGGGCAACCTGTTCCACTGCTTGACTTAACAGTGCAAAGGAGTTTCCTTATGTCTTAATATGTGAGGTATTTACAGTTTTTATGCTTCCTGAATATTAAATATTGTAGGTATGATTCACTTTTTAGACACACTAGTTATAACTGAGGGGTAGCTTTACAAAAGATCAACAAAATTACTGGAATGTAAGCCACAGCTTGAGGGGCAAAATGGGACATTTTGATCCAAAGCACAGCTTTATTACAGTTATTTTTTATGGATGATTTAATCCAATTATTCCCTCTAGAACTTACAAATGGGCTGATACCATACAGAAAACTGAAGAGAATCTATAAACTTTCTTCTCTAAAGAAGAGATCCCATGTTTACTTTGACCAAGTATCATAGCCAAAGCTATGAGGGAATTGGAATGAATGGAATCATTGCATCTGTCCCTCTGTGGCTGCTGTGCAACAGGATAGGAGGAAAATCAAAACAATATTTTAGAGTCAACTCTCAAGCATTTGGGGTAACACTGGGAAAATGGAATAGGATAAAAAATGCAAGTTATAGACTCCTAAATTTGATACTGTAATGAGAAAATTAAAAACAAATGACACAGAACGTTGTGGAATGCAGAAGCAGCTCAGCTGTTCAGCCCAGCCAGTGCAACCCTTCATCAGCTCACTGCACTGCTTTGAGACCTGGGTGGAGCTGCCTTTTTAAAGTATTTATCTTCCTAACATTTACCTCCTACAAAGCTGCCTACCTGCTTAAACTGAGAGAGCACATTGACAGGCTTCTTCCACAGCTATGCACCTATACCAGTATTCAAAATCCTACAGAATCACCTGGAGGACTCCAATAAGGATCATCTTGAAAAACTACTTTTTTTTCTGATTAATTATATTCTAACATCTACCTGGAACTCAAATACCAAATATGTGTCAACTTACAAAAAAATACCCCAACAGTGCCTGAAATTATGTCATCAGCTACAACAAGCCCCTGGCTATATGGGACAGAACCACGAATATTGTAACAGTGCCACAAGTAGCACCACACTGGTAGGTCCCTTTAAAAACTGAAACTTATTAAAAATCAAAGCAATGAACTACTGTATTACAGAAGACACCCACCTCTTAAGATCATTTGTCTTTGTGACAAGTTCTTATGCAAACTTTTCTTTCTCCATTCCAGCAGAAATTTCTGCACCAAGACAGAGATACTACATACACTGATCTCTCATTTGGGGAAAAAATACTACGCATGATGGTTAAATCAAAACCTTAAAATAAAACAGAACACAAAATCCATCAGAACGTTTGCACCATCATTTATAATCGTGACCTAATCTTTCAATACTGGCACCCTTAAGCGATTATGACAAAGGCTGGTATTGCAACTGAACTTTTAGTAGTGATTCCTTATTATTTTATTATTTTGAGACCCAGTCCTGCAAGATGCTGAATCCTGGGAACTCAACAATGGTCAATAGTTGAGGATACTCTGGCCTTTCAATTCCCACAACCTTCATGTTGCTACACCAGAATATTGCAAGCAGCCTCTTTACTGTGACGCTTTGGTCACTAAACATTCATATATATGCTCTAAGACAAACTAGTTTTGCCTGCATATATATATTTAGAGAATTACTACCAAAATAAATTCATACGTGTCATCATACGGAATACTGCACTTTGTTACTTCTGCAGTTGAATTTGCAAAGTACATGAAAAATACATAAATGAGAAGAAGTATTAAATATCAAACATTCTACAGATTCGCAAGACTTAGCTGGAGACTTAATCAGCTACTTAGCCCAACTTTAATTGTGACTTGATAGGCTGAAAATTATGTATTTTAAGAGATAATAGTCCATTTTAAATATTGCCAATTGAGTATTTTAGCATTTAAAAATCATATTATTCCTACTCTCACTGAATCAGACAAACCAAATTTCTATCAAACAACTACTAGATTTTTCTATCTGCACTCTAATTCTGAAATAAAACACTTTTTAATCTTAATTCTCCAAGTTTCACTTGTTCTATGGGATCATACTTTTTTTGTGATCTTGTAGAAGATAATCTTAATCCTTAAATTTTATGACACTTAAAATTTTAAAAGTCATGCCTAACCAACAATACAATTAAAGGCTACTCTGATGGGATGTGTTGTACAGTACTTGTCCATACTGGAAGGGGAACATGCCAGAAAGCTTGTGAGCCGAGTTCCATAATCTTCTAGGAAAAGCATTTTTGGTAGAGAAGCACTCTTTATAGATGCTGTCACTTGTACAAAGAAGAATGTCCTTCCTACACTTCACATTGATGAAATCTTTAATTACACTTTCTCATTTCTATTCATAGTGATTTAAATATAACTGAACTATAAATCTGAAAATACTATAGCTATATTGTACTCTAAAGATTATGTTAACTCCTAAAAGGCCAGAAATAGGATTTATTTTATAGATTTGTTTTTGATGCATGAATGAAGTCCTGAATTAAAAAGTAAATAAATAAGCATGGTATCCGAAAGAAAAACAAAGCAAGCTAAATCACAGAAATGTTTACAAATATTGATATTAGCTTTATACACAATTTAAACTTCCACTGAGCTAAGTATTTCTTGTATTTCATAGGAACTGTGAATACATGGGAATATTTTACCAAGGCCATTTCTTCACCAGTGAAAATTAAGGTCAAAAGTAAATTCTAAATATGTGTTAGCTTTAAACAGAGAGTTAAAGAGGTGCCTGACTCACTGGTTCTCTATTAAACCTGTGTTATCATTATTAAACATCTTCCAGTACTGAAATATTTCTGTCCATCTGTCAGGTGCAACTTGGTATTTGTCAAGGGAGGCAGTAACATTTATGCTGACTCACAGCTCCTCACATCACATCACACTGGCACTGGCACAAGCTCACTGGGAAATAACAGCCCTGCACTTCTGCAGAAACTTGAATTTTAACTATTTTCAGTGCGCTCCTACAGAGAGATACAAAGAAAGGTAACATTCACAGAAAAGTTCACAAAACAACCCTTTGTAGCAAAAATTCTTTTGAAATATTCACTTCAAGAAAGCAGGGAGTAGGAAAAACATCAGCTCTTAAACTTTTTTCAATAATTATTTAATTATTTTAATTTTGATAACATACAAAAAAATCAAAATACATTTTTCAGGTACTAGTAGGACTTCAAAAAATTCTCTATTTAGAAAAGTAATCACCACTGGGACAGTTGCACTGAAAAATATGCTTCTGAAGCCTCACTTTGATATTTTAACAAATACAGACATGTGGCTTAGGAAGTAAGGTCGTAGTATTGACAGATTTGAAAATTTACTCTGCTGATTATAAATTGTATTTCAATTGGATTGTAAAAACTATACAAATATTAGCAAATTCAATCATTTAAAGTCGACCTGAATTTTGTCCCACTTGTGCAGTATTTTGTATTTTATTTGACATCTATGTACTCTCCATGTAATGGCTAAATAAAATTAATATTTTACTAATTTTTCTAACCATCTGATTTAAAAACATTTCAAGTGTTCTGTTTCGGTCTTGTTCTTTACAAATGTAAACAAATATAATGTGTCAAAAATTCACTTTTATACTGTTGATAGCTTAATTTTGTTTGTACCTTTTTCTCTTTCTTTAGTTTCCTTGAGATATCAAAATATTTTCTGTAGTGAAGGACAAATTTATCCTCTTCAAGGACATTTCAGAGCAGTTAACATCAACAAGGATCAGCATTCAACCCTTCTTTCCAGTTCCCTAGGCTTTTCATTCTCATAATCAGGGGAATGCCTAAAATTTAAAATCTGGACCACCTTCCTAACTTAGTAGAAAATACAATACCCATGAAATACTAAGGGTAAGACCAATTTCATGAAGAATTTTCTTGTTTGGAAAAAATATTTGTTAGCACTGCAATTCAAAAGTTTTCAGATGTTACCTGCTACAAATAAAGATTGTCTTTCCACAGATGCACATGTACAGTGTTCTTTTTCATAACTCCCATCACTGCTTTCAAGCTCGCAAACTCAGATTGCAGAACTTTGAATTTATTTATGTATAATTTGGTACCTACACCCAATTTATCAACTTCACTTACCGTGCACCCAGGTGAACAAGTCTCTGTCTTATTCCAACTGCCAGCAATACCTCTTGCAATACGGTGTGAAGAAAAGTTTTTATAACTTCAGGCACACACTGAGAACATCCTTCCCCATCTAGACAAGCTGTATTCACAGTGTGCCTCCATTCTGCTCATACCCTGTCCCTTGATGCCTGCAAGAAAGCCTTTGGTATCTCTTTTCTTTTCTCTCACAATCATGAATTTCACACTGACTGCAGCAGCCAGTCTCCATACAAAGACCTCAAGAAGAAATGTCATTCACATAGAATTTCACAGGTTTCTAAGGATGATTAAAAGCTCTGCTAGAGAGAGATCTTCCCAATCAGGTATTCCCTTGCCACTTCAGGGCATACAGCAAAAATAAAAATTTCTCATGAGGGCTTCAATTTGTTTAATTTTTCAGATACACTTTAGCAAACATAATTATTTCAGGTACTGACTGCTAATGATTCTCACCAGCCTTCAGACAGTCTTTTCTAGCAAAAAAAATTACTTATCAGCTTGCTAGAGGGTGGAGGAATAAGTCTATTCCATATTTTAATTTTCTTCTGAATGGATTGTTACAATCTAGCAGGGGAAAAAATGGGTCATTTTATGCTATCCTTTTGAAACATGTTTTGGTACCTTTTCATATATCAAACAAATTATTAGTTTGTAACCCATAAAAGTATCTGAAGAGCTCAGGACTTCTGAAGCCTTATGTTTTTAGGAGCCTGGGGAACCACTGGTTTTATTTTTAACTTTATTCTTCAGTATTTTACTGATTTCAAAGACAGATATTCCAAGCAGCATCAGGAAGTGGAAAAACATACTGACTGCATCATCAAAGCTCCTTAAAAAGTTTGCATTCTATGATTAATTCAATAGTTCATATACTTTGCCAACTTTATCTATGAAAGACTGAGAGAAAAAGAAGGGGGGAAAGGGTGGGGACAATAAATCTAGGGAAAATTAGAGAACTAGTCACTGAGGTGCTCTAGAAAAGATTTAAATACCTTCAATCTTGCCTTTGTGGCTTTGAATAGATGTTCTTTTTTCATATGAAACTGTTTCTGCTGAAAGCACCATTCACTCTGTCCTTTGGAGAACCTCAAGCTTTCAGTGCTTTGATATCATTACTTTACTCCATATTGAATTCATATAAATATATGTGGCTGTCCTCTTTTATATTTTT
>VYXC01006378.1:418811-457117 GCA_013397175.1 Platysteira castanea
GCCCAGGGCACCGCCGCACCCCGCACACGGCCCCGGCAGCACCCCTCGCTCGCAGGAGCTGTGTCCGCCGCAGAGGGACGGGGCTGCCGCGGCCCCGGCCCGGTGGCTGTCCAAGGCCGATCGCTGTCCAGCGCAAACCAGCGGCGATCCATCCCGCTCCAGGCAAGGAGGCATTTACAGCGCTGGGTGACTGCAGCAGTTCTGGGGAAGCAGCGAGGCGCTGGAAGCAGGGATCGGCAGCCTCCAACTGCAAATAAATTTGTTTAGAGTGAAACTGGAGGCGTCACGTGAAGACACTGAATTTAGTACTATAGCCACGCTCCGGGTTGCTGCAGAGTTTTGTTATTTACAAACGTGTTCAAGTCACCAAGAGATCGCAGCTGATATTGAAATAATGATAGAAGTAAACAATAGGCTTTAGCCATGCAGCCTGGCTTGTGAAGGAGATTTCAGATGAAGTCATTTGGAAAATCAGAATTGCACTCTACCACTTACAAGCAATAATGACTGAAAGCCCCCACGTCTGCAGATGTCTGTAATGCTGTATTTTATAGATGTAGAACTTGTCTCATTTGTCGTTTTTTGTGGCATACAGTCTTGTAACTGTGAGCATTGTAGAAACGTGACAAGAGAAAACATTGCTATAGTATTGCAGTCCATTACCAGTAGCAGTCCATGCCATGTTGCCACAATTTGTATTGCATGTTGGTGAATGTCATTTTAATGATACCAGTTGGGTACTAGACAACCATGTGAGGCAATGCTCAGCTCTTCTGGCAGATGGTTCATTTAAAATAAAGGTATCAATCATATACAAATATTTACTGAATGTCCAACAATATGGAATGGATGCTCCTTATTAAAAACAAAAACAGAACCTAAAAAGCAAGTCAGTGGAAATCTGATTTACAGCTGCAGTATTCTGACTGCTTTTCGATCAGTAAGATACAGTGACAAAAAAGCAGGAGGTGATAGTGGATATAACATTACCTAAGAAATTAGTTATATCAGTTCTGTTAAATAAGAGCTATTGCTGTGCCTGTAAGGAGACTCATCAGGCAATGCACACACGGGAGTTTCACATCTGTGTGAACAGCAGCACATGGTCTCATTATAATTAGAGGTTTCCACACATTCATTTTCTTCATTTTTCTGTCTTCTGTTACCCTTAGCAAGAACTATTAAAGAGACTGCATAAAAGCAGGAAAAGGAAATTTATGTCATTCTCTGTCCACAGAAGAGTAAAACCACTAATGAAGCAAAAAGAGCTGGCAGAAAAATTCTCTTTTTGTTCAGGCCCCAAACTAACACTGGGGAAAAGTGTTCCATCTTATGTCTCTGTCACCATCCAGCACTGAAAACCAGGATGAGACACTGGAATGAAATGGAACAAATGAACTTTGGAAACTTTGCTTCTAGCCCTTTTTGCTGTGGTATGCTGTGCAGAGGGCATGAAAACGGCCTTTTATTCATCACTCTGTGTGACATTTCCAGAGATACTCAGATGTTCTTTCCAGACTCTTTTGACTTTGTCAAGGGTCAGGAATAAAAAAGCTCAAAAGTCCTTAAGATTAGATTAAAATTAGAGCCCTTCGTTGAAATCTGGTTTTTATCAAATCTAACTGGATTTTCATAAATTAAAAAAAGTGAAATCAAATGGATCCTACACCACATTAAACATAAAAAGTTGTCACATGGCAAATAATAATTTAATTTTGTTGACTATGAGCAATATATTTCATATTTCTGTGGAAAATTATATCTGTAAAAATTTTTACAATGTTTTTCTAGCAAACAAGTACAAGTCTGAATGCACACTCACTTCAGAAATGGAACTGGTGCTCAATTATTTATCTTGCTTTATGCTAAATTGAAACAGAATACTAATTTTCTGTCCTGCGGGTTGGGAAACAAATCTGTGGTGTGAAACTGATTGTAGGAAACAAGGGGATGGGAAATTCTTTCTTTTCCAGAAAGAATTGTGCAGTATGCTCCTGCCTAGAAAGACAACTTTTTATGTGCCCTTGAAACTCACAAACTTATTAGCTTAGGGAGATGAATCACCACAGATATTTCCAGTATACACAATACACTTCTAGTCATGGCCTACATAATTTTCAGGCAATAATTTATTTTATTGATCACCTTTTTTAAAATAATGCCTTGGGGAGTAAAAAAAATTCTTTAATTTAGTACCAGGCCATCACTGAGTCAAGACTGCTGTCCACAGGCACTCTTATTATGACAGAGATGTTGTGCTGAACTTACTCAGTTATTTACTGATAGTAAAGTGTTTAAGTATCGCCATCTTATGGTAAAATATGTAACAAAAATTTATATATGCTTTATTCCCCAATCTCTGAAACATTAAGATTTTATTTCAACTACAGCAATTTATTGCCCATGCTTTTGAATTATTTTTTTTAAACTTGATATCAAATATTGAACAACTGTAGAAATTCTTCTTAAACAAATGGAAGGCAGCTCACTAATGATTAATTTTAACAAAAATGCTAATTACTGAATATCAGTTTAAGATACTTATTAAATGTTGTATTTGTTGACTTTATTTTATTTTTTCTCTGTATTTACATAGGATTTTTTAAATTATCTGTGATAATATATGTCATTAAAGATTTATGTCCAGCGGGGTGGCTAGACATTCTAGCTGGCTTGAAGCCAGCTATATTGAAATGATTTGGAATTAAAATCCTCCTTTCTCATACTCATAAGTGCAGTATCTTGAAAGAAGGAAGTAGCCAATATTAGGAAATTTCTAAGAGTTACTGCTAGATGGCATCTCTGTGCTGCTTTTCTCCACCTGGAGTTTTCTGTAATGACCTTCACAGTATGTTAAGTGGACTTCTTTTATAAGGGTTGTTTGCTGACCATCATTTGCTAATCACAGTGGTATAACCAAGTAAGCATTTTATAGTGTGATAAAGCTGCTCCACATAGAACTCAGGCTCAGCATTTTCCCAAGTAGATGGCATTTTGTAAGTTTAATTTTGGAAATCTAAATAGATCTGATAAATATGTTCAGGTTTCAAAGCAGTTAATGACCTTTAGGCCTTTAAATTTTATAATGGCTTTATATCCTACATATAGGATATGGATATGCGGTTTGTTTTCCATTATTTGAATTTTGCAAAAAAATATTTCAGAAAATGACTGCTTAGTACAATCCCAGGCAGAAACTAAGTGCAGTATTATTAAGGACAGTTACAGAAAGGAGCTGTGATTTATATTAATTGCATGGGATAATAGGATGGTTGGGAATATTAACATTAAAAAATAAAAGCTGATTTGAAATCAGTCATCTATTTTTGAATGCTTAAACTTTGCATCTTTGGAATGGCTGTGTTTCTAGATTTTAAAAATCTGTGATTTTCACACATAATCAGACCATACAAATAGCCACTAAAATCTTTGTTTATCCCAGATTTCAAGAACTTGTCAGTAGGCAGGGTGCACTGCTTTAGTGCTGCTTAGCAATGCAAATTAATTTATCCCTATTGCAGAAATTTATAAGAATACTATGTACAGCAAAGGGTTACCACAATACACTATTGTACTGAAAATATGACTCATAGGACTACAATACACTGCAAAATTAAATCTCATTACCTACTTGGAAATTAATTTACTCTGTTTCCTACAGTATTAGTACTTAGTCAATATGAAAATCATTCCTAATTATTTAACCTCCAAGGTTTAAGAATGCTCTAAATCATTAATTGCTGAATGTGGTCAACTCTCACTTGGTGTCTGCTCTGCCATTTCTGAGGGTCATGACTCAACAGCCATTGAGGAACATCTTGTTACTATCAATATGCCCTGGGCTCTCTCCCAGGTGTCATTCCAGGTACTTTACTCTCACTCTAGTAACTTCAGTCAATATGCAAAGACCCAGGATTGTAGTTAACACTGCTTGTTCTTCCCGCAGTAATCAATACAATGCCTTCTAACCTTTCGGTCCTGGGAAAAAAGGATGCTTCTTATATTTCCTATTTGTCTACACTCAGTGACATACATCCATCATTACGTTATATAAAATCACAGAAATGTATTCATTACATCATTTTAAGTAACATATGTTAAGATATTGGAAGAGCATATGCAAAAACACACGTGAGTGACAACTGCACGAGTGCTAACTCCCCTGTATCTATCAGATATCACATGGTCTTTAAGGGCTTTCTAAAACTGTTGATGCTGTGGGAAGAGGTCCTTTTTTTCTCTGGTTAAAAACTGATTCCTCTGTTGCTCATGACTATTATGACTTCTACTCATTTGAATGCATGCAAAACCAATTATGTACATTATACAAAGTCTCAAAAATAGTTTTATTTTTATACATATACACAGACATATCCTCACAGGAAGCAATTATTTTTCCAGTAGAGGCATATTGCCTTCAGGTAACCAAGCTTCTACCTTTCTTCTATGTTTGGCCAAGTCATAAGCCAGTGAAAGAGAATCAATTCACAAAGTCTTCAAAGAAGAAAAAGCTGAAGCAGAGAAGGCAACTGTCAGGAACAGGAAATGCATTATTAAAGCTATTAAAACAACATCAGTTCAAAAAATGGTATTTCTAGTTGGCTGCAGATTTAACAGTTGTGTTAAAATTTCAAGCTCAAATATGTGAAATTCATAAGGGATGTATCAAGAAATGAACAGGGAGTCTTCAGAGAGGGCCCAGTCTATTTGGGGCACTGAAATCCCCTTTTTCAAAACTGCAGTATAACAAAAATGCTTCAGGGCATCACTTGGGCATTCTTAGTGAATCTTGACTGAAAGCCAGGGAAAATTCAAAAGCTTTCTGTAAATCTTTGCAGCAGGGGTCTGGGAGAAGTCCTCTCAAGGACCATCTTTCACAGGAACTGCTTCACTCCACAAGGCAGTAGATTTCTTGTCTAAGACCAAACCTAGAGAAAGCAAGGACTTTGTGTGCCTGGGATTGAGTACAGAATTCTTTTCATGAGTGAGAATTCAGAAACAGTCAGTTACCTTACTTTCAGAGTTTCAGAAATTCTTTAATTTACCTCAGAATTCCAGACCAGATCTATTATTCACATGTTTTTAAACCAAGATATGTGACCCAAGCACACGGTTCTATCCACATTAATCATTCCACCTAAGAATCTCGCCAGCAGAGTTCTTAGTCCTGTAAGTCAGTAAAAAACCAGAAATGCAATAACAACACATGTTACTCTTAAAGGTACTTGGACATGACCTCCCATGTCACAGCACTACTTCCAAGATTCAGTCACACTTCACTGTAAGCATGAACTGCAGCTTCTGATTTTTTCCTTAGTGACTCAAAGAAAACTGACCTTCTGTCAGCAGCCTAATCTACTAGGACACTTGAAACTATTTCGAAAACATTACTATCTTTATTGTTTTTGTTTTAATTTCTGACATTGAGGGGCTTTAAAGGCTAGACTTGGTTTTATTTGGAATTGAAGAATTTGTATTTTTGTCTTAAGGAGACATCAAGACAGCAAAATGCAAAATAACATGGCCCCCTGTATGGATTAGTTTATCACCATTCCATCCCTTTTAGAATAGGACTAAAATATTTTTTAATAAATTAGGAAGTATTTTAATAAATAAGGAAGTAACCGTTTGTCTAGTCAGGCATGTGTTGTCTAAAACTAGATGATCTCTAGTCTTTATCTTTACTGGCCAGCTTCTAGAGATGGTTTCCTAATAACTACTTTTTCTGACAACAGGACTGATTTATACCAATTAACTGAAGAAACCACAAAATGTGTGCCTTCTTAGGGAAGGAAACAGAGCACAAAATATTGGTGATGCAAGCAGCTGACATTGAGAAGTAACTGTATCAATGGATACCGGAATATACACAAGAATTTACTTACTGGAAGGTTCATGGTGGTATACTTTTCTTTCATACTCTGCTATGCTGCCTTCAGCTTCGTGACAAAGGTTTACACACCAGAAAAGCTAAAGAAACAACCAGGTATATTTTTCATTAGTCAGTAACCAATCTTAAATTTGACTTTGAGTTATAGCCCAAAGTAGATTGAATACCAGGCCTATGGATATGGAATTGTTTAAATTCTTACCCAGCTGCTTCTGTAGCTATGTCTTTTCACAAGAAAGAAAAACATTTTATGTAATTACTCATAAAATATGCAGTCCTCTTTATTTAAAACATTTTTTTCCTCAGGAGGAATTAAAGAAACTTTAATATTCTGACCTCTTCTGAGACTGTTTCAGACTTTCAAATCACTTAAGTAACTAACCTAAAGCAGCCCCAGATAACACAAATGCAGTGTTTTTCATCCTGCATTCCCCTGAAGAGCAGTCATGTGTCTGCTGCAGTGCCTTCTAACGAAACAAATCCTTGTAACTGTGAGTTAATGATTCTGTTTACTAATTTCACTGAAAAGCATGTATCAGGAAGCATAACAGCAGCTTCAGCAAATTCTGGAAACAAGTAGCCCTCTTCACTGCTATGGTTTTGGGAAACTGTTTGCATCCTCCTCAAGCTGTAAAGTAACCCATAAGGGGGCAGCTAGAACAATTGGAGAAAACTAACTCCATTCTGAGTGAGAACTGAGGGAACTCTCTTATTAAGTGCCAATCATAATATGGTGAATATTATTCTTAAATTATTGGGGCATGTTATTAAAAAGAGTTTATAGAGATTTTCATGGACTTCCTTTCTTAGAACCACAGCTATAGGAATATACTTGAAAATGTGTTTCAGTGTGTCCATTTCAAGGAGGCAACTAAGCACTTACGTATTTTTCCGTGTATGAAATTGTAAAACTATTTGAGTTTGGACTTCAGATTTAAAATTAGATTTACACAAATATGAACTTCAGCATTTAGATTACAGTAATACTTGTGGTGACAGTAAATATTATTGATCGGAGATCTCATGATAAACACAAACCTATCACACACTTCCTCATATTAAATGGGGATGTTCAGTCTCAGTCTCCGTACTACAATTTTTTTTTCCTATTATTTTTATATAACCTCCTACATATTATTTGAACTGTTCTACCTTCTTATAATAAGACTGTGCATTTTCAATATATGGTATTGGGATGTTTTTCCCAAAAAGATACGTAGAAGGCAGTGGAGTTGTACCAAACTGTTGTACTGGGTAAGCAACAGTACATAGAACAGATGAACATAGAACAGGTCCAAAAAAGGTAGATCCAGCTGTAGATAAAAGCACTCAGTTCTCAGTTCTGAAAGCAAGTGTGTGACAGGTTTGAATTTGTAATGAGATCTGAGATCAATATTGTTTGCTGTCATCACAGGTATTTCTGGGCACCTGCATAATGAATGTAGAGATGTATGTCAGGCAGAGCAGCCTAAATACAAAGATTGCTGCTGACTTGTTTTCTGTCCTGTCTCTGAATACATGCACAATTATCAAAACACTAAAAATATATCTGTTAACAAGTAGCATAAGAATCAGCTTTAGACACAAGCAAAGGGGATGATCTCCTGCATTTCTGACTTTTTAAAGCCTCAAGTTCCCTTCTGACTCTTTACCTAGAGGCTAATCCTACTGTCTGCCATGTAACAGGCAGGAATTTTCTGACTTCCAGATACCTCCTCAGGCTCCAACAAAAACTTCACAAGTGCTCTTGCTTTTCTTTGTGATTAGTATGTTGATATTTAAATAATATGGACTTTACTATTCAACAAGCTCAAAAGTATGTATGTGTAATAACATGTGCAATTTAGCCAGATATGCAAAAATGTAGCTGAATGGCAAATGAGTAGACTGGAAGCTATATTCCATACTATGTCACACAAAAATTAGTTTCCAGTCTTAAAGAAGTCTCCTGGCCCTGAAAAATACACTGAGACCAGATGCAAACAATAAAAGAAGTTCCTTTAAGGTAGGAGGGCATGTAAATAGTAGGAGTGGCTATGTCTTCACCTTTTTACTGAATTTTCATATAAGATGTTACATATGCACCACATAACTTATGACATCAAGAAATCTGTCAGCTGTGGCTCATACAAGGTTAAATAGCTTGTTTGCATTCTAATCCTTTTCAATAGGAAGTTTATAAAAATAATTTTTAATGACCTTCTGCTATACTTGTTCTGCAGACACTGCTAAAATAAATACTTCCATATTAGCAGATGATGCAGATATATATTTCTACCTTGTTTGCTTTCCATACATCTTGCTGTGATCAGCAATCTGTCCAGCACAATTCAAGAAGCTCAGGTTTCTGTGCTGTAGTTGTCTTTTGCTGATCTTTGCCCTCTGGACTTGCTTTCTCAAAGCCACATACATCTGCTGCTCAAGTTCAAACCAGTGAATGTGAATATCTTCACTGCGGAGATAGAGTAACATAAGTGTATCCAAAGTTCCAGTTACTGACCTTGCATTGACATGTGAGATCTCACAATACCAGCAGTGTTCTGTCCTTTCTTTAAAACAGCAAAATACAACTTTAGCCTACAGACATATGTGTGTCTGTATATATATATAGTTCCCCTCTTATTTGTCAATGAAAAAGAGCATACGTTTGTAGAAAATTTTAAATGGAAATATTTACTGAATCAGTGTTCTCAGACTGCCCCATTAATTTAGACCATGGTATTTATCTTTTTTAGAGACTTAGAGTTCTCCCTCTCTAAGGTGGTCTTTCTCATCTCAAGCACTCAGAAGAAAAACTCTATTGGCTAAAACACTCAGTCATCATTAAAAGTATTTCACGAAGCAATAACTTGATTTTGTGAGCACCACCAGGGACTAGATTGTGGAATTTTAGAGCAGGCAGGGAAGTAGTTTCTCATCCCCAAAACACCTTTATTTATACTTCAGTCAGTGCTAGCTTTCCCACTCTGCCTCCTCCCACTCCGAGCTTCAGAGAGGAGCACATGAGGATGACTACAAATGCCACTCATCTGTTCTTTCAACTCCTTCAACATCATCTGTGTGTCGAGAGATGTACAGGCAGATCTGTTCCTCTGCTTCTCAGACCAGACAGTGAAATTATCCTGGTGGATATGATTCACAAGGAGAAGGAATGTGTTGGCTCAATTTGAGTTTCTTCCAGCCTGAATGAGAAGTGAAGAAAAATTCTTCCTTTGGAGCTTTCAAAACCGAAAGAAGGCAGAGTGACATGGCTCCCCTGACATCTCTGATAAGGCCACTGTATAGGAAGCCACCAGGCAACACAAGAGAGCCTCAAATTTTAATTTTTTGAGAAAATGAAGCAAAAGGGATTTTGATGCAATACTGGCAGTAGCTGAAGTATTCAAATTTGCCCAGTTCTAGATTTGTCAGGTGAGAAAGCTACACTGATGGCTAAGGTCACCACTGTTGTTTATACAGAAGAAAAATTAACCCAGATGCTATTGGCATTCATATTACATCCACCAGTGTCTTTCAGGAATAAAATTAATTGCTCTTGCCAATAGCTCTCTCCCATTTAGAAATAGCATAGAACTTAAATAAGGTTAAGACTGGTTAGGCCAGTGGGTCCACTGTCTGTACAAAGGACATGACCAGTTCATGTTTTCTCATATGTTTCCCCAAATCACTTTCTAAAAGATGGTGAGAGTGATGGTAGTTACTGAAAAATATGCCTGATAAGCCCAAACTGCCCAGTTCTTTTGTTAAATAGACACAAGATTGCATCTTTTCTCCTTCAGAATTTTCCCAAACCACATGCAATTAGATATCGTCCAACACTGACATTCCTGTTCTCATTAGCATTCTTGGATATTGTTTGTATTTTGTGATTTTCTGGTTTTAATAGCCTCTTTTACTTAAGAATGACCAATATTACCTTTTCACTTTCTAGCCCCTCTGGGCCCCTACCTTCCGAAACTATTCTTTTAGGCAAATATTTTTGTGTTGAATTATCACTCTTTTTTAATCCATTGACATAAATTTCTTACAGTTCTAATGATTTACTGTATCATGTCATCATTGGTTTCCCAAACTGAGGCAGATTTTATGAAACTAATAAATGGGATATTTTTCTTTTCTAGTATTTCTGCTTCCTCTGCAAAAAATCTGCTATCATTAGCTAATTCAATACCAAAGTCCTTAGGCTTCTCCTTTCTTCTGTCTCAAAAATGCTGATTGTTATTCTGTACCCACACACTTCTTGTTTGCAATCTTGGATTGCTTTCTGACTAGTCATGTCCCTTAGAGATCCCCTTAACAGCTAGGGATTTGTGTTGGGCATTCAGTTTTCTCTAGCGGATGGCTTCTTTTTCCAGGAACCTTTTTGATACCTTTTGGTTTTGAGATTAGGAGTTTTGCTAAGTTTTGAAAGATTCCTTCTGTATTATTTCATATGCTGAATTTTGTTATTTCTATTTTCTTTACTAATAATTAAAATGAATTCCTCTGAGCTACAAATAAGAGCACATCAAGCCAAATGCACTGTTTACCTTGGAAAAATATCCCAGACTTACATCAGTTCACATGATTGTGGTTCATGCCTCATATATGTTTGATTTTACTTACAAGTCTGTAACAGACCGATCTTGTAACTTGCTCATTGGACTAGAAAGACTTTCAGCTATCCTTCCAAGGGCATATATCCAAATTCTGGATCAGTTATTCCAATTAGTATCAGTTTAATTAAAATGCTTCATGTCAGGCATTGGGCAAGGCAGGGAGTGGAGGCAGGGAAGGTAAAGAACCTACCACAGCCTAAAGGAGCCATTTTTTATATATTTATTGTTTTGGGAAGGCCTTTTATGATACAAGTCTGTTGGAACAAAGTATTGACTGTAACGGGAGGAACTAATGATCAGCATGCCTACCACCATCAACTTAAACATAGGTGAAGAAATATTTTAAATAATCGGCTTGGTTATTTGAATATTTTTTAAAAATAATACCCTGTCAGACAATTTACATTTGGCCATCAGTTATATTACTTCAGTCTCTGCATTTTCCACTGAATTCTTTGAACTCAGAACATTTTAAAATTGGCAACATCCTGTTAGAGACATGTTCACACCAAACAGAGCACGTCCTCCCCTTTTCCAGTCAGTAGGGCTTTGCACTTCCGTTTCCATTAGGACCAGCGTGCTCAGACCCACAGGCACTGATGCTGGGGAAATTCTTCCCTGACAAAATGACAAGGGTGATTCCACAGTGTAATGAGTGCCATGGTGTCTATTCTACAAGACTCTGCTCGGAGGTCAACTTCCTTGAACAGTAACTGGCTGGAAGACCAAAGATAACGCTGGAGGTAATGGGCACTTCAGAACAAACCCTTAAATGCCTGACTGAATGCAGGCTATGCCACTGCTGACTCTTAAAAGTGAGCTCTAAATCAGCTCAAATCTGTATGCAAGACCACCTTCACTGTTTGCCTTGAGACAACAACTTCTTTTGTCGCATGGCACCAAAATTGTTTGGTTTGAATTGTGTCCTGTGGAACAATACATACATCAGTGCACAAGATATGAGCCTTACAGGATAAAATGTAAAATCTATCTCAAATGAACAGGCTGTGAAACTGAGAGTTTGTGATGAAAAGAGGGATGAAAGTAATAAGCTAAATAGTGGACACATTGTGAAAAATGTACTAGGTACTCTGAAAAATTGAAAGAATAGGCTTAGAAAGGGAAGATAACAAGAAATCCAAATGATACAATGTGAGGTTAAAATAAATAATTCTACTGGGAACAGCCTGGAAACACTGAAAATGGAAATATCTGAAATAACTTGCTAATATCTGAGGACTATTTTGTCTTTTATAAAGGCACTGACCTATTAATAAAAATAAGACTAACAGTACCCAAGTAGATTGGGACTGGTATGTACTTCATTAAAAAATACACTGCTGAGTGCCTAAAGATAGCCCTGTGGATATACCTTCCTCTGCCCATCCATCAGCTGTAAATTAGAATGTAACCATACCTTTGGTCAGCAGGCCTTTGCCCATCAAAGATTATGTGGACAGAAGATTATTGTGGACAAGCACATCAGTGCAAGATGCCTATGAAGAAAATGAGAATGAAAAAGCAAAGGATCCAATATTTATATTTCCTAACACACTGCTCTCAGTATATAGGAAAGAAAACAGAAGTAAGATCTTCCACAAATAGTTATTCTGATTTTTAAACAAACATAGGTTAAAAATTGTTTGTACTATGTTCCTATCAAGCAAAATTAATGACGAAGCAGAATGTTAGGTGAATACTATAATTTTGAATACATACTTATAATTTATACTTTCATTTGTATAGGATAACAAATTTCGTGGACTCACTTAAGAAATACCAGTATATTTATGGTTTATCAACCCAAAGTTGCTCAAATTTTAGCATTCAGATTTGTGAATTATTCATAAAATAGCTGTGCAGTAGAAATTATTTATAGAAATGTTGCTGAAAATAGCACTCTTTGTAGACTGATTCTAGTAAAAGAGAAAGCTAATTTTGTTAAATTGTTTAGATCAAATTATCAGCTTAGCCTTATTATTGAGTATACAGTGCAGTCTATTTTTAACTACGCAGTGGGGCCCTCAGCACTTCTCAGAGGAGTGAGATAGAGCCTAACACATTCCACTGCTGCTGTTCTGGAGGCCTGCTGTGAATATGCAATTATGAATGGATTCAGTGTGTGAATTTGCTTTGAACTGTACTATCTTTTATTGTGTTTCTGGGAACTGCTAAGCCATCTTGTTCTGTTTCTGTCCAGAGTTTTGTCTTTTGAGGACATCATACACTACTGCAGAAGAAATAACAGATATCTCCCATATGAGAAAGAGCAAGCAGAGCAAACAACACAACTGTTATTACGGGATTCACAAGGGATTTGTATAGCACAATTTCAAGACAACAAATTTCCTTATTCTGTAGCTAGATAGGGAACGTGTTGGAGTCTGAGGTACAGTTGAAATGCCTTAGGAGCCCTAGGCCAGTGTTTCTGCTCAAGGACCAGTGGAGTCCCAAACACTGTCTGCACTGCAGCAGGGAGGCAGTGGCAAAGACTGAGGACTGACTGACGGCCTTTTCTCTGGTCTCTATTTCTAACTGAGAAATGCTGCAGCCCCTGAGCACTGTCAGAAGTGAAATAAGTTATACCAGTTGAGGATCTGACCCTGACTAAATTCCTAGTTGTAATTTTGTGGTGTTACTGAGTCTAGAGTGATCCTGCCATCCCCAAGCCAGTAATTACTGGCTATGCCTGGGCCTGACATCTGCACAGCACTAAAAAGTTAGAGAGAGAAGCCAAAATCTCGCCACCGTTATTTAATATCTTCGCCCCCATTTTCTTCCTTCCCTCCTCCTCACTAAAGGAATCCTAAGCCGAAATAACAAGACATTTTTTGCATCATTTCTGTCACCAAAGGTTCTCAGAGAAGTTGGGCTGAGTCACCCCTAGACACTGAGTGAGAACCCATTCTAGTGCTGAAAAGAAGTCTGTGTTCCTTGTAGTGGAATTCTCAATTGCCTTTTTTCCTCTCCTTGAAAGCTTTTTACCAAAGAAAGTCGTGCTCCTATTTACTCCCTGTTCATCATTAGCTAAATCAAACTCCATAAATATTTCATTCTGGTAAAACCTTAATATTCAAATAAACCAACGTACTCCAGGAAACACATCCATTATTACTGATTACTCTGAGTTGATCGGGCACATATAAAGATTTCTTTTCCCCCCTAAACAATAGCTATTTGTATATAATGTTTGGAAAGAAAAGAAAATCATCCTGAGTGGCTTCACTCTATTTGTCTGGTGAACCAATGAGCAAAAGCAATGTCCAGAGAACGAAACTGTGACATCCTTACATCCTTAGTGATGTAAACCAGGTACTGCACTGAGAACAGCCACTTCAGGGTTAGTCCTAGATACCAGAAGACAAAATGTGCCACTGCAGTTTTTGAGAAGACAGATACATTTGCATAATACAGTGACATTTAATGCTTAGAATCATCACTAGCAACCACCTTAAGGTACACTCAGAATTGCATTTCATGCACAGAAATGTTTATGGAACTAAACATTATTTACATTCAGTAAGCATTTTGCTCATCATTTTTCTGTTAGTTACCATGCAGACACTGGTTCATTTTTTTGCTAATACCAGGACTGAATATCTAAAAACCACAGATATGATAGTTTGAATTCACGCTCCTGGGGGGTTTTTTAAGCTCAATTTTCAGGGATTAATTTGAGAACAGTGCAAAAAGAGAATGGTTCTGTTCTCTCTGTGCATAGTGACGATTTCTTTTACCATGGACACTTGTAACCAGGTAATTATGTTTGGTAAAGAGGCAATATGGAGTAAAATTCTTAATCCTTATCCTGTCTGAGTAAGAATTTAGGGATTTAGCTCTGCATAACAGTTGCTTCACATTATTAATATATGATTACCTTTACCCTGTGTAATGGTGAGAGAATATGTTGTTACCCAGCATTTAGTTTATTGTACACAATCTAGAAACAAAGTGCATTTATGTGATGTTATCTCACACATGCATTTATATTCTCCATACATTGTCAAATAGCATAGAAATGTGCTACTTCCTCGTACACAAGTTATATTTTAATTATACCAAATCCGCCGCTCATGGGCTAGATTTCAGCACCAGTATATTCAATTACAATCGATAGATGTCACTTCCCGTTCTACCTCCCTTGATGTCACTCCAGGGTTTTAGCAATTTAACTGTAGGTTCATATCCGTGACAAGAACACACATTCTTCATATCACATGGAAAGAAACAGGATTTTAGAACTCCACTTTTTTGCCAGGCTGGACTGAACACATTAAAGTATTATTACATCCTTAGATTAAATTCCCTGTCTAAATTAAAATCATTATTATTATCAAAGAGAAATTAAGGAGAAATTTGAA
The DNA here is from genome assembly GCA_013397175.1 of Platysteira castanea. NCBI lineage: Eukaryota > Metazoa > Chordata > Aves > Passeriformes > Platysteira > Platysteira castanea. The sequence continues at coordinate 433,661 of VYXC01006378.1, forward strand.
ACATAATGAAATGGAAAATAATTCAGTCAGACTTGTTCCAAACTTAAATACTTAATGTCTTTCTGTGAATTCAGATTCAGTTGACCAAAGAACTCAAGCTTGGATAACCTACAATTAACCCATATGAAGCAGTGTTGTGGAGCCCCTCTGAGAAGCTCCCATGGCACTTGGGAGATGGCTGATTAACAGCACGACTGGGACTGCACTACTGGGAAACTTCATGGAGTTTCCACAGCCTATCAGGAAATCATCAGTGTATTAGTCTACTCTTTACTGACTGAACCTCCAAAGATGAAAGCGCAGTAGAATTATTTGCCAAGTGACACTGATGCCATGATGATTTTTTGCTTTTTCATATACCCCTCTTACATACCCTTTCATATACCCTTTTTTACAGCTTTTATGTATCGTCAGTGCTTTTAGCCTGCATACTTGTAATTCCCCAAGTCTGATAACTAGCTTAGACCCAAAGTTCCTTAAGCCAAGAGACTGAACACCTTGGAAGCCTCGTAGTTGGGGGTCAGAACACCCCAGACACCAAGGTCCTCTCCAGAACACATTCTGTAAAGCAAGACAGGCCCATCCAGGGGGAACGTTCCTCAGGATGGGGGCTTCTCTCGAGCCCCTCACTGGGGAATCTGTGACAGATGTGCTGATGGGCAAGGTCTGGAACTGTGTACACGAATCATCGCGTGGGTGCATTCTCTGGGGTGTGCATTCTGGGGGGTGCATTTTCCGGGGAGACGCTTTCGGGTGTGCATTTTCGGTGTGCATTCGTGGGTGCATTCTACCTGGATGTGGTGCACCTGAGGATCCTAAATAAATGCCAAGGTAAAACCCTTTTTTCCCCTCTAACTGTGTTTGGCTTTTAATTCTAAGCCCAGGGAAAGGCAACAACACAAGTTGATCCCTTGTCCTTAATGAAAATTGTGTTCCAAAGCTTTTCTAGCATGTAGAGTACAACTCATTTCCAGATGAAGTGAGACCATTCTTTCTCTCTTTATAAATTTGTAAAGAAAGCCTTTGGAAAGCCTAGGTCATCTACCTCCAAATTATGCCCTGGGGATACAATTCTCAATGATCATTAGATTGGTTTACTATTATATGAACAGCACAAAGAAAGAATTGTTTCCCCCTTTAATCCAAAGATGTTAATTATTGCTATTAATAAAAGAAAGTATTTACTATTCTTGTCACGCTGCCTCATTTGCAGTGGCAGATTATCTGGGGAAGAGAATTGTTTTTGTATTCCTCCCTATTCTGAAAGTCTGTATAGCTCCCTGTGGGAAGAACAAAAGAACAGGACTCATTCTTCCTCAGCAGTCACACAGCTGATCTCAAAATATGATGCTGAGTTCATAATGCTTCCAAGTGTTTACCAAAATAAGAGAGAGAATGCTGTTTGTTGTGTTTGACTTCAGATTATGAGATTTCAGGAATATATGCTCCTGTACCAATGAGAGGAGGGAAGGACTGGTCCAGAGTTCAGTTTGGTTTTTAATGTTTCTTGTTCTTTCCATTTTTACTCCTTCCCCATTTACAAAAGGAATAATGTAGAAGAAAAAGTATTTGTAAAGGGACACAGGAGGGACCCTTCCTTTGTTCACTCTGACACTTACTTGGCATTTATTTTATCTCATTTTGGCAAAATTACATTGCAGCTGTCTGGAAGTGATATTTAGTCTGTTATGAACTCTGCATGAAGTATTTTTAGATTTGATTTTGGTGAGCCTCCTCTTAGTAAATTATTTCTAATTCATATGAGTTGCATGAACCCAAGAGCTCCATTAACCTTCATTATGCCTTCTCCTCACTTCGTAGTCTGAGCTCACATACAAACACAAAGGAAAGCTATAAATGAAACAGTGTCTTAAAAAAGATTCCAAACTTACAAAACAAACTACTGATTTAAGGAGGCACAGCTACCTTATGTATGCTAGGATCCCACCATTGTTGTGTTTGACTAATTTTATTGGACCAGAGCCTAATCAATAGTTTCTGACACTAGCCTTGGTTTTTTGTCAGCTCAGAAGAGCTCGTTTGCTGTCACTCTGCCGCCCTCTAAAAACAGCCTTTATTTAAGCGGTATTTTGAGGGATCCTATCCCCCACTTTAATCTCAAATGAAAAGCAAAAAGGTCTCTTAAGTATTTAAGAAATTTTTCTCCTTCCCAGTTCACTCCCTCCACCCTCTTTTTCACAAGAAACAAATCTTGTGCTCCCTACCTTCATCATATCACAGAATCATAGAAGATAAACTAGAAACAGAAACTCAAAAATGCACTTAATCCATTCCTCCAAAACAGAACAATTTAACATGCTTGCATCATAAACTCTTAGCCCTGCATCATCCTAGAAATACAGCTGAAATTGGAGTGCTTTATGCTGACAGATGATGTCATAAGAGCATTTTTTCAAAAGTGAAGTGAACACATTTGTCTCAAACTAAGACTTCAGGCCATGCAGCTCTTCCCTTTTGCTCTAAAGTCTTCAAAATCAGTGAATTTATCATCTGAGCATTACAGAGTTCTCATCCTCCTAACTTGTAACTATGCATTGAGCTGGCTGTTGGAATGCACAGGTGTGATTGAGCAGATCTAAATACTGTTCTATGGAAAAGAAAGGAAAACAGTTGATCAAGTTAGTGCTTGATTAAATGTCACAAATTATATGTGGCCTGTAGTTCAAGAATGTTATTCTAAAGATAACTGGCATGCCTTATGTTCCCCTTTAGGCTTTACATAACTTCCAGTTCATTAAGTCCTTTGTTAGTGTTGTCTCAGTTACAAAAGATGATAACTTATATTGTGTCTTTCAAAAACACAGTCCAAAGAAGGGACTTTCCCCTGGTTTCCTAGGAAAGTTTCTTAGATCCCTTCTATTTCAACTGACAGGATGGTGCTTGTATTAAAACAACCTGAGCCTCCCTCCTTCAGCACTGTGCAGGGTCTGGGTTCAGAGAGTGGGGGTGTTGCTGTCTTCTGGAAGTGCTCTTCTCTTTAGTATAGGACAGGATGCACTTGCCTGGAAAGGTTTAGCTCAGTGCTTCTATTTCAGAAACCCACTAAAACACAGATATCTGTGAAGTCGCTGATACTTGGTCATTGCAAGTAGCAATGTACTGATTGATGGAAAGTATGACATTTTTATAAATTCATATTATATTTTATAAAACTCTTTAAAAAGTTGCCATACAGGTTCCTCAAATCTAAGTCTTCCTTTCAAAGAGTAACCAGTAGTTTAAATATTACTTCAAAAGCAGAGGCAGAACTCATGTTCAGTCTTAGCCACATTCCTTTAGGTACAGGATACCCATGAATCTGTATCATGAGTAGGCAAAAATAAGTGCTGAAATAACAATCAGTAAGGTTCCATAAGGTAAAATACGAGGTTTTCTCTCATAATTTCAGGGATTAAATAATCAATTCATATAGAAAATTCTCTCTGGTTGATGATTAGAACAAAAGATGTTTCACTGGGTTATAAAAATTTTTATTCATACTTACATTCCTTTGTGCTTCAGTAAAACTAAATCAGTCTAGGGTAGTGTGATTCTTCCGTGCATGAAATAAAAACCATCAAAAAGCACCACTGTACACAAGATTTTTAGTGATATATGCACACTCCTTTACTATTGATAAGGATCTCAGGAGAAACCATAACGCACCAGTCCTTTTCCCTTAAATTTGTACTTCAGTACTAGAACCAGGAATTTCGGCTGCATTTTCTTAAAGATTACAGGTTTGCCTTTCAGGAACCTGATGTGTATCCAGTGACAACACCAGAGAAGGACTGACGTGGTCATAAATCACTTGCTACTGCAGCCTTGGAGTTGCCAGGAGTCCCTGCTTATCACAGCGTAACCCAGGGCTGAGTGCAGCCTATGATGCCAACAAATGTCTCAGAAGTCCAGGAAGAAAGACAGTGAGCAAGAGAGTCACGTAATCCAGAGAGCTCTTCATGCTCAGATGTCTTTTCTCAGCCAGTGCAGGACAGCTAGAGGGTCCCAAAGCATCCTAACACAAACCACAAATCCTGGGTTTTGATCTATGTCAGCCTTCACTCTTACACTTCTCTCCTACTCTCTCTGTGAAAGAGCTCCGTTTTTAGCTGCAGTAGTTTTCTTTGGCAGACTGTTAGTGTATTACCCAGTAGGAACACCATACTAGACTGAGGAAAAGTCTTAAGAAAGGATCACTATAGAATGAGGAATAAAGAATATTACCTTGTTCAGTTCAATCTGTTATTTTTATTTGTATTCCTCTTCCCTGCTGCCTTCTTTAATCTTATATTAGCATGTGAAGTATTTTTTTTCTTTTTTCCCTGTACTACAATAGATTGCAGACAACTGTTTGCCAACCCAGAAGGGTTAAATTACAATATGAATACAGACTGTGAATTGCCTTAGATTCTTCATAATTACTGAAGGCTGACTTTGTGCAGCAACGTAACTGTCTGTATAGAGTGCTGGAAGGCTTTTATCCTAATGGTTGCATTCAGAATGCATAAAACAGCCTACTGTGTTACAGCTACATTGCACTTCGTATGCCATTGGCATCAGTAACTGCTTTAAGTAATTGGGAATTAAAATCTGTCCTTCAGTATCTGGTAAAGCACATTCTTGTTCAGGAGTGCTTTCCTTTTCCTATCAGATACTGATATTCCTAACTGTCAGCCCTTTCAGTTTCTATTGCATTTTCAAAGAGTCTGTATTGTCGTATCAGCTACACTATTTTCCTCTGATTGTCTTAGAGATAAATAATATTTGATTATCTTCGCCACAGGAATCTAATATTTGAAATTTGAAAATTTTCACATGCAGACTCTTTTTTATTATTTGGAAAGTTACTTGAGAATTCTTTTATCTAATGGAGCAGCACTTGCACTTTGTGCTCTGAAACAGTGTTGTTTCCAATTCATTACATAAGGAGAAATGAGGCATCTTATGAAGTAAGCATTAGAATATGAAGTCAGAAAGTCTGCACTGCTAAGCCAGATTGGTCTTTGGGGAAATTGGATATTTCCACTCCACTAAAAAGCTATTATAATAACATTCTTCTGACTGCCAAGCAAGCTGCGCTAGAGATTTCATTTGCTCCCTGCTTAATGTATCTGACTTCTAATATCTCACTTTTGAGTCAAAGCAAGAGATTTTACCTTTTTTTTATGTCACTGTCTTGCTCCTACTGATTCCCAGCCTTCATTCCTATACTGGTTTAATTAGATTCTAGTATCCTTGCCAAGTCCAGGACAATATAAACTTGCAACAATGCAGGAACAATATCTTATAAATTAAACACTAATTCCTCCAAGACTCAAAGTGCAAAGAGAAAGAGTAAAAACAATAAATGACATTTGTATCTGGATAGCATTTGCATTATACATTCAACCTTGGCTTTCCAGCTTTATCTTAGAGCAGAGTGCTACTGAGGTAAAAGCTGAAGTGTCTCATCTGCCTTGTAAACCAGGATTTTTTATCTCCTCCACTCTGCCTTCTTGCATGGATGTGTTACCTGATCTTGTTACATTTTGAAAGAAATATTTGCAAATCCAGTATATTCTGTTTCTGAGACTGCTGGTCAGCTCAAGGGATTTATAGCTGTGACATTTCCTGTACATCTAGGAATTCATAGCAGAAATTAAAGTCTTCAAGGAATGCTGATTGAGATACTAACTTGTGTTTTGCTATCTGGTCTACACAAAGTGCGCTGTCCAAAATTTATTTATAGGTAATTCATTATACCCTCAAGGAACAGTGAGGAAAGTCCATACTATATAAGGAAGGCTTATCATACTAGAAAGTTTTAGCAAAACTAAGTCTACAGTCTGATACCTCAGTTACTTAATACAGGTACCCTCAAACTACAGCTCCTTGGAGAGTCTTTGACCCTGCAAGGAAGGATGGAAAATCTGGAGCCAGGTTACAGAGTTCTTCTGAAAAGAGATCCATATCTGTGAATCTCATCTGAACTCAATTGTTCTAATCCCAGAAAGGAAACTGTGTCACAGAAAACTAACACACATTAAGGGAGTGTTCTAGGTTCATGTATGTACATGAGCCAGGTAAAATTTTTAGGAAGTTATATCATTTATTGAACCAACAGATAGATAAAATGGTTTGCTAAGGGAAAAGATCAGCAATTTATGGCTTAAGAAACCATAACCAGGAGTTCTGAATAATCAAAAATACACAAGAGCTGAAAACAGCTTCTGTACAGCTCAGACGTGTAACTTAACAATATACAAACATGAAAGACTGCCAGAAGCAAACCATGAGGGTAGAATTCAGGATAAAACAAGATTGCTTGAATGTCCCCATTGAGGTGTGTTTTTGTAGCCTGCTTTCCAGGCACTGGAGCACTCCCATAGGCTGTGGGTATAAGTAACTTGTCAAGCACCAAAATAAATGTATTTCAGGTCTATCAATTTTTCAGAAGAAATGAAGAGCATAAGCTGATATCTATTCTAAACCCTTTGAAATAAGATTTTGTTGCTTAGCCAAAAATATCCATTCTTGTTACTAATAATCCATTGAATTTATGTGAAATGACTTGATGGACAGGTTTCTGAGGATCAAAAAGTGATTTACAACCTAAGGACTTGTCTCTTTCACCTATTAATAACTGACTAAAAGGAAGCCTTCGAAAACATTTCTTTTTCTATCAGTCATATAATAAAATCTCCAATGATAAATTTAATAAATATTTTTTAATTCATCAGAATATTTTTAATTCATACTATGGATGAAAAATATGAATGTCACGAACTTTATCAACTGAGTTTTCCTTTAACTCATAAATTTATCTGTATCCTTAGTTTGCGGAACAATGTATCAATAATCTCACAGTCCAGAGCACAGTTTAACAGTGTGAGCAAAGGTAATCTATCCAAACCAAGAGGATTGTGATAGATCTCTTGTGTAAATCATGCAATTCATGCTTGGCCTTTAAACTGATTTTGATTATTTGACTATAATGAGCAAAAACCATCTGCAAAATGACTGTCATTTAATTAAGTTAGTCGACAGCTAAAACTTAGTGCTTTATTTTAAAACTCCCCTTAAATCCTTCCAGGAAAATGTGGTATAAATTCAAGTTGAGTTTTGTTGAAGTGCTCTTCAGGAAATGACTTCTATTATCTGCAAATCGTGTGTGTGGTAGTAAAATAAAAAGAGGTCCCAACAGGGATAATTTAGGAAAGTATTATTAACAGCCTTCAGGCTCAAGTTGTCATCCCTTGCATCAGATATAAGACCTGCAGAAGTCTGTTTCCTAAACAGTCTAAAGTAGATGAGGAGCAGCAACAAACTAATGCTTGGTTTCTTGGGGTTTATTTCTGCTGAAAAAGCCAGTGTCTTTTAAATTGTCTGTTACTGCCTGTTCATTAGGTAAGTTTTCCTGTTATTCCTGATGGGCCCCTGCTAAAATCCTGCATTAACATACCTGCCTTCCTTGCCCCTTGACCACAAGAGAGCTTACGAGAAGTGAGAACACAGACAGGAGCTGTTTCCCTGCAGCAGCCATATTTTCATACTTGAGAATGTATTTTCACCTACTTTTTTCTTCATTATATGCTACATAAAAAAAAAAAAAAAAACCCACTAAAAACTAATTCTTGCAAATAGCCCTATGGCATTCCATATGGCCCCAAAGAAGACAAATATTTTCCCTAAGCACTGGCTGAGGTAGATTCCATCTGGAATCACTTTTCTCCTTATTTGTAACAGATTGACTCTGGTGTATTCATAAGAAAACAAAAAAGCAATAATTTGTTAGTCCATCAAAAGCAAAAAGTCAATAAAAAAGAAGTGTGATTGAAATGCAGTTTCTTCAGTTTCCCACTTTTGAGTTTCCCAATATTATCTTCAGCACCTTCTTATTTCTGTCAAATCATATCTTTTTATATAGATTTTAAATCATTTTATTCCAGTTATAAATCAAAAATGGATTTTCAGAGCTAGCAATTATGGGCCTTAGTGCTTTTTTAATGCTATTTAATTGCCTTAACACCACCAGCACTTTGACAAATTGGCTAAGATTTTTTTTCAAGTTTCATGTTAGTAGCTTTTACTGTTATTGTTTAATGCCTTGGTGCATTTTTAGAAGCAGGAGATGTGAATCTTGGCTAGGAATACACTAATGGAAGACAAAAACTTGGAGCAGAATTTTTTCTTGTTCAGGACAGAGGGCTATAAAATACAGATAAGAACTGTATAGTCTGAACTGTACAGCAGCTTTGGTTGAAATTTCCTTTTCTTGTTTTGTGATCCTTGATATGAGTTTGTGCATGTTTTTAAAATCATATTTTTGGGTTGAAAACACTTTTAGGAGCTTCAGAAAAAGTTATGTGTCCAAAGTTATTTTTTGCCCTTGTGCAAATAGTTCTTCTACTTTCTGTAGCACTGTTAGCCAAGCTGTAGGGACTAATTACAAGATTTAGTAGAAATATTTTATTACATTTCTCTGTCATTTGCTAATAAGTTAGTTAAATCTCCCTGTAAAATTAATATTAAATCTTGAAGGTTATGTAAATGCCTTCATGAATCAAAATCTTGGCCCTTTTTTATTAATTAGATCTAAAAGCTTATGTAAAATTTCACCAGCATTGCCCATGAATTTTATTCTCACAGTCACGTTGCTAAGCAATCCTTTCACAACTCACTGACTTTGTGATTCTTAGTTGTTGAACTTCCCCTCATTAAAGCTAGAAAGAAGGCCTGCATTGAACCTCTTGTGGACAGAAACCTTTTTCTCTGTAAATGAAATCTTTGCTTCTCAGCTATTCACTGATGCTCACTCCTCACACATTTCATATTTTTCTCCTGTGAGATAATAGCAGTGTTTTAATTTCGATACTGTAAACAGAGGATTATGACTGCACACGGGGATTAAGTGCTGGAGATGATAAAAGAATAGCCTTAAAGTGCTGAAGAGACATTTTAAAAATATAGGTTATGGAGAGTGTCAGTAAACAGAAGGCTACTGATGAGGTATCGCCTGAGTCTTCATCATTTATACTCTGCTGTTGTCAGCTCACTAAATCCCACAAAACTGCAAAATTCCAGTCATGTCCTAAATTAGGAATGACCTTGTTTCCTATGGTTGTAAAATGCAACTGTAAAAGAATGACTGGAATGTGACATGATGTGCATTGTTATGGTTTTTTTATAATATATTTTCATCTTCATTTGGAAGATGAAATGTGAAATTTTTGTGTGGGATAAGTCATTGATCAGTTTGATTTCAGAACTGCTTACAGCTTTGCTGTAACAGCTTTGTTCTCTTCCACTGTCACAGCCTGCAGTATCAGACACTGCTCTGTGTGACTGCAAAGCAACACAAAGCCCAGCCATTTCCCACCATCTCCTCAACTGCTGCAGTCGTGGTCTGTAGTGGCTGAAAAACCACCCACTATTAGTCCAAGACCACAACTTCCTAACTCAGAGAACAGGATTCAATGCCTCTTTTAGAGACACGAGAGAAGGGGTAAAGGGTAACACATGAAAGGGTGAACAATCACAAGTGTTGAAATTATTAACCTTGAAGTATCACCATTCAAGCTACATACTTGTATTGTGAACACAGATGTTTAGACTACGTCTCCAGTCTTCCTTCTCCACAAGTTTGAAAAAATACCTATATTTATGTCAGCATTTACATTGGTTCACAATTTTCTATGCTGGTTTTATGAGATCTTTCAATGTACACCACTCTTGTAATCAAAAGAATGTGGCCTCTTCTAGTAGTTGCTAACTTCTGCCTGTATGGATTTTTCTGAGCATTGTGCTAATACTGGAAGTCTACAGAGTGTTGTGGCAATAACACCTGAGTCAAACCCCTGGTAGAAATGGAGAAAGGGAAGTCAGAATTCAGATCAATTCTTTCAAAGCAATGTAGAGATCTCTGGTTATCCAACACATTTGCTGAGCCTGGGATCCTGGAATATCATGAGCTGTATGAGCTCCAGTAGCCTTATTTGTCTCTAAAAAGAGGCAACATCCAGTAGTAAGAATATTAACCAGTTCAGGATTTCGTTAATTCTCAAGGAAGGATCTCAACCTTCACACAGCAAGCAGTGTGCCCGAGGTGATGGAATGACCAGGCTGAGGGTGGGCACACTACCATGACTGCCACTGTGCCCATGCATAAATACTAAATTTATAAAAAAAGGTGCTTTGAATTGTCTTTTAGGCATCTTTCTTTTGGTATATTCAAGTGACAAGGTAGGAGCAAAGAGGCAACAGTCCCTAACAGCTCACCACTAAATATGTCTCCATTTTTTCAGAGCCACTTTTTTCCCATCTCTTCCTTCCTGCAGCTTTCTTTTCCTTCCTCCTAGGAGTTTTACAGAGTTACTGTAAACTTTTCACGTTCAGAGCTTTTACAATCTTGCTTCTCACCCATATACAGAAGTCTCTATCATCCATATCAAAACTTAGAAAATTGGTATTTTATCATTTCAGGGAAATGGTAGCCAAGATTAAACCACACATTATTTAGGTTTTTTTATATTTATTTATACAAGCCACTGTTACTGCCTGAGAGATAAAAACACTGATTCTTCAGAAGATGTGGGACATATTTGTGGGGGGGTTTTTTTCTATTTATATTTGGCATTGTTCGTTGCTGTATGTTACAGAAGTGCCTTTCCCACAGTACTATCTTCAGACAACAGCACCAATTTAATAAATTTCTCTTTTTGTTCACAGCGGGCTGGGAACAGAATTTTGGACCTTCAAATTTGGCACTCAAATTCCTCATCCATGAGAAGCTGCAGCTGCTGATAGCATTCTGGCCCTCAGCAGCCCTATGGAGTGCAGCATCCATTCTTTACAAGAATGGATCTAACTCAACCCCTCAGGGTCACACACCAGTTAAAGTGATTTCAGTAAAAAAAGAAAAAAATAGGATAAAGGGGAAGATTAATAAAAATGAGGAATTGAATCCCTTAAAGTGAAATATGATTTAAAACTTTTATTTCTGTTCTGTGAAACATAAATAGGAAATTAAAAAGGCAGCTAGAAAAACAGTGTCATAACTTCAGTAAGGTTTATGGGATACTCTCTATTATTTTTCTTCAAGTAATACAATTTTGATTCTTTCCCAAGTAAATACCTTCAGTTCTTCTCAGCATTATTCAATTCAGAAACTTCCATGATTGTTACAGCCTTAGAAAATAGCAAGTGTTTGCTTTCTAGACCCTTATTTAAACATAAAAGTATTTTACAGCATCTTTGATCTGGGATCATGCTTTGTGGCATATCCATACATTGTTTTACCCACTCCTGAAATGCAACATGTTTTACTGAGCTGAAGCACAGCACCTGGCTCATTGTATTCAAAGCACTACACAGCATTTAGAACAGATTAAGTATCCATCTGAAACAGTGGGAAGCATTTTGGTAGACAGAACACAGCTAACTACTGGAATTTGACCATGGCATTCAGATTAACACCTCTGTCTTGCAGGCAAGATTGCCCATAGAATTTTTTCAATATTCACTTATACTACTTGTAAGCTTTCATCCCTGTTTAAAAGTAAACTAAGCCTTCCAGGGTGGTGTCAAGAGGCAGTGTATATTAAAAATGGATTTGCTTGCAATGAGATACATTCACAAAATACTGTTATTTGAAGATTTTGTGGGAAATGTCTGGTGCTTTCTAAACAGAAATGTAATTTTCTTTCTCGGTCTTTCTGCCTGCAGAAAAAGAACTTCATATCTCAGGAGGGAAATATTGTTAATGCCACCGTTGTTAGAAAATCCAAACAGGAAGATGCTACAGCCTTTAAATGCCATTATGAGTGCCATGCTGGTTAAACCTATAAACTTTTGGTTAGTACTTACATGTACTGTAGCCTGTGGGGTGCCAGACCACTGGGAGTAAGCTCAAGTTTAGACTTCTAAAGAATTTTTCCCTATTTCATCCCTACAGAGAATACGACAGGGATATGTTAGGAAAGGGTATCAGCATGATGTGACAGTTTAAAGAGACTTGCCAAAAGAATATATGGAAGCATGGTGGGATGAAGGGCAAGTCAGCAGGATAACCCTCCCCACCTTACTTTTTCATTAGTCAGTCCTGACAATTATCTGCATTAGGAAATACAGGAGAATGCAGCCAAATGTTTCTGTAATGCAAAGCTGTACATTTACAAAGAACAGACAAAGGCTTGCTTGTCAGAATGCAGCAGAAATCAAACAGTAGATGGTTCCTTTGCTCTCAGTTCCAAAGACAGCACTTGGCCAAATGCAAACACAGCCATGCTACTAAATAAAAAGGAGATGAGCTGATTTCTGGGCTCAGGGACAGCTCCTTTCCACACAGCAAAACTACTCTTTCCCTCTTGAAATGCTGCATCTCTGTCCAAACCATCTAACTGAATCATGCCCAGGCATAAAAGCAAAAGGTAATTAGGGTGTGTGGTACTAACAAACACTACGGTTTGCTGTGGGCTAGCATTCAACCCCATATCCCAAACCTGTTGTATGTATAAGTGCAGAGGTCTTTTCCCAAAGACAAAATTTCCCTTTCACAGGATATTTTATGTTGCAAACCCTTTCCACTGTCTTTACTTCTGTCTTCTCACTTGCAAAGATACAAGAAGATTTTGAAAAGGCACTGAACAAATTTACCTGTAGCTATTAAAAATTACAGTCCACAGGCAAGCTCCAGTTTAGGGGTCTGTAAGTGCTGACTGCAAAGCTGTACGCTTGCGTTAACCAGAAGGGCCATACTGCCCATTCTCACAGAGTCTAAATGCACTTTGGGTCTAAGTAGCTTAGGTCTCTGTTTTCTAACATCTAGTTACAGTCAGAGCCAGCTGAAACCACTTACTTCATTAAATTACTAACAGAATGTACTGATTTTCATGGCTCAAGCTCTCTCCAGGATTATATATGATCTAACTTCATGGGGAATTTCAGTTTCAGCTCCTTTAGTATCTTAAAATTTATTCTCAGTGAAGGACAGCTCACCCACCTCACCCATCCTACACAGAATAATATGTATTTTGACGAGGGAAAACCAAAATTGTACATTAAGCATGAGAATTACTTCAGGAGGAATTCTGTATAAATTCTCATATCCCATTGGTACAGTTTGCAAAGGAAAGCAAAACTGCAACAAATTCCAGACCCAGAACCGTCCAACATTGTATCTTCCCATTCTGTGGATGCTCCGAGCAAGACAAGGGATCCCAGAATCCTCCAAAAACATGCTGATTTCCAGCCGCTGTTAAAGGAAAAAGGACTGTCTGCACAATCTTTAGTCATTACCTACTAAATAGATGTCTCCACATATTTTAGAAAATATGCTCTTTCTCCCAGTAGATCCATCATCATTTCACACATTTGAGGGAAAAGTTTATGAGGTTTTATCGAGTACCTGATACAAATGTTATTAAAAATTAAAATGGCAGGAAATCAACAGAAGAAGCTTTTCTTTTCATTTCACTTAGTCCTTCCCCACCCATTTGTTTTTCCCAGCTGTTTCAATTAACTGCAGATTTTCCTAAATCAGACTGCCCATCCTGCTTCCTGTTTCAGTCAATTCTCATAATGAAATAATTCTTCTGTGGAGACACTGCTTTGTTATTCTGTACACTTGGGATTTGCTAACAGCAGAACACAAGAGAATAGGTGTGAAAAAAACATGAAAATGTTCTCTAATGTCTTCATTCAAAAGAAGTTCCCTGAAGCCTGAAAAATGAACAAGCAGGATAGCTAAGACCACTTCAGAATGGTCACCTCAAGAGCATTGGTATAGAAGCATGTAAGGGACAACAGACTAAAAATCCCTTGCTCGATACTTATCTAAGTGGAGACACCTGACTGCAGAATGTCCCTGTTTATGCCCTGATGAGCTGTGAACGGATATTTTCTAGAAAGGGCACATACCTCTCAAACTGGCCTTACAAAGAACCTAATCACAAGATATTGCTACTCACAAGTAGAACTGCAAAGCCACGGGATTTTGTTGACCGAAACATAGAGTAAGATGAAGGAGAATTTAATTCTCTCTAAATTCAGAGAACTGCAATTGAACTGATAGCTCAAATTGTGCTTTCTCAGTCCATCTGCAGCTCTGTGAATTTTAATTGCTGCCATCCCAGTTCTGAGAATTTTACTTTGTACACGCATTAACCTAATGTGAATAAACAATCATGCTCAGGAACACGGCTAATGTACTGCCATTTTTTAAACCAGTGTACTCCTGAGTACAAGAATATATCACATGAAGATCTAGAACTACGTACGCTATAGAACAACACTGCAATGAGGGAAGCCTTGACTTTTCTTCTTGAGCTTATTTTCTAAATCTAACCTGCCAAAGTACAAACTTACTGAGATTTAAGATTCCTGATTTTGCTCTGCTTCAAAGGAAACTAGTTAAGCCAGCTGAGCCATGAGTATGCAATCATGTCTACATAAAATGCAAGGTTTCAGGTATTTACATTATAGCATTTACCCATGAACACAATTTTGAATTGTAAGAATTATTTAAGGTATCATTGCTTTTTACATATATTAAATAAACTGACATCAGGCTTAAGCAACTGCTGCTAAACTTCACCATTTCCTTTCTTGCAATCAATATTTTCCTCTGGCCAGCAGGTAATTAGACAGTTTTTGAGGTGGATGACTGGGTATATTTTCACATGGTGCTGACTCAGGACATTTGCTTTGTTGCTGTTCCTAATACTGATGTTAATTACTTTTTACTGTACAGAGATCCTACCACCTCAGTTGTAATAAGATAATGTTGGGATGTATTCTCATTTTCAGTAGACTTAATCCCTATCAAAATGTAACAGGATCTCAAAGTGAAAGTAAATATCAGAGACTAGAAGAGCCTTTAGACTTCTTCTTAAATAAGGGCCTTAAATAATACCTTTATTAACCACAGTAACTTTTAATATATTAATTGAATATTACAGGACTAGCATACAATAACATTAACAACATTGAAATTGCTACAGATTGACAGATTTTATGTAAGATCAAAATATGGCATCTGAAGTTACTCTGTATAGTTGCTTCAGCTTTTACTGACTTTAGAAGAAGTTAATTAAAAGAGGAAGTTATCGTACCAACAGAAATTTAGGGTAATAAAGAATATTGTTCAGATTTTAGAATTGCTGTTGCATTCTAGCTTTTGTTCAGAAAACTAATCCATAGTTAATCATAAACTAGAAATATGAAATTGCAGCTTTAAAAAAACCCCAGAAAATACAGATCTGAAATGAAACACAGATCTTAAAGTTTTGTTTCTATTTCCCAGCAAGATGAGAATAACTTTTCAGTTATTATGTGGCTTCAGGTATGATCTTTGCATCTGACCTCAGATGTGGTACAAAAATTTTCTACTCTTTGCTTGCCATTTTTTAATTTACCCAATTATTTATGGTAAAATACAGCTAAAATTATTTTAACATTCTATTTCCTTAATAAAAAGGGCGTTTGGACACTTACACAGTTCTGGTAAAAACACAAACAAAATATAGTTTCATTGAGTATTTCTACTGTTCAGGAACGACATATTTGTAAGACTGAGTTCCCACGTACACCTTCTCTAGCAAGAGCGCTCTGACACGGGTGCACAAAATGGGAAATACCAGATGCACAGAATGTGGACAATTGCACAGAGCAGGTGCTGTCCCTGTCTGTGTCAGCACGCCCGGGGCTGGCACTGCCTCTGCAGCAGCCCAGGATGCAGCTGCCACGTGCTTGCAGCCCTGGACGAACGGGTTTCCAGCTTTCCAGGGTGACCTCACCCCTGCAACCCCTGGGCTAGGGCTGCCTGGGGAGGCTCCCAGGCACTTGCACAACCCGCCCTCATCCCTGCACTGCAGCACAAAGGGGCTCTAAAGGCCCTGTGCAGCTACAGCAGATCTGACCAGCACCATGGGGGGGCCAGCGTTCTGGTAATGTTAGATTATGTAACCAGCCAAGAGGACTAGAGGATCATCTCCTGCTGAGTTCTCTAAAGATGGATCCAGCAGCAGTACTGGGAATTACATAGCAGCAAGCTTTCTCTTTCGCAGTTGAACCAGTTGCAAGAAAATAGAGTGCTAAACTGCATTAATGAATATTCTGTCACAAGAGCCAAGCAGCATGTCATCTGTTAGGAATAATCATAATATCCCAACAAACAGTGTTCTTTCCAGGAGCTGACAATACCCTGGATGAAGGATAATCAGCAGTAATTCTTAATCTGGGCATCGGAAAAGTCTTTTATTGCCTTATGAATGTACTTTGCAAATGTTAAAATTCAGGAGGAGACCGATTACATTCTTCTGTGAAACTGCAAATGTTGAAGGGAAGAAAACTAAAAATGTAAAAAGCTGCAATTCAGTGTGGTAAAACAAAATTCTGTCATTACATTCAGGAAATGTCTTGGAACGGAGGGAATTAGTGTGCTTTTTAAACTTCTGGAAGAGGACAGAAAAAAAAAATGTGATAAAACTGATGAATTAGAATCTTTTTTGTATTAAGTCTAGAGGGTATGTTGAGATACTTCAGAAGAACCTAATAAAACTGGAAAATTATCCAACATTATCAAATGTTCCCTAATCCATATCAGAAGTAATCAGTGGGGGTCCTTGGGAAATTGACAAATTGCCAGTGAAATGTGACAGTTCAGTGAAAAGCCTCACTCTCGATGTCAGTCTGGACACTACAATGGGCACATCTGTTCAGGGGACAACTTTGAGCCCCTCTCCACAGAAACACTCAAGTGCCTCCACTCTCTAAGCCCTTCATCAGGCTGAGGTACAGGTCTGAACTCAGTCTCAAAATCACCACATCAAGAATAGGCCACAGGGACTCCCTCTACAGAGAAATGTACAAAATGACCACCATCAGGCAGTCCAAGCTTATATGAACTTTATCTCCTGAAATACAGAAAATACTCTGAGTAAAACAGCTGTGATTACATAGCATTTCTCAGATTTGCAATCTATGCACGACTTCTAGCAAACACATTTTTCACAAAAGACATCAGTAAATTGTGGAAATCCATGCAGGTGAATGCTGTACCTCCTGAAAGTACAGATGACTTTAAAAATTACTTGATAAATTCAGAAGAAGGCATCATGAACACAAAGTTGCAACTTCTGTCCCAGTAAGTGTCACAGTTTGCTGGGAGGTTACACCAAGAAAAGTATCACTGTACGTCTGTTCTCTCCTTACACTTTGCTTTGAGCCACCTACAGCTGACCATTATCGACAAAGGAGCTAAATGGATCAGGGAGACTGAGCCAGTGCAGCTTTTTTCACTGCAATACTTTTCTTGTAAATCGGCAAAAAAATTATGTTTTCTTGTTCAGACATCAGCATCAGCAACTATCAATTAATAGTTTAAAAGCAATTCTAGTTCTCTGGAGAAAACAGCCCCTGTGTGTTAGTTTGTTCCAGGACTTTTGGACAAAGTATGTGAAATAAGTCAAAAAGCAGGCAAACAGCGTGTGCATTCAGTATGCTACAGGTAAATAAAACTAAAATATGTTTAGTATTTATTATTTTTATATTTAAGTCTTCTACGGCAGTGTTTATATATACAGAGAAACTAGCAAAAAGCTTATTTTTCTGTGCAGAAGTTTTACATAAGCAAAGTCATATTCTTTCACTGTGTTCAAATATCTCTTCAGTGAATTAGGTTTTTGAGTATTTGAAACACTTCACAGCTCACCTTAACTGTGTAACTACCACAAGATATTTAATACTTGGATACACAGATTTTCTATTGCTGGGAGACTCCTTAAGTTTATACAATAGCTCTCAATGGGTTCTTCAATTTGTTTTAAAAAAAACAAGCTTACATGTGTCTTCCTTAAACTGCAGAGATTTATGTAAATAATTCTGAGTGGATATTGGAAGAGAGATGTCTAGCCTGAATTGGTGTACAAGCTCTGAGGATCTGAAAAACTGTTTGCAGGGTTACAGTAGCTTTAATAAATACATTCATGATGACACACACCTATAGAAATATATCACTACAGTTTCCTTGCACGCAGGGTTCCTTCATACAACTGCTAAAAGTCCTTAAGAAAAAATAATTTCCTTTTTTGAAGCAAATTCAGAAACTAAGTTCATACCTGCCCTGGGGAAAACGCAGTAGCCTGTCTCCCAGAAAACTTCATGCAAGTTTTCTGTTAAATAATTGCTATTAGAAGTCCTCACTCAGCACTTCTTTTACAAATAATTCTTAAAAAGTAAAACTGCCCCTATGGCACAATGATTTCTAGACTGTTTTTTTCTGCTTTTCTTTCCCCCTCTACACTCACTAAATATATGAATAAGATAAATTGCTGCAGAACCTGGAGCTCATTCTACAGCACTAGAGAACAGTAGATTTTACAGCAGAGCCAAAAGAAGTCTCAAAATGTGCGATCCCAAATTTATCTTCTGTTCCCATCCAAGCTCCAATGAAGACATAGTGAGTCTGCCAACCCTGGAAGTAATGCAATAACTCTTGGTACAAAAACTTGTAAACTAACAAGAACACTGAGAAATGGGACTCTTCCCTGCCTCAGTGTTCTTTTATGAACAATAAAGATCTTAATCACAAGCTGTGCAGATAATAAAGTCACTGATGTTTGTAATTTATGAGAGCAGCAGATCAAGGCAGGTCCAGAAGGGTGCTCTGATGAGCAGGCTGCCAGTTCTGCCCCTGCCCCGTGGCCAAGTGCGGTCCCATACGTACAAACAGACCTGAGCCTGTCTCTGCCAAAGCACTGACGGGGAGTGGGGGGTTATTTGTGCTCAGGCTTCTGCATTTCAGGCAGGAACACACCACTCTGCTAGGACGGAACTAATTAAGGGCTAATTGACTGTCTAGCACCTATAAAGAGATAATTCACCCACGCAATCTCCCACTGGAAACTGCAATGACTATTAGCCCAGAAAGGATTGTTTATTTAGTGGTCAGCAAAAGACAGTCATAAGTATTTGTTAGTAAGAGCAGAAAAACAGAGGGCAAATGAGGATATGAGTGTTTTTAATGGATGATTAAATCTGGGTACCTTGATCTGCGTTCATGCTGTGGATGTTGTGTGCTGCAGTCACGCCTCTCACTGCCAGCCTGCACTGGGATGATAATCACTCACTATGAAAACTCATTAGCTCCACAGCAATGAGTCCTCCACTGCTGAAGCTTGGTGCTGTTCTTAGTACCATGGCAATGATCTCTAACTGGATGTCCCAAACTCTCCCTTCTCTGGTAGGACTAAATACCACCAGAATAACCACTTCAGATACTCTAGTAAGTAGCTGTTATATGTTGCGAGCCATCCTAATGCTGAATTAGTATTTAAGTGTCAGCAAAAGCTTTAGTTTGTTGCCTCTTTGTAAATCTCTTTTTAAGCTACTAATCTTCCTATCATCTCTTAATGCATGCTTCTTTTTGGGCATCATAAAACTGCACACTGGTGAGCATGATGTGGTCTTACTATGAAAGGGAAGATTTCAAAATAGTGTTCTTAAATATTTAAGAACAAATGCCTTCATCTTGAGTATGAAATGCTAAAAGAGTACCGCAATGTCTTTTCGTTTGTCCTAACTGTGCTTCCTATCTTTACTGCTCCAGAAAAATGCATTGCATTGTTTAGAAAAATTATATCTGGCAGTAGGTTTCTTTTTGAGAACTAGATAATGTTACAAAGTAGCTATTCACTACAATATGCAAAGGGTCTGATTCCTTCCTATTTTTCTTTATTGGAGTAAAGTTAAACAAATAAATAGCTGTTAGAAACAAAATACAATTGCTACTAGGAGGTTGGATACCAGAATTTTAGAAAGGCTGATAATGGGAATAATACAAATGACACAAATACCACTTTGTATCATTGATGCTCATATACAGCAGCCTCAGTTAATGAAAACCTACAGGAAAGCTGTGAATAGCTATGAACTCATGAGAAGCCTAAAAAGTCAAGTAACAGTTTATTTTGATGAGAGGGAACACTGTCCTGGTATTCATAAATTAAATTAGAACATCATTTTCCTAAATGCTTAGTAAAACACTCTTGTCTGTGTTTCTTTTTGTGTAACTGCAATCAGATGTTTACATAATAGTAAGTTATGTAAAATAGAAATTTAACTATTTGTACAGTAGTTCACAATTCTCAGAACTTAGAATTTTTGCAACTAAAAATTATGTATTTACTAAGCAACATGTAATAATTGAATATATGCATGCAGGAAAAATAGTACTGCAGAAAATCACTGTATTTCGTCTGTAAATATTACTACCTTAAAATTAATTCTGTTGTAGGAAAAATTCTGTTGTCTTTTAGAGCAGCAAGATGAGAATACAAGAAAAAGCTCTATTTTATTTTCCTTAAATGGAACATCATCTCACTGAGTTACAATATATGTTGCTAGTTCTTGTGGCTATATATTATACCTAGAAGTTCCCTATCACATTTACATCCAAGTTTAAAGTTGCAACCTAGTAACTACAAGATGCACACTAGTTATTATAATATATAGAGAAATCTATATGCACACACAAATGCATATGTGTTTTTACTGATATGTTCAGATTCCAAGTCATGCTCCCCTTGGCTACAACAGGGCACTGCTGATAGAAATGCCTTCTAAGTATTATTTCAAGAATGTTCTTTGCACTCATTGAGTTGAGCTATGTGCTTATTTTTTGTTTTGATAAAGGTAGCAGGAGTGCCAGTAGAGCTGGGAAAATGATAATAAAAACTTGATTATCTGAGCTCGGCAACATCTGCCAAATAAAAAAACCATGAATTTCAATCATATAGGGTTCCTTATGCACAAAACCAAGCACCACAAATGTGGTACCTTTCTCAAAACTTTAGATGTTGGTTGAGAGATTTTATGCCCCAAGTGCTCAGGAATACCGGGGGCATCACTGAGTGATTTTTAGCTGCCATCAGAGCTCCCCACTGGCAGCTTCTCCAGTGAACTCTGCAGCATGAGCACTTCTCCAGAATTTCTCTCCTAGTACATACACAGCTCATAAATTGTGTATATTGTACAAGGTAAAAAAAAAGAACAAAACCTCCCAATTTCCTGCCTTCAGCAGGAAGAATTGTGCGAGGATGTGGGGTCAGGTAAAGGGCCTCCTCTTTTGAGCTCTGTTTCAGTACCAGGGTTGAAATTGCAAGACAAACCAGAAAATATTGTTTAAGTTTAAGCAAACATTCTAAGTAAGTACTGTCATTTGACCTGTCACTATAGTAACAACAGAGGTGGCTGTAACAGTTTTATCAGTTTTATATGAAAGTGCAAGTGACAAAATAAATCTTTTACAAGTGAAATAAGTCTGAAATACAGCAGCCTACCATGGCAGTGGTTAATATTGGGCTTTATAAGGACTCCTCTGTTTTCCCTAGATTTTCAAGAACTAGCATAACTTATTGTTGTTTTTCACTTGTTATTTCTTTTCTTGCTTGTTTACTAAGGCCTGTCAGCAGTAAGCCTGCATTTGAAGAGTTGATGCAGTAGCTTCTGTAAGGTTTTGATGCCTTCTAGCCCTTTCTTTGCACAGCAATTTCTGCTTGAGGTAGGGATTAAATGTCAAACTAAAACAATAACAGAAAAATAAAGCAAAGTGCACCTTTTCACACATGCTTGTTTTTCTCTGCCATCACTCACATTACCCAACCTAATTAATAAAGGAAGCCTAAAAATTTTGGTATTATACTAATTCACAGGCAGTCAATAACCATGCTCTTGGTTAACCTAGTCTCTCACTGTGAGAAATATTTTCCCAAATAGAAGTTACCTTTTTTAATCAGATGTACTTTAGACACCATTAGAGAATATGTGCTAAGTTAATCATTAAAGTGTTTTTTATTTCCTTAGATAAAGCCTAGAGAGACACTTACAACTTCTCTGGCATAAATAAGTACCTTTGATAACACAGCCAGGATTATACAGCTTTACTATAGACTGCATGATCCTGGTGTCTCGTACATTGTCCACTGTAGAAAACTTACTTGAATCCAGTAAAAACAGTTGTTCTCAGTCTAAATGTAGCAGGCATAAGCCTCAAATATAATAATTTTTCATAAACTTATATTAATTCCTAAAGGAATTAGAAGCTGTAGGTTCCTGAACATGTTCCTGAACTTCCACAAAAAAATTTAGTTTCATTGCTGTTGTGTGACCACACTGTTTGGCTGTAAGTTCTACAGACAAACATGGAAACTACTAGGGTAAATAAAGCTTACACTTTTCAAGGGTTGCAGCCTTGAAAGGCTTCACTTGTTCAAGATTGCAATTTTAGTAGCTTCTCAAAACCAATTTAAATTGTCTCTGCAGATGCAATTTTGTTTAGTTTTTATTGTTCTCCATGTCTTAAGCTGTAGGTTCCTGAACATGTTCCTTCTGGCCTAAAAATTAAGGTGCAGAGCATGCCATAGAAGCAGTATAATTTAGCACTGAACTCTGGATATGCCTTCCTAGCAAAACCTAAGGCAAGATCATCTTCTTACAGTCAAGAGAGAGAGAATGGGCAAGGTTGCAAGGGACCACAGTGAGTCCTCTGGTCCAACCTCCCTGCTCAAAGTGATCCTAGCGCACATGCCACACAATTGTGTCCAGATGTTTCTGGAAATCTCCAGTGAGGGAGACTCCACACCCTCTCTGGTCAATCTGTTCCAGTGCACAGTCACTCACACAGTAAAGAAGTTCATCCTCATATTGAGGTGGAACTCCCTGTGCATGAATTTCTGCCCAGTGCCTCTTGTCCTATTGCTCAGCACCACCCAGCAGAGCCTGGTCCACCCTCTGACACCTCTCTTCAGATACTGACAGACACTGATGAGGTCCCCTCTCAGTCATCTCAAAGCTCGACAGGCCAAGCTCTCTCAGCTCTTCAAGTCATCTACATTATAGCACTTGGTTTTTCCTTGCAAAACATGGTTACAACACAATTTTGATTTTTCTATTAACTCTGCAGTAGAAGGTCACTGCTGTCTTCAATGACTTCTTCAGAGGAGTCACTGTTGTGAAAAGCTTATGCTCTTTTCTTACCTCAGTCCACAGAGATACTGGCAGCTCTTCAGAGGTGAGGAACTCTGCAACTCATTCTGCACTAAGCTGCCAGGAAAGCATCAATATCAAAGCTTCCCAGTTAAAAGAATCACTTTCTCTGCTGGCACTGAGTGCAATTTTATAATATAAATAGCAAGTGATTCCAACTGTGTCCAGACCAAAATTACTTCAATGATATCCATTAGCATCTGTACTATGAAATTCATCACTCAGTACAATATTAGGAAAGAGTAAAGCACAATATTAGCTTTAAATTACAGTTTAAAAAGAAAGTTTAAAAACTGTTGCTTGTATCTATTAAGTTCCATCACCTGAATCCTTTCAGTCATCTCATTATATTGTTTTCTCTCATTCGTACACTGTTTCTGTACATCTCATTAAAGAGATACCAAGTCCCACACAAACATTAAATGCAGTTCAGTG